>JBAIZZ010000018.1:323176-605880 GCA_037355905.1 Heliconius aoede
CCCCCGCCCTGCGGGCCCGACCGGGCCGCCTAGACGAACCACTCGTCCTTGTGCGGGGCGCCGCTCAACGCTGCGCCCGCGCCCGCAGGCGGCCCGGGCGCGCCGCCCTGTACCTGCATATATACACATAAACTACTATCAAGCAACTGTCCAGCAAAAGAATATTATTTAGTGTGATTAGGTATATATTATAACAGGGTGTCTAAAATGTTTAAGAGAAAATATTTATGTACATACGAGTACGTGTGTATCAGAGCAACAATACATCCTTCAAGCTATCAAGAACTTCTACTTATATTTGAACATTATAAAATGGTGCTTTACACTTAAAAAGAACCTACTTTGTTAGAAAACGTATGAGAAAATTGAAGAGCTTTTAAAAATGTTAAATATATCTTAGTAAAGAGCTTTCTAACTAATCTACTACAGAGATACTAATATCATACATAAGCTTGTAATAAGCGTAAGCGCACATATATGAATTTCCACGTAGCTTGATGAGTACGTGGGACACAGTGGTCAGAGAGCTTAGAAGATTTCCAAAAGACGTGACTTCAAATCTTCCTACGTAAAAAATAATATGTTTTATTAAAAAACATAGGTATAGCTGTATAAAAGTAGATTCATACCCGCGCGGGCCCGCAGGGTGCGCCCAGTTTCCCGGCAGCCGCGTTGCGGGCGACGCGGCGCACGCGCCTTTGCCGCCCGCGCCGTTGCTGCTGGCCATCTGTTGCACTGCAATTGCAAATAATTATTTAAACATGGAGAATCTATGAAACTATATACGCGATGACTCTCCTATTTAATATTAAAATAAACACACAGCATGGTAGATCGACGGAACCTAATGTTAAAACACTCCGTTCTCCACTTTCCGCCGAATTTTGGAGGCATATTGTGTTGAGTGATGGACCTCAGCGCTGTGATTTGCCTCGACATGAGACCAGAGCGAAGAAATGAAAATATAAATTTCAATAAATATTTCGTTTTCTCGAGTGGGGATCAAACCCAAAAGCAATCGGTTTTATAGTCACACTTTGTGCCCCTGCGACACAAATGGCCTATAATATGAAAATCGTATTAATAAAACTCTTATATTTAGTCAATATCATCATTCATTGAAACAGAGTAAGTAGATATGTATAAAATGTTTATTTCCTTACAATGTAAGTGCGTCCGCCTCGAAGGCGCGCGTCGCCGGCAGTAGCAGGTGAGCACCGCGACCACGACCAGCAGCAGGATCGCTGCGCCGCCCGCCGCTAGCGCCACCCAGGTGCCACTACCGCCGCCGCCGCCGCTCTCTGGGAACGTACAAGATGGAATATTATAGAAATTATTTTATTAGGCTAAGGTTCAAAGAAAATGTAAAAGAAAGTCACTCTGAAACGGAGTGTCTCAACACTAGATTTTCTGCCTACCCTATTATATGTGAAATAAAACGTAAATATATATCATTTAAAATTGATAGCCAAAAAGCCTCCTTGAATTTAGAATATCGCAAAGGTGCTTGTGCTTTTCCGTTATGATAATCCAGTCATCCGGTTTTACAGT
The DNA here is from genome assembly GCA_037355905.1 of Heliconius aoede. Taxonomy (NCBI): domain Eukaryota; kingdom Metazoa; phylum Arthropoda; class Insecta; order Lepidoptera; family Nymphalidae; genus Heliconius; species Heliconius aoede. The sequence goes on from JBAIZZ010000018.1 coordinate 324,728, forward strand.
TCACCGGATTTCCGGCACTGGGTTCCGGATATCCGGATCAGAATGCCCATATTAATTTTAATATATAAGAAAACAATATATATTTGGGTCAAGAATAGATTGCGTTATGGTGGCTAAATTGGAGAATATTCTACTGCATGCGATGGTTGTTAGATCAATGTCTCTGCTGATATATTTATATTTCAAACCAGTATTATTTTTGAGGAAATTGCAGCGCATGTGTGGTGTTTTAAACCCAACCGGTTGTGGGTTCAATTCCCACTCTAGGAAATTAAATATTTAATATTTTCATTTATTTGCTCTAGTAAAGAGGCAATACTCGGCCTACCGCCACTAAACAAGTAACTATTAGAATTCGGCGGTAAGTGGGGAACTAGGCTTCCCTCTGCACATCCTCCTACGTTCTGGATATAGTATGAAGCTAAAAAAAATATAGGTAATATAGGAAAATTCTAGTCTACATACCAGGGCAGACAGCGGAATCTTCGTCGGAGCCATCAGCACAATGGTCGACGCCGTCGCAAGTCAGATCAGCGCTCACGCAGAACTCGCGCTGCTTGCATCTGAACTCCTTGCAGCCGTGCTCTGGAAATACAAAATCTGTATATATAAAAAACAACTTCTGTTACTGTTAATACGAAACAAAATTAGGTGGTAACGTTAAAAATGTTTGGACATAATATTAGAGATTTTCATTTTGATTTAGTTATAGGTTTTTTTTGAAAGGTGATTTAATCGAGAGTGTTTTATTGTTTTTCTAACTGTTTCTTTACTTTTTGGAGCTGACGTTTTGAGCTTTTAACTATCAATAATTATGATTATGTTTATCTTTTTTTGATAATTTTGTTTGATCATATATCCTTCTTTTCTACTTATTAATAATGTGGAAATTGAAAAACAAACAATAGCAACAATTTACAGACAAACAAACTGCACAAATGAAAATTCGTTTAAAATTAAACAAACCGGCTAACAGGACGGAAATTTACCATCTATCTATCTAAACAATAACGGCTGATGAGCGGCGTAACGGAATAACGAAATAACGAAATTAACGCAGTCATCAAACTGTAGAACAATAGGTGCAATCCATCAAAGCGAGCAGTCACCGGGCGGGCAGTACGATGCCGATCGTGATGAAACGCAAAAATTTACGCTTGGCTACAATTTTTATTTCTTTACTTATATATTACATTCTACTGAGGAATGAAGGTATGTTTTTACAATATTTTAGGTATATTATATATTTTCTTTGTAGCTCTTTAATTTTTCCTTAAACGTAACGACGGTGTTTCCGAAAGACACTCTAACTCTCTTATCTTAATAAGAGATAAGAGAGAGAACTTAAAATAATTTACACCTAACTGAACCCAAAACCATGGCGTCAACAAGCCCACTGCGCTCCCACGGACTCAAAAAACATTATATAATTATCTGAGCACGTCCGCATTAACCCTTACGTTTCGTTGACATACATAATTATAAAGAAAAATTAAAGGACTCATAAATTATTTACTGTTGTTATATATTCAATATCTTAATGTGGAAGCGATTACTAAAATGAACTCCAAATTGTTATGACATTAAAACTAATTTTATAGTACTACTGATTTTATTGGTATACTAGTAGCGGTCCGCTTTTTTTAGATTTTTAACTTCCGTGAATTGTAAAACATTAAAAACTGTTTTACTCTTTCCGCCTTCATTCATAAATATTCAAACGGCATCTCAAGCTCGATCTCAGAGTTGAGAGCGGCATAGAAATATGGGCCTTATTGCTCTCTTATACTTCCAAAGACTTGGCGTTCGGCTGCGCGTCTTCTGTCAGTCACTCAGAAGTGGAACAGTCGAAAATTAAACTTTTGTTTTGGTGTAGTTTCACGTTGTATTCGGCATTTAGCAACCCTGCATCTGCTGGTGCCTCTACTTCCTCTCCTACGCAGGGACCTCGGTAACTAACGTTAAGACACAAAACCGTTCTCATTAGGAAAATTGGAAATAGAGGCCCTTACCTTCTTGAAAACATGCCATTTTATTCCAATGTAAAAGTACAAGGTACATTAACAAAAACCGCAACCTATTAACAATGCAACAACAAATATTACAAATATTCAACGGGAAGCTGTTTTTAATTAAAAATGGACGAATGAAATTTCATTTTTATAAAGCCTCCAATCTGACATGAAGGGTTAGAGGGTAGAGGTAGGGGCGAGGGCGGCGGTAGGTAGGGTTATTAAATTGAATTTAAGTGTTGGGGATTTCGCTTCGGTGTGCCCGGGATTTATGATGTAACGTTAACATTATAAAAGGGCAGTGCGTGGAAAAATTGGGATAATCAGGAGTTTTATGGCGTGGGCCGTGTTCTGCTTTAATTTGGTTGTTTGGTTTATAAATAATTGTGTAATACATTGTATTTTTTTACTGTCTTGTAGTATTGTTTGTGTAGACTCAAAAATGCAAAATCCTATATATTTTAGTTTCTGCAAGAATTTCGGAAAGTTAAGTGATCCCTGGAGGTTCCTTGGGTAGGTTCAATGTTATCCGCAGCGTAGTTCTGGTTACGCGTTTTTCTATTGAATACGGAACCCTAAAATCCTAAAAAATCTATTGTTTACGATAAAATATATACAATTATATCACGTTTTATAAGAGGCACTTAAATATATGGTTCCACTTAATGTAGGATGTAATGAAGATGTGTTTGCTTAAGCCGGCAATTTAAAGCTAATTTCATGATTCATATGTAAATTATCTTTTTTTTTTTTTTTATGGGAGAGGACGAAGCAAACGAGCGTTCGGGTCACCTGATGGTAAGTGATCACCGCCGCCCACATATTTAAAACCTATACTGTGTTTTTTTAGTTCCACGCCCTATCCGACATATAGCAATGTAGGCAGGGAGGACCTAGAGTCAAAAATCTTAATCTTAGGCTACACAAATTCGAGGTACTGAACGAACGGACAGAGGAGTCTTAGTAATAGGGTCCCTTTTCACCCTTTGGGTACGGAACCTTAAAAAACACTAAAAAAATCTCCTATTGTCACCTTAATTACACAGCCGCGGAAGAGCACACCGATTGCTCATATATTAAAAATTCCAAGTTACACTATAAAAGTTGGCTACAAAGCTATTAAAGCGACAAGTTTTCTCACAAAAGGCATATTTTAAAAGCACTTCCTTACTAGCTTGTAATATTATATTAATATACGAAACTATTCACTTTGAGAGTTGCCAAGACCCTTACATGTACTTTTCCACGCGGCCGAGTCGAAAATCTAATTGGTAACAATATGTACTGCATGTATGAAAATAAGGCCGTTTTGACGCAGCGGCAGCGTCTGATTATAACCGTGAAGGCTATGAGGGTAATTTCCTAATTTGGTGTCCTTCACCAGACTAGGAAGGGTGAAGGGGAATAAGGCGTCAATTTCATCACTCTGGAGGTATCGCTTTTTCATAATAATAATAATAAAAAACATTGTGTTTAATTTACTTGATTCTTAAAACTCATTCTTCGTGACCAAGATTAACATTTATTCTAATATAAATACATAGGTGTATGCCAAATTTCAAGATCTTTAATTTTTAATAAAGTAAAATATTTTGTAATAAAGGCAGAAAAAAGGGTCACTCTCTTTCGATGATTAAGAGATACTAGTTATTAGACAGCATAACTTCACCTGTTATATAGACACAGATCTCTATTTTTAGTATAACCATTGCCTAGAATTCTTTAAAAACCCATTAACTTTGGAAGCAATTACTCAAGAATATTTAAATAATATCTTCCATACAGTAATTATACACAATGTTTCGAGTTCGAGAAAAACAGAGAAGATAATGTCTTGACATCATTTGTCTCACCTACTTTAATGCATATGAATTCTATATATTTTCTGTCATGTATTCAACGAATAATAACAGGTAAAGCTTTTCTTTTAGAGTAACTGAAGGTTTTAATATTGAGCTTAAACGCTTTCGAAGCTCAGCCCTCGTCTAGAACAGTTCATATGAGTGCAGCAAAATGAAATAGTCATATCGAGGAATGAAATACCGCAAGGGAGAGTAAATTACACGCAAGCGTCAAAAGAATAGGAACTTAAAGTACCCTCCCTTATTTATTAAGGATGTATGAATAAAATTTAATGTCATATTTGCTTAAAGCCAAAATATAATTTATTCTTTATTGACAATATAATATATAAATTTTTCTCTACAATAATCCTGAATGTTATGTAAATCATTTATTATGTATATTTAAAAAAACGGTGAAGTGTGAGTCAGACTCACCAGGTCATACCGCAGGTATTGATGATAATTGTATGTTATTTACTCTACAGTATTCCTCGGTCTATGGAACAAAAAATATTTTATCAATACGTATGTGTGAACTATACAACATAAATTGTGTCCAGAACATACACAGGCTCCGCCTCCCCCCCGTCCCTCCAGGGAAATCCCTAGGAATTATAGAAAATCCCCGAAAAAGTTGTGCTTCACTTATGCTATATCCATATATACGAGTATAATGCCAGAGGAACCTATATGCGACATTTCAATAATAACTTTTTATATAAAACTGAATGCGGTCAATCGACAAGTTCACAGTTTATACGAACACAATAAAATCGCGAATTATCGACGCGACGCGCTCCAAATATAATGAATGTATCGGAAAGTGCGCTATTATACTTAGTACTTATAGCAGCGTCATCGGAAATAAGGGCTTATGTGAAAAGAGCCTTAAATGGCCCACTGATACCAATATTTAACGTGGACGTTATATGAAGTTATATGATTGTGAAGGTGGTGAGTGTGGGCTCGATGTCTACCCGGGGGTATGATTATATTAAAATTGGTATTATTTTTATTCTCTGGAAGAGAAAGCAGCTAAAATAAGCAGCTAGTGGAGAACTGAGTGTCTTGACACTAGGCTCCTTCGATTTTTAAAATTTTTTAAGCAGTTTTTTTATCAGCTTTACGCTGTATTATATCAATATATTTTAATGTTCAAGTTACTCCAGGAATTTTCTCTCGCATGTGCCCAGCATACAGCATTAGAGATAATTTTGTTAATATATAAAGAAAAAACTCAATAAATACAAAGAAAACTCGTAATTTCCCAAATACCTCAATATAAAAGCGGTCGGTATATGTGAACAGTTCAAATAAATAAACATTGGATAATTAAAGAGGGCTGGAAGAGGGTCGACGCGTCCTCCACTGAGGCCTCAGGAATCCTCGCCCCAAAAATATAATAATATATATAATATGATAAGCGTAATTGTTGCCTTCCTTTCCTATCCTTTGAAGTTGTTTCTTGAAGCGTCTCGTATATAAATATCCTGAACAGTGCAAAATGGTCTTATAGGTAAATTCAATGTTCATATACATGACAACTTTTAATCCGTCTAGGCTAGTTTGTCGCGATGGAACAGTAAGCAAGACGTGATGTGTATGGGGACGTAGGAACCATTCTAATTAGAAGACAATACGCGATGATAAACTTCGACAGTTAACTCACAATCAATTGAAAATTGGATACCGAACATCTAATCCCTGGATTCTCTCGTGCTGTATATAAAATACATATATCCGTATACAAAGTGAATCTAAAAAAGAAACGTCTTAGAGATAAAGAACAAGGTGCAGCTGTTCCGATACTAGTCTTATAATGAAATAAGGAAATAATCCCAGCATTCAATTTGCAGAACTCGAGGACACTAATTAAAGAAACTTCTGTGGGCCAGTTACTAAGCTCTTGGAGATAGTGTAGTTTGCATTTTTAATTATTCCAAAGGAACTTGGAGAATTTTTAAAAGATTTTTTTTTGTTTAGAGAGAAAACAAGAAATAGTTTTTTTTATTCATGCTGTACCTATCCTACATATAGCAGTCCCGCGTTAAGACACCTCGTTCCTCACTTTGCGCAAAATGTCTTGTGGTGTAATTCAACGCCGCTCTTTATCCTGTTATCAGAGGGAATGAAAAATAGCCATAGCACCAGCCAACGCGCTCACATTTAGACACCGAAGCACTGCGCCAGCCTGCTGCCGAAATAATGTAGTTCTAAATATATACTTACTGGGGTCTTTAACGGCAGTGATGACGAGTTTGAACCCATTGGCGTCCGTCCCCCAGTTGTCCGTCACGTACTTGAGCGTGACGAAGTTGCTGCGCGTAAACAACGCGCCCACCTGCTGCTTCGTGTTGCGGCAGGAGAGATCTGCCTGCAGATGAAAATATATATTTTTATTTATTCATATATATGTATATCTCATTGGTTGAGAACACTAATGAATTACTAATTTAAATTAAAAGAATGGGTGTTTTAATTTCATTTACTTTGGACACTTAGAATGTGTGTGTCTTACTCTTAGTTATTTTTTATTTTGGCACGTGCGCGAAGACGCTGGTAAAATATCTCGTGTATAGCAGGATAGGCAGACTCCTCGGGTGTGAATCAAACCCACAACTGTCGCGCTTACAAACACACGCTGCGCCACGACGATGACAATACAGTTACAATAGACCATTATTTATTAAGAGACTAGGAACCCCCCCCATTGTGACAGTATTTCTTGCGCAAAGCACTGCACAGTGCACAGACAGCTCTATTATCTGGGAGGTAATCCTGCAATATGCATTATTCCAATGAATCAAGTATGTAAGTGCAAAAGTTTGTATTCTTTTGTAAAGCACGAACAAAGTACGCGTCGCTATTGTACGAGAGTATCTTCACATTCATCACGCGCTCACCGCAGGTCTAAAGACAGGTTTAGTGGGGCCTGGAGTGGAGTGGAGTACAGGAGACCATGCGCCAACAATATTTCCTTCATCGAGTCCCGGCTTAGTGAACGATGGCCGCATTATATTGCTGTCATAATTCAGGGAGAGCGATCGCAGAGACGTGACGGCTCTTGGATTTACACCCTCCTCTGCCCCCCTGCGCCCCCCTGCCCTCTAACACCCCGCATCAAAGGCGTTACTTGCATCGGACTTTTGCACTTTTTTTTATTCCTTTACACAGAAGAGTTTAATAAAGATCGCGCTAGAGTTGATATTAAAATTCCTCTATAAGGTTCTCGCTCTGGAAATTGCGGAATGCGGATTTCTATTGGTGAAGTATTTTTTATTTACACATCGCATCGTTTCAATTTTTCTTATAAAATAAAAAGTAACTGGTTGTAACAGTATTGGAAAATATATTTTATTATTTATGTTGTGTGTTGAGTGGTAGAACTCAACACCGCGTTTGTTACTACGTTATCGTTGTGCCACAAATATTAAATGCATTTAAATGACAATGTTACAAGACTTATTTTTTTACTTCACGCTGCATCCCGCACATAGCAGAAGGCTTCCCATCCCGCTCCCCATTAAAACATTTTTGTTTCCCATTTATCAGCGAATTCTGGAAGCAAATTATTAAATATAAAATTTTCTCGAGTGGGAATCGAATATACACCGTTCACATTGTATGCCCCTGCGCGACAACTGACCTCAAATTCAATACATACAAGTACGTAACACGAAGATATTACATTCAGTATATTTTACCAAAAGTATATTATGTAAACATATACAGGTGGATGCGACAGCGTTCTCCTTTTATAGGAATAGCACATAGGGTAACATTTTTAAACTCATGCCTAAAGAAATTAATCAAAGCCTAACCTCAACAGTTCAGACGTAGTACATACGTTTTTTTCATTTTACGATTTTTATCCATTCTGTATTTCGTGTAACGCAGTTACGCACAGATACCAATAACATAAACACTTTTTTTTCAGCATCACGCTGTATCCCGCACACAGCAGGGTAGGCAGATGGAACCTCGGTGTTAAGACACTCCGTTCGCCACTTTCTGCTGAATTCTGGAGGCATTGCTTGTTAAGTGGCAGAACTCAACGCCGCGCTTTGCCTCGACACCAAAGCGAAGAAAAATGGAAATAATTTCATTATTTGTTTTGTTTGAAAAAATGACTTTTTCATTTGTGGGAAAAAATTGTAGGTTTTTATAGAATAGTTAAAACTGTGGTTTCATTCAAAGTGGTACTGACAAAAACACTCTGTATAAAAATGTCTTAAGCATAAGAAAAGAAATGTTCAAAATTCTAGGGGTTGACTCACAGAGTACTGGATATATGAAGTGCACTCTGCAACATAAGCACGGATTAGCCGGACTGCAGCCGTTTGATATTCAGCACGAGTCGTCCGCTGCACCCTCTCTACCATCGCCTCTACATCGAACTTGTAATGGACTTCTAGACACGCTCCGCTGAGCATTGACCCTTACCACATCTACCCACAACTTCACGGGGACTCCCCGGTATCGTTTGAGTGACGCGCATTGTTTAAGGACATCGCAGATATTCGAGCGCGCATAGTTAGTTGCACGCAGGGGTTCAGGTGGTACAAGTTTGTCCTTTGTGTCGGTAATGAATCCGTAACATTGTTTTCGCGGAGTTGGCGGTGCGGTCTACTACTACATATTTGCACCGGGCATTGTTAGATTAAGCTCTTTGTTGTGAGAGCGCGTTATGTGGTCGAAAGGACCTCACTTTTATATTACGGGTCGAGGGTTTTAATTATGTCCACACCTCTACGGAGCTCGTAGTAACAACTGCTGAGTAAATTCGCAAATATCACGGCTTACAGCCCGAGGGACACTATGTGTACTTTTCTAAGTACCTAGTTTTCGTACTAGTGATTTGTGATTTTTTTTAGCTTCACGCTGTATCCCGCACACAGCAGGGTAGGCAGAGGGAACCTCAGTGTTAAGACACTCCGTCCCCCATTTTCTGCCAAATTCTGGAAGCATAGGGTGCTTTTGCCTCGACACCAGAGCGAAAAAAAATGGAAATATAAACGTACAGAAATATTTCACTTCCTTCGAGTGAGAATCAAACCCACAATTGTCGCGTTTACCCTGTTATATACGTCATACAGCGTGCAACTAGTAAAGCAAAATTGTGATTAAACTTTTATTTAATCTATTTCTAAAAGCATTTTCAATCAGCAATTCAGTGAAATTCTGATTCTGAGGAACAGAGCAAAAACTTTATTAACATGAGAAAAACAAATAACAAGCGAGCCAATGTTGAATCTTAGCACAAGGACGCTCCGAACAATGCAAAAAGATAATAAGTTTTTGTAATTTACTGACGTTTAATTTGAACGAAGCTGTAAAACAATTAGAGGTAGCACTAGCACCGACTACGACCAAACTGATCTCGTATTAAATCCAAAGAGTTTTATGCTCTCAAAGTTGAAAAGTTTCACGAAGTAAGTGGCTCTGGTGGCTCTGGAGGACGATCTCGCAGCCGCTAAGTTTCTCAGTTTTGACTGTATGCTTGATAGAATGTCGCCGTCTCATCCAATTCCAAGTAACAATTACGGATTTAAATTTCGAACAGGCACCGCAAGTAGCCGGAGTCGGTCGTTCTGGAAACTTTTCTTGGTAGCAGCTCCAAGTTTCGCCAAATTAACGTTGGTATTACAATTCCGTGGAAATATCCGCCACATTTTTCTTATTCTTGATTTGAACATTTGGCGACATTATGGATGTTACAGTTTGATAGCTTTAATTAAAAGTGTTGGTTTATGTTAGTTTAGAAAATATAATAGGCATTGTAGAAGTTAGAGAATGGTCAAAGTTTAATCGGCACATATTCGAAAAATATTTTATTTGAAGTATTTATATTTCCTTGGATTACTTGGTTAGACAGTACGCGACGTTATTTTTATCAGAATTGTATACTATTTGAGGCGAGTCGTGACAGTAAACGTGAAAAGTCGTGAGTTCGATTCCCACTCGAGGAAATAAAATATTTCATATTTTCATGAAATGAAATATTTAATATTTTCATGAAATGAAATATTTAATATTTTCATTTCTTGGCTCTGGTAAGGAGACCTTGGCTCTGGTTTTGATAACTACAATCTGGGGATCTTTAAGAGTCGAGTGAATAGGGTTCTTCTAGGTAAGCGTACTACATCTTAGACCTCGTCTTTACTTACGATTAGGTTAGACAGTGGTCAAACGCTTACCTATCACTGATAAAAAAAAAAAAAAAAAAGACAAAACGCTACGCTGAGTTCCGTAACTTAACCTGCAACGCCTCCAGAATTCACACCGTTTTCCAAACATCGACCAATTTAAAAAAAGTTCGTATTTCCCTTTGTCTATCAGAACGAATAATTTAAATATAATCGTACCTCCGTGTACAGATGCACACAGATGCATTTAAATTAAAAAATATTTAAAACATAACCTGGAAATAAAAAAGTCTAGATAATTTCAACAAACCATTGACAAATCAAATACGTACTCATGTTCCCAGCGACGTAACTCCTCGGATCCCTCGAATTATAAAATGATGATGAAAAATGTTCCATTAAATGAAGCCTGCAATTTATTTTTGTGGAAAGACACCGCTCTCGCTTTAGTGGAGCATAAAGTATTCATACCTTAAACTTTAAAACGGTAACTCGCTGACAGCCGGATGAATGGAATATTAAAACGTAAATTTAGCTCACGCCGGGACTGTACCATCTTTAAAGAGGATTGTGGGTCGCCTGGTTTTAGACCCGATTGTGTGTATTTAGGATGAGGTAACAGAAATAGAACATATGTTGTTTTCTGCAACACGGAGTGATCTTGGAAATCGAGCTGAGGGTGAGGAACAGAGAATTTAAACACTTATCATCATCTGCCTATGCCTATATATATATATATATATATATATATATATATATATATATATATATATGTACCCTTTGTATCCAACACGAATGAAACTTCCTACACTTAACTATAATATTTAGATATATTAAAAATATCTCAACAACAGTTGAGTAATTGGAAATTATAACGTAGAATTTAGTTCACACTCGGACTCTATATATGTACCATCTTGAACAAGGATTGTGGGTCGCCTGATTGTGCGTGTTTAGTTCCTTTACAACGCGCAATCATCTAGGAAATCAGAAATGGTGAAGAGTGAGGAATAGAACGTGTTAATATTAAATACCGTCTGTCTGCTCATCTATATGCGGGATATAGAGTGAACTTAACAATATTATTAAGCTTTATTAAAAAAAAGTCTCACTGACAGCCAAATGAATGGAAATTTAAAATGTAGAATTTTACTCACATCTAGACTACCATCTACAACAAGGGTTGTGGGTTGTCGCTTTTTAGACTGAATTGTGTGTATTTAGTATTTGTAGTATGTTAGTAGCATAAGGAAAAGTAAATAGAAAGAACGGACCAGTCTGCTGCTCAAGTCGTATTGAATGTTGAAAGTTAATGACTTAATATTTGGTTCCTTCTGCCTACCGCGCTACATGCAGAAATAAAATAATGCAAAAGATTGTACTTAGTATACAATCGACATTTTCGCAATGGTCATGGTAATTTTTAAATGCTTTTTGTTGGAAATTCTCACGTCGAAGTTTAGAAATTTGAATTTAAAATTTCGCCGAGTTTTCTTCGTCGTGTTAATTATTAAGCAGGTGCGGACTGGCTGGCGTCCTGCTGGGTACCTCATTACCATAGTGGCGCTGAACACCTCTAGCGACGGTTTGTTTATTTGAGCTTATTTCTTGTACATTTGCATTGAATTTACGAGATATGTTGATGATGTTTTATTTATTTTTAACATATTTTTAGAAAACGAATCCCTCTGACCACTAAGACATACGACTCATTTCTTATCAAGCTATTTATATATAATTAATATATTAATAATTTAGATATGTGACAATATAAATCCAATAAACCGCATCGATTTTTCATCACTTCAATGATTGCACTATATGTGATAAATAGAAAATATAAATTAAGAACAGTTTTCAACAAGTCAGCAGTAAAAAAGCCAATAGCTAAATTGACCTAGCACTTATCTGGTATCATTAGCGCGTCGTCTCCGGCATCTTTAATAAATTAGTGATAAACCGACGATGCCGATCGCTACAGAGGGAGTAGGGGGGAAGGGGAGGGGGTCGTTAAGTCGAAGGCAGCCGTAATTGCTCGCGACGTCTTGGAATTCCTCCAAATTGGGAATGATATCGATAAAACTCTCCTTACTTGATATATTGATAGGTAAAGTGATATGAAAGGTATTTTAATATCCGCTCACATCCTTTGTTCCTTATACACTTTGTTCGTGAAAACATTTTGAGTTTGATATGCGTCTGGTAGACTGCTAGTGCATTCTCTACTCTCGACTATTTGAATTATGTAGAACATTCAGCTGCTATAGGATTCTGTTATTTGAATAAGATAATTTTAAAGCTTTAAATTGAGACCTTTAAGAATAATTAAGAAATTTATTATAAACTTCATGCCGTCATAGCGCAGTTGGTGTGTGATCATAATAATTAAAATGTATAGTGAAGAAAGTTAGTTACCTTTGGCGGAGCTGTCGCATGAGCTCCATCGTACACGTAGAGGTGGTCATTACAGTCCAGCTGCAGTAGATCGAAGTGCAGCATAAACCTTTGCAAGATGCTATGCGTTTGGAACGTAACGGTGCAATCGAGATTTCTCTCGTTACGAGACCAGAGCACGCCGCCATCCAACTTCCGGTATTGTCGCTGTAGGAAATGGTCCTTACATAGCGAGTCCATATAGTCTGTGAACAAAGAATAATATATAGTTTTACATTAGACAATTTGAATTGAGTTTTTTTATCAAAAAGACAAGAAAAACGACCATTAGGGTCACCTGATGGCCGGCCGGCCGTATGGTATGGCCAGCAACGCACCTATAGGAACAACAGGTGTGTAGCCGGCCTTTAAGGTAAAGATAGACGCACTTTTTAAAAGTACCCATGTCATTTTGACCTGAAAACACTCCCGCGGATAGGCAATTCCACAGTACCGTGGTGCGTGGAAGGAAGTTCCTAGGAAACCGCACAGAAGTGGAGTGCCACATATCCAGGTGTGGTGGATGATTTTTAAGTTTGTGACGTACTATACATTTAGAAAATTCGGCGGCAGCTCAAACAGTTCTTCAGAACACTCGCCATGATGAATGCTGTACAGAAAGTACAGCGAGAAGACGTTTCTACGCAAAGCCAGTGCCTTTCACATATCATTGATTCATTTGGCCTCCAATGATTCGATTGGCTCTACGAATGTAGAATGCAGTAAAGTGACATATCGAGGATTTACAATAGAATTTAATCATTTATTTTGATATTTTTGATGTCTAGATTCTGGAACCAACATCACATACTTATGCTAGTGGCTACAGTACTATGGTTATTAATGATAGTTAGGCCGGTTCTTAATCCAATAATAGACAATGTACCGTTAGTTTGCGCTACCTAATAATTAATCAATATTTATATAAGAGGCTAGTCATTGCGCAGGGGCCCAAGCGTGCACCTGTGAACGAGACAGGTTGTAGGTTCTAATCTCACTCGAGGAAATGAAATATTTAATATTTTCCGTTTGTCACTCTGGTAACGAATAAAGTTCCGCTACTCAACACGAAAAGCCTCCAAAAGTCGGCTGTAAGTGGGGAACATAAATTGGAAGCAAAGTGTCTTAATACGAGGTGTCCAGGTTCTCTCTCCCTAACTTAATATATGCGGGGTACAGTGTAACAGTGTACAGCTAAAAAAATCAGATATATCCTCTAACTTAACATGCAAGATGGTGAGATCCATAAATGGCGACCTAAGGTGGAGTTACCAAGTAATTAGATAGAACTGCTTAAAAGAATCTAATTTTATCGCTTATTACGTGACTCGGTTAACCTTTTGCTGATACAAAGGTTAAGCGTCAGTTACTTTAGAACTGGCAACGTTTCAAATGTACGTGGGAGTAACAAGCAAGAGCCTTAAACAGTCTTTTGTTAAATGCAAATTATACTTGAAGTTGACTTTAATAGTTCAGAGCGCAGAACGTTTTTTTTTCTGTATATTAAAGAAGCCAACTCAATAGGAAATGAAAAGTCGAGAAATGGAGGAAAATGATTTTGTATGAATAAGTTTAAAAGTAAGCAAATAATTGCTCGTAAATACTTACTTGAGATGAATGTATTGGAGAGTAAATAAAATATAATTAAACGTGTATAAAAAAATATATTACTATATTCTTATTATAGTTGGTGAATGCAATATTAGCTCATTTGGTACATCATTCAATTCCTTTTATAATCATTCATATTGTAAATCGAATATATGGTGAATGGATAGTATTCAGAGTGGAAGCGTTACTGCTCCTTTGACGGGAAACAGCATATAGGGTAAAATATTTCAAACCCACACCTAATGAGATATATATAAGAACATTAAGAGATATACGTAAAGTGGATGATGATGAAGAATTCCTTTTATCAATATTACACATCACATACAATATTGCATACAGGTCTCAGAAGCAAGAAACTTAGTAACATATCTGTGTACAAACATGTAGAGGATAGTTTCTTTCAAAAGATAAGACTAGATAATCTGTTATCGGTATCTTTTGTATCTACGGTTAATCTTCGCTCTTCAGAACTTTGTGGGACACTGCGTGGAGCATATCAGATATCTGCTGGCGACAAATTGTGCCTACGCGCCGACAGCCATGTAAGTTTTGTATATTATTTAAAGAAAATAAAGAAAATGCTTTGTAGATCATATTGCAGTGATACTTGTGGACTTCAGCATCAACTAGAAGAAAGTTCCAAGTTATGAAATGCTCATCATATCGGTCTGGTTGAAAAGAAATATACAGTGAAGTGTGCACATTTCTTTCTATAACTTCTCTAAATGTATGGGAAACTGCAAAATGGTCAATCCATTTTGATGGAATTGTAAATTATACGTAATATTATATTTCCTAAGAAGCGAATTTCTGCGTCCGTTTGCACTACTGTCCAAAATTTCTTAATCAAATTCTTTTATTCATTTAAGGAATTTCTGAGATAAAAGAGATCTATAAAAATATTCTGTGTAAGCTCAGGTAGAGCACCTATAACTTACATATACTGTGGCCTAATTACTATAACTGCAGTTAGGACGTCTTAAATCAATTCAACAAAATATTTTATAGTTTTATAGAAAAATTGTTTAAATTTCAGGAGTGGCTGTAGCGTGTTGGCGACGTTTTCAATATTGGTACTCATAACCACTGGATCTTCAGCACCATCTTCTCGTTCTCTTGCCACAATGGTATCTGGAGAGACTAGAGGCTTAGAAGTGCCGATGGACTTTCTAGCAGGTACGACTTCTGGAACGGGAGCTTTACAAATAGTAGTCAACATCCGTACGGACAGCCAGGGGAATATTGAGGTTATAACTAACTGAAAACTTTAATAATATCTCACATAATTATAAATACTATAATAGGTTTCTTTTAATTTCACTTAACGGTGTACTTAAGATTTTGTTTAAATAAATATTTGTCAATTTTATAATCCTAGAATATTGGTGAAATCGATCATTAAGATCGATAACAACTATTATATCGTCAAACTGTCGAAATTTCAATGAGTGGAAAAATTACTTATTCCACGTTGTAATTAAACAAATGGCCAATAAAGTATAATGCAATTGTAAAAGTGTGAAATTTGCGTAGACCTCATTTAAGACGGAGGTCTTACAAAATTATCCATTGTCTCCCAAACACGAGCACCTAAATAAAGAGAAGCGTGTGTGTAAAGTACTTAACGCTATTTTATCTCTTCGAACCCCCTAAATACAAAATACGTATAAAAATCAATTTACAAGTACTAATAGGTTCCTTGGGCAGTTTAGGGGACCACGAACCCAAACCGCCCCTTCCTCCGAGTGACACTTTCGTACGAATTATTCCAAATTTTTAGGGAAAAAACTACTAAACTGTACATTTGAGAATTCACACGGACAAAGTTTCGAGCAACTACTAGTATTATATATTTTATAAGAAAGTACCTATATAATAGTCCACAAACCAATAAATGCCAACGTAGTCACGTCAAGATATCGTCTTATCGGCGATATGAGCATTTCTCCCTTTATTTATTGCAGCACATTCTCACGTGTAATTCCAACCGTGGCAATCTACTTTTCACGCTGAGATACCTGCCCGAGGTACCTGAGGTACCTACTGGGTACTGTGAGTGTGCGAGAGTGAGAGCCATTCTTTAGCGAGCTAGACGGTATTGTCTACTGACGAGGGGTCGGTATTTCTATGCGAATGTATGGAAAAATTTACATTTTATTGTATTTTTTATTGTTTGGGGAAATTTTTTTAAAATATTTCATGATATTATTTTAAAGTGTGTTTTAAATAGATTCCAAATACAAACTTTGTTATTCAAAGTTGTTGTACTGTTTGGTTCGAAAATTAACTTTTTGTTTCTTGTAAGATATATATTTTGCAGTTAAATATATATCGTTAAGACAATTTTTTTCATCTACATATTTGTTTATTAGATGCTACTGCTAATATCCACTTATATGTATTCCTTATTAGTTTACTGTATCACATATACGCTATGTATTTGTTATTTAATGAATTAAGATAATTCTACCAAATATGTCTTAAAAATTGTGTAATTTCTAAGAACTTTTCTGGGACAAAAACTATCTTGGATGAATCCAGGAAAATTTTTAGGAAAATTCATCAATACATTAAAACAATAATAGTAATGCCTCCAGAATTAGGCAGAAAATGGAGAACGGAGTGTCTTAACATTAGGTTCTCTCTGTATGCGGGATACAGCGTGAAGGTGATACAAACTATCTTAGATTTATCTACATGAATAAGATAAAAAAATATCCTGGATTCATGTAATATATATTTATAGACGGATAAGCATATTTGATTTTTTTATAAAATAGAAAAGAAAATGCCATTATTATTGAATAATTAAAGAGGATTAAAATAATATAAGTAATAGTCATTGTAATTTTGTAATTTTTAATAAAATACAATACACTTTACATTTTTTTATTTTTTTTCCATGAAAATTGGCTAAGTACATGGAAATTATGTAAATACTTACTAAAGGTATAAATGGTCTGTGCACCTTTTGAATGATTTGACTTCAATACGTCCGATGCAGATACTTTACATCATTATATATCAGATATATTTCTATTTGAATTTAAGTTAAATCGTTTTTTTTTCTTTTTATATTATCAGCAGTGGCATATATATATAGGATACGTTACGAATCACGACGCATTGGGACACTGCTTGACTGTAAACATGGCCGCGGGTTCGATTTCCAATGAAATGATTTAGTCCTCCTCCTCATTTCTCCTCTATGGTAACATAACGGGAGACACATATGTTAATAAAATTTAATAACAGAAATAGTTTAACCTCAACTGAATACAGAACCTATAACCTTTTAAACATTACAGAACACACTGCCTACACAATATGAGAAACCTGATATGAAGCAGGATTACCGTCAGGAGTCCGTAATTCCGCACTCCACGCAAGTTATTACGGGGAGATCTGCCGAGATTACCAACTTGTGTACATTTCACTTGAAAACTCACTTTAAAAATACGTTTTGAATATTATTTTCATGGTTATGATTATAGAAATATTGTTATATGCTTACTTGGTTTGGCTAGAAGTATGGTTTAGTTTGTTTAAATTTTTTTTCAGCTTCTCGCTTTACCCTGCGTAGCGGAAACCCAGGGGATATATATATATATATATATATATATATATATATGTCGGCGTCGGTAATAATTGGTTAAGAAATATTGAGAATAAATTCTTGATTGATTAATTCCGATCTTTTAACGAATGGAATATTAAATATTTCATTTCCTCCAGTGGAAATCGAACCCACCCCACCTATCGCGTTTACAATTACACGCTCATGGCTCTGCGCCACGACTGTCTTCCATTGAATGTATATTATACTATATAAAATATGTATATATTATAATATATAACTTATTAATAATTATAAACAAAGATAATATTTAGCAAATATATGTAGAAAATATTATTATGAAATGTATACAGATTGTAATCTAAATCTGTTTTAATCTAAAGTAACGTCTTTACACTGATTGGAAGCCATAATAAATAATAGTTTAGATTGTCGTAACAAGGGGACGGCCCCACGACGACAGCCTCGTGACTGTAAACGCAATATTTTCGGATTCGATTCTAACAAGGGAAAATGTCTTACTCTAGAATTTAACCATTCAACACGTAATGTCTAGAAAATCGGGCGCAGTGATGGAAACGAATCGTCTCCTTTTTTCGGTTTAATCGGTTTTTTTGCATACGCGCCATTAAAATACAAGGTGAACATCATCAGCCTAAATTATTATATTAATATTTGCAAATGTAGTGATTTTTAAAGTTATTATTTAAATAATTTAATATCGAAATAATTATATAGTTTAAAAAAACACAAAAAATCATACTTTTTAATACAAATGTTGTAAGTAGTACAGAATGTACGTGTATAGCCAGGTGGGTTATAAGTAACTTTGTTATCTCTGCCACTAAATGTTGTAGCATTATTTACTTTTAGTTTGGGTATTAAATTGCATGTAGTTTTAATTATAAAGAAATATTTTTTATCCATTGACAACATATAAGACCATAAATTTCAGGTGTACTCTAAAATTAAGAAAAACTAGCTACTTTAAATAAAAACTTCAAAGTGCCCCAAATCTAGACAGACTGAAAAGCACTAATTGGTCTACAAACTGATCCAAGAGAGCCTTAAAGAAGAGCTAATCAAAGACAGCTTCAAGGGGAAACGAGAGGCAATGAGCATCCCATCTTGCTCGCGACGCTGACGCCAGCCGAAAAATGACGAATACATCGAGGAACTATAGTGAGACCTGAGATGAAATAAATAAATGAACTACTAGTACTGCCCCACGGCTGGCCTCACTTTATTTTCGTTCGGTTAATCACTTTTAATGTCGATTTTTTCTATAATAATTAAGTAATTATATGCCTTATGTGAATGGCTGAGAACAAAATAGAATGTACATATATTTATGAACGCTTTATCTGCCCTTCGTTTTTTACCTGCAAATAGAGTAGGCAAAACACGCTGTCCTCAATTTTTCTCGCAGAATTGAACTATTACATAAGGAGTCGCGGCACACAAGCAGGGAAATAAAAAAAACGTTTCCACGAGTAGGGATCGAACGCATAACCATCTCGTTTACAGTCAGACCCGTCTGTCTGTCACGACAGCCTTTATTGATTTATTGACATTATACATACCTCAACTTACACGTTTTTACATTTTTTTATCTCATAGATAAGTAAGATCAATGACGCAGGTGATAACACAAATGATAATAGTTATCTTTCAATATTTAAATACTATCGAATATATTTGTTTCATTACAATTGTTAAAGTGGCCAAGTGTGAATCGATATCGCTTATAAAGGGTTCCGTGCATCAGCCACACCTAGCCAAAACACCGTTATATGTTTTCAATAGGAAATAATTACTTAGTTTTTCATAGATGTTGCATAAATCACAAAAATGTATTTGCGTTTTTCAAAATTTGCTTTACCTCAAAAATAGTTATTTTGGGGAAGCGGTAGTCTTACGTACTTTTATTCTAACTTTAAAACGATTGAGTCTCAGCAAAAATGTCTGGCTAAGAAACATTAAAAAGATATAGATAATTAATAAGTTCGATTGCTATCTCCGTCAATCTAATTATAAATTGATAATAAAATAAATTATGTTTGTGGGGCTCGTTCTCATTCGAGAAAAACAGATTCTTGTTTTTAAGGGTATCTTGCATATACATATAAGAGAAAGGAGAAACCAATATTAAGTTTTGTCTTGTCAGAGTAGAAAAGTGGAGATAATTCACTCCCCGAATGGCGATAGTCCATCGCTATTACAGTAGGGCATAGGAAATACGGTGTTAAGACACTGTGTGACCCACACACCACCCATATTTTCAAGACATTGTCTGTTGTTTGGAGGAACCCATGATGCGCTTTGTCTTCTTACCAGTGCTGGGAAATGTAAATAATTCACTAACCTGGATGGGATTCAAACCCACAACCATCGCGTTTATAGCCGCTGTATCGCTGCATTTATTTCTGTGTAATTTCAATTAAAAAAAATATTGATATAGGGTATATTTTACAAAGAAAAATGATAAGCAGTCATATGAAATTCTCACACGGCTATCTTATCTGAAGACAAATATTGGATCCACTTGTTACTATTAGAATTAATTTTTTTATTACTTTTTATTATTATAGGTATATATTATAATGAGACCGTTGTTGTGAGGGGGCACAAGTTTACATCTGTACGCGCGATGATTGTGGGTCCTATTCCCACTCGGGGAAACTAAATGACAAAAATATTTTCATTTACTTGCTCTCGGAAATTAAAATAAATTAAAACTGCTAAATACAGTGTGAAGCTAGAAAATATAGAAAGATATGTATTATTTTAAACAT
The DNA here is from genome assembly GCA_037355905.1 of Heliconius aoede. Lineage (NCBI taxonomy): Eukaryota > Metazoa > Arthropoda > Insecta > Lepidoptera > Nymphalidae > Heliconius > Heliconius aoede. The sequence continues at coordinate 345,149 of JBAIZZ010000018.1, forward strand.
AATTTTTAATGGCGCCGTGGCACAGCGTTGTGGATGCGCCCCTCCCTAGGGACAATGAGTAGAATTTATATCCCCCACTCTTTCAAGAAGTGCGACATTGAGTTCAGCCTCTTAACACGCGATATTTCGAATTATACAGAGAAGATAGAGAGCGAAGTGTCTTGTGATACAGCGTGAAACTATAAACAGGATCTCTTTTTAAATTAGATAAATAAAATTTTACTTGAGTAATAAAGTCAGAAAGAAAATTAGATGAATTCTCAAATTTCAACAAAGTATACTTTATTGGGGATACAATCGTAATTTTTATGGATACGTAAAAAAAGCTAACGTTCAAACGAAATTCAAATGTAGTGAAGAACTGGATCGCTAGTATCAATAAACGTTTCCCATAATGGCCTGTAAAACTGTGAATACTATATATGCTGACGTACTTTAATTAGTATGTATATAACTTCTTCTCAATGTTATTAGAGGCCGTCGTGGCGCAGTGGAACGTAGGCCAATAAATAAAAAGGTTATTGGTTCGATTTCATTCGTACCAATAACCTACCCGCCTGTGGAATGGCCTACCCGCGGCGGTATTTCCGGGTCGATACGACATGGGTACCTTCAAAAAGCGCGTTTACCTCCTCCTTAAAGGCCGGCAACGCACCTGCAGCTCCTCTGGTGTTGCACGGGGTCGTGGGCGGCGGTGATCACTTACCATCAGGTGACCCGTGCGCTCGTTTGCCTTGTCCTTTTCCATAAAAAAAAAAAAAAAACCAACGTGACGTGACCTTAGCATGTAAGGAAATGTAGAAAAAACTGACCAAGTGCGGACTCGCACATGAATGGCCTGTAAAAACGAGCATAAAATAAAATAATTTTTATACTGTTGAAAATTACAACTGTTTAAGTTCTGCATTGCATGAGATACGACCTGTTGACAGACGGACAGAGAAGCTGATGGATGGACAGCGGAACCTAATCACGTTTTACTCTTTGGTAACGGAACCCTAAAAACAATAAAGAATACAAACATAAAAATCATATTCTTACTTAAAGTAAATACTTTTGCAACGGAGCTGCAAATGAAGATGAACAACGAAATGAAGTATCCGTTAAATTACATTTAACGGATACTTCATCACATATCCGTTAAATGTAATTTAACTTATCATCTAGCGCTCTCATTAAATAACAAAAAACGGGAACACAACCCACTATCCGGCATCAAACACTAACTGATACACCAGCAATCCAAATATTCACAATCGACAATCATTACAGAACAAAGTCGCTCAAAAAGCAACCGAGCAATTCTATAAAACTGAAAAATATTTTCCATTTGAGTCATTTCGTTCCGCTCATTTTATCTGGAAAATCTTTTTAATTTCTGCAAAACATTATTTTAGAGCTGTCCTACAAAAATATGATACTTAATAAAACAAGTGTCGCTTACAGCCCCCTTCAGCCCCCTTCAGTCCGGGGGCTGCGACCACGGACCGACGCCCGCCCACTTAAGACTAAATTATACAGATGATGTTCCTCTTTAAGCCTCGCTCAGCGCGTTTTAGACGCCGCATTCTTATATTAAAAGCAGTTTCATACCTTTTCTATCAGAGTAAACACAGGGAATCAAGCGTTAAGACATTGCGTATTTAGTGGTAAATAGTAATAAAAAAAAGTAAATCTAGTATAATCATTCCAACGACTACGAACCCGCACTCATCGCGTTCACAATCAATATTGTACAGTGTAATGTACGTACTGTGTTTAATATAAAGGATTCGCAAAACGAATACCTTTATCAAGGAAATATGTTTGGTATTTAGGATTTTACATTGGCGGCCTCGTCGTCAACAAGAATGTAGCTTGCAGCGCTGTCTGGAAGAGCCAAGAGAATTCTAATCATTTATGTATTATATTACAGAGTATATATTATTATATAATATGAAATAATTCTTGTATAGAACAATGGTTTGGTATTTGGTTCGATTCTCACATAATACAAAGTACTGCCAATCTACGCTCTGGTAACAACACAGTCAACACGTAATTCTCAGAACTCGATGGAAAGTGGGGGAAGAAAATATCTTTATGGAAACGGAGTGTCATAGCATAGGTTACCTTGTTCCATCTGCCTACTCTGTGTATATATGTGCAGAATACAGCGTGACAATATATGAAAAGAACATATGTATGTATTTATATAAATTATCATAATATTTCAACATATGTACGAAGCTTGCGAAGCGCGTCAATGCCTTATTAGGAAAGTTAGATTGTATTTCCGGAACAACGAGTAATATTATTCAATTGTTTTTGACATAATGGCGCGCTTAGAATGTATCTTAGTGAATGCGATGGGAACGGGTTTATATAACTTTGAGGGGTATACTCTTATTATAGATAACATGTTCTGATTAAAAAATGAAACTAAAACACAAAAACTATATGCATGACCACTCTTCTAACTATCGAATACTAGTTAATTTAAGCATGAAACTTTAGTTTGTCCTGTCACCCATATTAGAGTACAACGGTTAACATGAAAATTAAATTTTTTGTGACAAGGATTAATTGCAGGTGTAAAAATAATAAATTGAAGTTTGAAATGAATGAATGAAAAAATGAATTGAATTTATTGAAGTAAAGTAGAGTATGAGAGGGTTTCACATAATTTCCAAGACTAATATTTATAATCAATACTCCACTAACGGACGGAGTAACGGAGTAACGGGTGTCACAGCCCTCCCTGATATATGCGGTATATATTATAATAGAAGAAAACTAAATATAAAACGAATAGATGAACAAACATAGAAGCTTTTCAAAAGAATATTTATATTTCTATTAAGCAGCTAGCTATTACATCGTAGCAGAATATTTAATCATTTCGTATGAAGCTCAAGGTAGGCTCACTAGCCCTATTTGAGTCAAAAATTATTTTACGCGCTCTGTACTGTGACACATTAACATGTAAATACACACTCGTTGACGATACCGAGACCGAGTGCTTTTAATTAAGCCTTTTGCAAGCCTTACAGAATTAGGTTGCACTTTTATTAAAAAATCACATGTTATGATGACGAAGCTTATGTTTATTTTACCTCCATACATATATATACATGTAAACTTCTTAAAACTCTAAATATGTATTTTTAATATAATTTTAATATACATATTTCTGCATATATCAGGATAGGTAAAGGGAAATTGTAGTACAAATATTCTCCACTTTCCTTTGAATGGCAGAACTTAATACTTTTTCATGCTACCATGGAGAAATAAAAATAAATAATTAACCCCAGTGAGTATTTCATAATGTTTGAGTGAGCCGCAATTTGGCTGGTCGTGGCGCAGTGGTACAAATTGTGCTGCACAATCGACTGGTTGCGGGTTCGATTCCCACTCGAGGAAAGAAAATATTTATTTATGTTTTCATTTCTTCGCTCTGGTGAAGTCAGCCGTGTGGTCCCGGCTTAGAATAGGATCACCCTGGTACTGTCGGTGTCGTAAGAGGCGACTAAAGTACGTGTGGAAGAGTCACGTCGCCAGTAATGGCAACACGCATGGGCAGACTCGACCGGATTTAATACCACCCCCGGCATCTTAAACCGGCGTGAAGTAGTGGCCCTTGCCACTGCGTTTCGCATTAGGTAATGCCGGGCCCCGGTGCCATTCATCTCCACCTTAAAGGCTGGCAACGCACCTGTGGCTCCTCTGGTGTTGCATGGGGTCGTGGGCGGCGGTGATCACTTACCATCAGGTGACCCGAACGCTCGTTTGCCTTGTCCTCTCCCATAAAAAAAAAAAAATAATATTCATACTTATATATATTACAATATCATGGTTTTTTTTATAATTAGTATATATTTATAGCCAGTCGGAACTTGTGTGCGACGACTAATGTATAATATTTTAGGTATGATGTTTAGAGGGCTTCGTGTTGCTAGATTTCGCTAACTCATTTACTACACAAAAAATGACGAAAGTGAGTGCGTGAATTCCCACTAAATTTTCTCACCTTTCCTCGTAAAAATAAAAAAAACATATAATTGAAACACACATAAGTCAAACAATATAAAAGCTGAGGAAAAGAACGTGTCTAAATCTACTAAAGTTAACTTCTCCACACTCTAATAGCACTCAAGCTACATTCGCTAGCCGTAGCCAGTAATGTAACGCAATTTCGCCGTTTACGCCCAAAATAAAAGCATTAATATAATTAGAGACGACAATAAGGGTTATAATGGCTGCTATGAAATATATAGAGATACGCAGCCGCCCCCTAGACAAGAATTATTAAGGTAATAACTTATCAACGTCCAGTGATAAGCGTAATTTACCTTATGGAAGGTATCCTGTTTATGATAAGTGAAACTATCATAATAGAAGTTGCCTACTTTTTCAATACTAAGTTACCTAACTTACGCCCAAGAAGCTGAACACCGCACTTTGAGCTTTTACTAAAGAGAAGAAATTAAATAAACCTAAACCTACAACCGTCGTGTCGATCAGACGGTGTACCACAGCACAAGGGCGTCATATAATATTACTAAGGTAAGTATACGTATATATAATGTAAAATAATAAAACCAACACATAACAACTAAAACAACAGTTCAAAGTACAAAATCGCAGAAACAATTCCATCAGAGTTAAAAAATTCCTCTCGTAGCATCGACATCCTTTATTTCAAAATTCACGGCAATCCGCAAAGAAACGCCTCGTGCCTTCCGCACCGACGAAATTGTTACGTCCATATATATATTGAATTTTATTTTAAAATATTCTTACAATATTTTCGAGACATGTAGGCGTCAAACGGTAAGTTAGATGGCAGCGTATGTGGTCGTCTGATCTTATTCGAGTTGAGTCGGCGTTGAGTTCCGGCTACTCAACTTACTTAGAACAGTATCAGCGACGTCTACCTCACTTACATGTTTATTTCTTGTTAAGTCATTCGCAGTAATTGAAAGGAAGCACTTATTTCATATTAATATAATATTTATATTTTTTCCATTAGTAGTTATAATAGTATGAAGCTTAAAACAAAATTACAAAGTGATTACGTTCCCAGAAAGCCGTTATCAGTAAATTAAGCTTAAATAACCCTTTAAATATGTTTATACGTACAATTGTTATAATTTTGGTAAATTATTTTTTGAACTCAGTTTTTTTCTTTTTTTATACACAAATATGAAATTTAATTTTTATTTAATATATTACTATTAATATACTTTTTAATATCTGTAATAAATAAAATGCAGAATATCACGTGTTGTCATGTAAAGACAACTAGTATTATTACTAATATTTACGATATTATATATTAATACTACTATTATAAAAAAATAAAATCAGCTTCACGCTGTAGCTCATACAGCAAGATCGGCAGAGGGAAGAATTAAGACACTCCGTGGTGACTAAGTGGCAGACCTCAACACTAGAGCAAAAAAAGGAAATATAAATATAAATAAATATTTCATCTCCTCGAGTGGAGGTGAACCCACAACCAGTCCCATCACCAGTTTTACAGTCAAACTTTGTGCCCCTGCGCCGTGACTGGCCTCATTACTACTATTACTATTTGAAGAAAATTAAGAATGTCTTACAATTTTTTTCGCCAAATGAGCAATACGTAGAGATCATCATTCATTACAAACCTGAAACGATTAAACTTACATAGCATTACAAAATCTACGTAATACATATAGGTGAGGGTGAGTTAGAGGATGTTTTAAGAATATATCCTACCCCCCTCCGGATAGGGAAGGGGGAGGGGGTAGAGTATCGACCCGAGGCCATTCACCCCACGCTACGGCGTAGCGTAGCCGTAGCGTCGTAGCGCCCGGCTTATTCCACTCACTTTATCTATCTATGTCAGTGGGCTATAAATATGCTGTTAATTGCATTTTCTTGTGTGGCAGAGTTGAAGTGTCGAATGTATATGGTTGTGGGTTCGATTTTTCAGGAACTAAGTGGAATTCTTTATATTATTATTTTCTCGGTTCGTAAGAAAGTATGATATTAAATTACATTATGATTTTTCTACTTTTACTAAGTGAACGGCAAATGGTGAACAGACTATTTTGTTCCACTATTTTTTTCTCCGTAATATGCGAGAGAAGACCTAATATAAAATAAAAATTACATTGACTGTCAAATGTTTAAAAGAAAAGGTTCGGTAAGCGCTGTTTAAATGTCTCACTAGGTTCAACTTCAGCTAATTTAAAATAAACTTTCCTATTCTATCTGCGACCTCAAGTTGAAATTACCAAATTATTTTTAGTCATCCTCTAATATACGATAAAAAAAATTGTATCGAATATAAAAATCTAAATACCATATTTATTTCAAATGCTTACTATGTTTGTCCTTATAGAGATACCTGATTTTGCACATTATATCTTCAGAAGTCAGGAACAACCTAGCAAAACTACTTAAAAGCCTAAAAAAAATGAAAATTTCTAAATTACGAACAAATTCAATCAACTAAAACCCTGTAGATGTTTCTATAGCCCAAAGAATCGGATGATTACGCCGCAATATATTATGTACCGCCTTCAAAGGAGTTAAGCCTTTTCAGCCCCTCCTGTTATGTTTCCTTCATACATAATTCTGAAGCTGTCCACGGGTGGACGTGGTAATTAACTGACCTCCTTTCTGAATTTTATATTAGAAGAACTATCTATTTTCTTATATTTTATGTTTTTTGGTATACTATGACGCTACAACACGGCAGTTAGGGACTCTACGGGCACCGTTGGTTGTACTTTTAATTTGGACTCGGGTAAAAGGTTTGTTTAAAATAGTTCAGTTTCTATACTTAGACAAGGAGCTGCATTGAGTTTCACCGAAGGTCTCTAAAATTGAGCTAAAATGAATAACGAAGTGGATCGCGCTTAAATTCTCTTCGCCTGCCATATATATTACAAAATACACAAAAACACGCAACCAATTTAAAAAGGATGATCTCGGTCGAGTGCAAAGTGGAAATTAATTGAGTTTGTATTTTTTTCGGGCACCATTAATCACGGGTCGGTTAATTAATCACCGCTGTCGATAGCACGCTGACCGCGACCCTACACCCGCAGCCACAGCCTGAGCCCTACCTTCGAATACAGAGAAATTAGTACGTGTTGAGAATACGGATTTGCTCGTGACTCATTCTAAATGCGAGTGGTTGCAGGTTCAATCCACAGCCTGTCGCGTTTGCAGTGCCACGCCAGCCAACGAGAATTCATTTATGATTTTATTTGTTTTTTTTTATTATTTTCACGATCACTACGGATATATGATCTGTATCTATTGTTTGTTATTTTTCTTATTTACTACTTGAGCTTAGAATAAAGATATATACAATTACTATTAAAGTTTCTAAATTAAGGATTTTATAATCCTTTATTGAAGGTACATTATTCCTAAGAACCAACCGAATCCGATCCGTATCATGTCTCCTGCTAATAAGTCATTAATGAATTCTGTATTATTACACGCTATTTTAATATCGAAGAATAGTGTAACGCAGTGACAAAAATCTAGAAAGGCTACGAGTGACTGTAGGCGCGATAGGTTGTGGGTTCGATTCGGAAGGAGGTAATGTTCGGCATTAAGTCGTCTTAACACTACGGTCAAATATTCTCTCTGCTTACCCAACTAAATGCGAGATATAATATAAAGCGAATAAAATGTAACAGTCTATTATATCAGGTATTTATTTTAATGATAACATCTTATCTCACATATGGAAGAGTAGGTTAATAGAACCTAGAGGCTAGACACTCGGTTCTTCAAATTCCAAACAAATTCGAGACACTACGAGTTTAGCGATGAAACTAAACGCATTGTTTGTAAGGTATTTATAATCGTAACGTTCTTTTTATTGAATAAAAATGAATGAATGAAGATGAAATAAAAATGTAATTTCCAATTTCATTTGCCATTTAAGTCCAATGTCATATACTGCTCCAGCTATTAATATCGCCTGAGCCGATGTTCGGTTTATTTAAGCCACATAAAGACTTCCTATTAAAAACTCTTTTATTTTTGCTTTCTCTTGGTTCATATTATTTTTTACTTTCATTTATTCGTTTGATACGAGGCAAAGTTAATTGTGGTGATACACGGCGCCTGTTAATTGTTCAGGTTCGATTCCCACTTGAGTGAATGAGACATTTTCCTTAAAGACGAAAATGTTGAGTTCCGCCACTCACGCGATGTTTTAACATTAGGCGGAAGGTGGGGAACGGATTGATGTAGCATGAGTTTCTTTGCCTGGTCTGCTTTATGCTTTAAGCGAAACTAAGAACAGTGTAGATGTGCCAGGAAAAAACTACTGCAGTTAAAAGATACTGTTACATAAATTACAGTAACAAGGATATTCCTGTTCATGATTTTATTGCAAGTGGGTGTATGAGATCATTTTGTCTCGCGACAGATGATGACATGGCTTAAGATGAATTTAAAAATTAACATCGTTCGATGAAGTGATTAATTAAAAGTATTTTTTGAGTTGCTTCACACTTTTTCACGTATTGCATATGGAAGGCTTTTTCCTGTAGGAGACCTTGTGTTAAAACACTTCAATTCCTACTTTTCGGAATTCTGGAACACGATAGTATGGAAAAATAAATGTCATTTAATTCATCCTTCCCCCAAGGGGAGATCGATTCTGCAGTCATTGTGTTCACTGTCAGACGCTATCCAACTGCATCACGATGGTCACCTAAATATATATTTTTATCACACTAAGACATACTTTACTGAGACCTGAAATTGAATTAAATGTAATAAAAATTTGCAATACACTGGGTAAATACCTTTCAGTTACATTCGTTAGAAGCAAAATACTTACTTGTATTATTTTATGTCCAATATTACATTTAATAGTAGGCAGGTATAGTTAGGCTTATTCAGACATGCGCACGCGCGCACATCAGACCATTGAGTGATCAAAACTAAAAACGTAGGGAGTGTAAAAAATAGATTAATTTATTTTAAATGTTATTTGTTTTTTTATGAATATTATCTTTAATATAATTAGAAATTTATAAATTATTTATTTGTGAATAATTTCTTCGTTGAAATATCACATCAATCAAGATAATATTTAGGTGTAGTTCGTGTTTTAGGTGTAATCTCGTATAAATTACGGAGCGCGGCGCGTGCGCACCACTAGAGCAGTCGATATGGGGTCGATGAAGGCAATAGGCATCACGGTTATCGTTTTAGTGGGACTTGGGTTAGTAGCAGGTAAGAAATACTAATAGTTTCAAATTAATTACAAATAAATATTTGCGTGACAATTTTTTTTATATTTTATGTTTATTTTGCATATTTTAATTTCAGTAAAGCTTATTCATAAGATTTTCCATAATGTCTATAATATAGAAATAACTGATTGTTTATTATTTTTAAGCTGTTATCACGTTGGCTGTGTTATGGACGAGAGACAATTCACCCCCACCCACGGAGATCAAGCCGCTGGACTGGTGGCAGCATTGTGTACTGTACCAAATCTATCCTCGCTCCTTTAAAGACAGTGATGGAGATGGTATTGGAGATTTGAAAGGTACTTGTTTAATTTGTCTTCTTAAAATATATTTGTACAAATATTTATATAATTCCTGTTTTGTGTACATTATTTCTTTTTTTAACTTCATGTTGAGTATTATTTGCATTGAATTTTTCGCAGAATATTGAATGGTAGAATCCAACGCCTCTCTCGCCTCTCATTACCAGATAAAAATGAAAATATTTAATATTTTCCCTTCCCCCGGGTGAGAATTGAAATCACCACCTGTTGCGTTTAAAGTCGCGCGCTCGCGCCCCTGCGCCCCGACGGGCTCATTCCGCTTCAAGATTATTCTTAACATCAAATTACTCCAAAACTTTATGTCGTTATGACGGCTGTTTATCGTCAGAAAAGTTTCCGCCTTTTTTCTAAACAGAGAGAATATGATGTGAGTGCCGCAGTTCTCTATTTTCCGTAACTATTAACGTCATAATAATTTCCAAAAATATAACAATATGTTATGAATAATATATTATGAATTCAACATACTCAAGTGGAGTAACAATGTGTTTCGCCAACAATCGAAAAAAACAGGAAAAGGATATAATTTATATATGAATAATAGAGAAAATTCCGACTTAATACAATACTAAACTATGAATATTATGTCTACTCAATAAGCGGGAAATTTAGTGGCTCATATCCTATATATGTAATTGATAAAATAAAATTTGTCCAGTATCAAAAATAAATATTTTTCAACCTGTATTTCGCAGTTTCGCTCTATTTTCTATATATAACGTGTTGAGTGTTGTTAGAGAGGAAATGATAACAATTAACCCCCCTAAGCGTCAAAACATAATCTATAATACTAAAAATACAGAAATGCAGAATAGCGCTAGTATTCAAGCCAAATTGTCCATAATAATGGTTTTACCTAACGGAAGTACGAGCAGTTAACGACCAGAAAATGTTTAGATGTGATATTATAGTCGCGGCGACACGGCCACACCGTGTACGTACACCGCTGCAAAGTGCTCGTAGTGACCGGAATCCCATAATGGTCTCCTGATCTCGCGGATAAATAATAATAGTGTAAACGTCTTGAATTATACTATTTTTAAGTTATTAAAGTAAAATAGCATTGCATTTAAAATGTGATTATATCGAGAGATATAATGGACACATGATATTTCCAGGTATAACTGAGGAGTTGGAGCACTTCGTGGATGCTGGAGTGGACGCTATATGGATGTCCCCGATTTTTGAATCCCCTATGGTGGACTTCGGCTACGATATCAGCAACTTCTACGAAATTCACTATGAGTATGGAACTATGGAAGACTTTGAAAATCTTTTGGGTAGAGCCCATGAATTAGGCAAGCATTAAGTTTTACTTTCTTTGAAAACAACCAAATACTTAGCATACACATATTAATAATATAGCTTCACGCATTATCCCGCATTTTTTGTAGGCACCATTCACTAACTTGCGCGTGTTGAGTACCGGATATCAACGCTACGTTTTGTCTAAGATAATAATTTACAATACGAATTAAAGAATTTACAAAAAATTGCAATATCTAATGATGTAATTAAAACTTATTTGATTGAGAAAATTCGAAATATTTCTCAATGGGAACGGAGTTTCTTAACTCCAAATGTCGGACAACTTCCAGGTTCCTCTGCCTACCCTGCTATGTGAAGCTAAAAAACACAAATATAAACAGAAGACATCATTGTAAGAAAAATCATTTCTATAGAAGAAATATAATTATATTGTCTTTAAAAAAAATTTTGATACCTAATAATAAGAATATATATTTTAATATTATATATAAAGACATGTTATCTAAATAATTTTTTTGCATATAATCTTTAATTTTGGCAGAATTAACGATATCGGCACTGTTGGTGTTATTTGTTATCATGCAATTTCTTTAAAAATATTTTTTTTATTTTATCTAATCTAATAATATTTGTACCTCCATGATATACAAGATACTACTTGCAAATTTTTTTCTCATCATATACATTACAAATAAATTAGTAATCAAAAAGTAGGTACTTTATTTACCGTTATTGTTTTCTATAGTTTAGTGACAGAAATCCTAATACGAATAAAATACGTATAAACTTTTATAATACAAGATAAATTTATAGAATTTTTTTTCAGCTTCACGCTATATCCCGCACACAGCAGGGTAGGCAGAGGAAACGCCAGTGTTAAGACACTCCGTTCCCCACTGTCTGCCAATTTCTGGAGGCCTTGCGTGCTGAATGGCAGAACTCATATATTTTGATACTAAATTCTTATTTTAAACATCAATGCAGTTATTTGACTAATGTCCCGAAAGCCAATTCGATTACTTTTTAACTTTACATTTTATGTAATAAACGTGAAACTATACTAATTATAAGCATATTTTTCAGGAATTCGGGTTCTTTTGGACTTCGTACCAAACCACGCCAGTAACGAATCGGAATATTTTAAAAATTCTGAAGCCAGAGTGGCTGGTTATGAAGACTTCTTCATTTGGGCTGACGGTTTGCCAGATCCAACGAACTCTAGCAATAGACTACCTCCTTCTAATTGGGTAAGTAATCATTTTAACGACGCTCAAATCATAACATTATTTTATGTAAAATACAAAAAAATAACTACTTTATATATTTGTTATAGATTTTATCTGATGTCAAATAGTAATAACAAAGAGTTACGGCAAATTATTCAGCTGTAAATTATTAGTGTATTTATATATATATATATATATAATAATTCATTTATTTTGAAAATCCCAGGTGAGTCAGTTCGGAGGATCTGCATGGGAATGGAGTGACGTTCGACAACAGTACTATTTGCACCAGTTCGCGGTTGAACAGGTTGACTTTAATTTTAGACATCCAGCAGTTCGACAAGAAATGATAAATATTATGAAATTTTGGCTTGACAAAGGAGCCGATGGTTTTCGGGTTGACGCCTTGCCATACTTAATTGAAGCAGATCCAGCGGACCACGGAGGCAGATACCCAGATGATCCCCTCAGCGGAATCATACGTTTTGAACCACACCAATTAGGATACACCATCCCACTATATACTAAAGATCTGATAGAGTTATATGATGTAGTATACGAATGGAGGGAGTATGTAGATCGATACTTGGAGGATAACGGCGGAGATACTCGGTAAGTTGTTAAGAGACATATGAAAAACTTTATTATGAAGATAAAACAGTCAATAATAGAAGTTTTAATAAGGATCTTATAACTCAGACTCTTGGAAGTGAGACTAGGTTTCTTGTAAAAGTTTTCAAGTATAAAAGTTAGAGGCTGTTTATAATAAATCATAAAATACAAAACTTCACTTTGTTGCTCTTCGATGTGATACTTACTTACAAAGTAACTGAGCGTACTGACAAATCTATGGGATACAAACTTATTGAAAATACTTTCTTTCAGAAATTCTACATACTCGTACACATATCTAAAATTTCTGTTAGCTTTATTTTCACAGATAAATTTTAATTTTCACACAATAAAAACCAATAGTAATGTTGATTGGTACATGTTTTTGTTGTAGAGTGCTCTTCTCTGAAGGCTACGCTAACGTTACTATGACAATGCTGTACTATGGCAACGAAGATGGAGAGACTGGGGCGCACTTCCCTTTCAACTTCGATTTTGTGACAGATTTATCCTCTAGTTCTAATGCTAGAGATTTTGTTTATATTATTCTAAGATGGTTAACATATATGCCTTTTGGAGCGACACCTAACTGGGTGGTAAGCAAAAAATATACTATATGCATATATAGGTACACCATAGTCTAAATACTTTTTTTAAGCTGAACCACTCATGATAAAATTTGTATTGTTTTCAGTTTGGCAATCACGATAACAATAGGATGCCAACACGGTTCCGCGACACCATGGTGGACGGATTGAATGCCCTTAACATGTTACTCCCTGGAGTAGCTGTCACATATCAGGGGGAAGAAATCGGAATGAGAGATGGCTATGTTAGTTGGGAAGATACTGTTGACGTTGAAGCCCTCAATCGTGGAGATGAGGATACATATATGGAATACTCGCGAGATCCCGCCAGGACACCGTTTCACTGGAACAATTCGACGAATGCAGGTTTTTCAACAGCAAATAGGACGTGGTTACCAGTAGCGGATGATTACGAAGAAATCAATCTGGCTAAGCAGAAAGAAGACCCAATAAGCCACTATAAGGTAAAATTTATCTGACTAAATTAGAAAAGAAAATTAAATAGTTCCTTGAGATCCGCCACTCAACACGCAATGTCCCGAAAATGAAGAACCAATGGGAGGAACAGAGAGTCGTAATAGACCCATGAAGAATTTTTTTTGTATTTTTTAAACACTTGTATGTATTACAGGTCTACCAAGCACTGACTGCTCTACGTCCAGAGAAGGCGTTATCTCACGGAGAATACAATATAAGAGCCTTATCAGACCGCTCCTTATATTTAGTTAGATATTTAAGAACTTATGACACTATCGTGCTGCTGTTCAACGTCTCGGATGCTCCTGACACGATCGTTTTGGACAGAGTTATGAATCTAAAACTACCAGCTACTGTTTATATTTCTAGCATACAGTCGACTAGGAAGGCTGGGTAAGTTGAAATAATATCTAATAACTGATACTTTATTACATAAATTAAAAGAATACAATTATTAGTTTATAAATATAAGTAGAATTTGCTTAATTTGGCGGGTGTCCCTTAAAATAGTATAAAACTGAAAATAAGTAAGGATAAATGGATCCACATTCACACTAAATCTACTAAATGGACTTAGATAAAACTTTACAGTATATATTTTATACAAAACGATAAGTGTAACCGGGTGACGCCGCGTTTAGATCGCTTGTTTTTATTTATATTCTACAGGATACTTACAGGATAAAGATGAATAGGACTTATATCTATTGAATGTATGTAATAATTAAATTATACCATTGACTTTGAAAAGAGCAACTGTTGAGTTTCTTGCCGGCTCTTCTCAGCAGCTTTTTTTATATGTTTCGATGATTCGATGATTCAAAAGTGCTTATAATAGTCTATTTGAGTGATGAATATTTTGAATTTTAATTTACATAAAGAAAAATTAATCTTAAATTAAAATGATGATAATCTTTGTAAGAGATATTTCTATTACGTACATCAAATGCAATCTCTAGATAGAAATCGATGACGGTTTGAAAGCGTTTTTAATCTATTTTGTAATCTCTGCAATGTAATTATATTATTTTTCTCTAAGGCTTTCAATAAACAAATTGCTATGTGTCTGTTATCTATGTTATCTATATCTATCTAGTTATGAAGCAAAGTGTGACGTTGAGTTCCGTCACTCAATTCCTCCAGAATTCGGCGGAAAATGGGGAAAGGAAATGTCTTAATGGGAACGGAGTGTCTTAACATTAGATTCTCCGGTTTCCTCTGCCCAGCCTGCCGATAGATTTCACATATACAATGTACAGCACTGTACACTTTTCTCACAATTTTGAGTTAATTGCGTGGCGGAACTCAACGCCGCCTTTTACCAGAGGGAGGCAATGAAAATAGTCCATTCCTCGAGAGGAAATGGAACCCACATTTGTGGATAAAAATATAATATATGTGTTATATACCATAAGACTAATATTTATAACTTTTTATTATGTTACAGAGATTTAATTAATGAAGAGCAACTAACACTGGCGCCCGGGGAGGCGTTAGTGTTGAAAGCAGAGCCTGCATCATGACAAACATTATGAAATCTAAGTTAGATTTAAAGACTTAAATTACTAAATTTATTATATAATTTTTTATTTATTTGCTAATTATATTTAAGATATTAAATTTGTGATTTTTATAATTATTTTGTTAGCTTAACTGCTAATAGCTAAATATAATATAAAGAAGATATAGTGAATTCACTTTGCTAAGAAGATTTGGTCTGTTGGAAAAGAACCTGCATAACATTCATCATTGTATAGCTTGTATTATTTTTTAAGGATATTAAATTATTTTTACTTAGTTATTATTCTTATCGTAGCGAATAATTAAATTATTTATAAAGAAAAAATGTATATTTGTTATATGATCGTTTCCCATCATTTGCTTTTCCCCTTTTTATTTCAGATAACTGTTTGTAGGTCACATTGCATTCCACTAATGTGAACGTTTATGTTTTACATATTTTTACTTATCCAGTTATGATAGACAAAGTAAGATCTAAGTGTAAACCTTCCAAGTTTCTGAGATTAGTGTGCACAAACGCGCAGACAAACATACGAACCGATATAAAAATTATAAAATCATTATTTTGGATTCTATTACATTGATAAATTCCTCCAAATAGATATTCTCGAATAATTTTCATGTACAAACAGCGATCAGTTAATTTTATTATATGTATAGACGAGATGAAATTTCGATACAATGATATATTATATTTTAATTACTTTCATCTTATAACAATGGTTATAACAAGCATGTCAAATAAAATATAATTTGGCTGGAGGGCGGAGGGCGGAGGGCGGAGGGCGGAGGGCGGAGGGCGGAGGGCGGAGGGCGGAGGGCGGAGGTCGGAGGTCGGCAGTAGGCCGCAACCGCGTCGTTCTGGACGCTCAACCCCATGCGGTTAATGTTTATGATCAGAATACTAAATGTATATGAATTAAACATGTTCATATTTATTATCTAACTACTGTTTGTATACTGTATTATGACCAGGTCGTAGGTTCGATTTCCTTTTCGGAAGAATTAATTATTTCCAGGTATCTTCTAGGCAGATGAAACCTGGGACCCAAGTCTTCCTAAGTTCTTACTTCGGCTATACCGTTCACCTAAAAAAAAGAAAATCATGTACAGATGCATTTAACGACACCTTGACTGCGCCATTATCAATTTTGTAATTAAGTATAATATCCTATTACAAGATAACCTTTTATTACGCAAATGTTTATCGTAATCGATATTCTACGTCGATCGATTTTTTTTTCTTTATTAAATTTCACTGTACTAGTTTAACAATTAACAAAAATATGAACTACCCCCATGGCGTAGATCGGTAATAATTTAACAAGTATACAAGTCAAAACATACCCGTACATAGTCATACGGTGGTGGTAGTACGCGGTAATCCGGAAACCGTTATACAGGTCGATGTCGGATTATCGAATGTGTCGGTTTGTAGAGTACTGTGTCAGGTTCTCTATAGTCCAGAATTTTTTAAACAAGAGTACCTTGTGATGAGTTTTGTCATAAATTACAGATGGAAAGAATATAGAAGCTAAAAACTGCCCAATCTGAAGTAACTATAAAAAAATGAAATTTTATTTTTGAAGTTGTCATGCCGCAGGGACACAATGGTGTGATTGTAACGCGGCGGTCGTGGATTTGATCCTCACTCGGGAAATAGATTATTTATTAATATTTAATTTTTTTTCTGTCATTGAATTCCGCCACTCAATACACAATGCCTCGAAAAATCCAGCGGAAAGCGAGTAGGTCACTCACAGTTCCGTAGCGCGTGGAAGGATGTTCCTACGAAACCGCACAGTAGTAGAGTGCCATAAATACCAGTGCCAGGTGGTGTGAAAGATATTTAAGTTTCTGACAGTTAGAAAATTTGGTGGCAGGTAACAGGTCAAACAGTTCTTCAAAACAGTGGGACAAACGTAATAAATGTGGTAGATAATGAACAGCGAGTAGACGTCCCTACGCAAAGCCAAAGGCCTTTCACCAAGGCTTATCACAGAACATTGGGTCCCCAATGATTTGAATGGCTCTACGTTATGTGCGATCTAATAGTTCAAGCTGATACTGGGATGCACCACCCCAGAGATGAGAACAGTACTTCATATGAGGCAGAACCTGGGTAAAACTGGCAGTCACTCCAAATATTAAGGCTGAAAACGGTGATACTGAGCGCGGCTATAAGGGGAGTGTTTTGAAAGACTGGCGATACAACAACAATGGACATTGAACCAAGTTCCTTTCACCCCATGAAAATATATTCTCGAGGAATGCCTCAACAAGAACACCATACCACACCAACCACTTTATTAAACTTATTAACATTATTTACAAATTTGAACTACATTTCTAGTATATATACGGCACACTATAAGCATAATGTCATATTAGTTCGTAATACCAGTATGTTTACAGCATAGTTCATGTGTGTGTAGCTCTCCGCGATACCTAACGACCGCAGCGCGCACCGAAATGAGCGTTTGAACAGATATCTATTATAAACCGATCACTATACTGCAGCAAAAATAAATTATTAAATAATATGTTATTTACAACAGGCCATTCCATGTGGTGGAAACGGAGCCACTAGCGATAGATTTGGGTTCCTTCTAATTTAATTGGGAAAAAAATATACATATTTTTACATCTGAAATCGAAATCAAGTAGTATTCACAAATTACTTATTATTCTATAAAAATAAAAAAGTGTTGCTATATCCTTAACGAAAAAATAAAAAATAATATACAAAAATAAAAGATTTATTTTATTTTGTATGCATAATGATTTTCAGCTTCCGAAGTAAAATCACGTTTTCAATATAAATTGGGGAGCAATGTAAATTTTGACAATTCCAGTTGATATATAAAGCTGTAAACAAAAAACATTTTGTTTTTCAATTTTCTCTGTAATCCACACAAAGCAGGGTAGGCAGAGGGCACCTAAAGTTGAGACACTCTTTTTTCCACAACCGTTCCTTTTTCTCTCTTCTCCTTTTTTCGAACTAAAAATTAGATTTTACTCCAAAAAAAAATTTTTTTATCGTTACAGCGAGCGAAACGTGCTCCCGCACGTTGGAAAGTTAAGTGAAACTTTTTTTGGTCTATCCAATGTATAGTTTATAGATATATAATGTTATTAATAATCAAAAGTAACTCATATTAAGAAATAAATAATTGTTTAGTTAAAGCGGGCGAAGCCTCAAGCGTGTCGCTAGTTACTAATAAATCTTTAGCCAGTATAGCGTGGTGTTGACAGGAACACGTATATAGAACGCGCGGAGGGACGGATGATGAAATCTAAATTGGAAGGGAAATGAATGTCGATCTCCCTCGTTATGGCGAAGCGGTCGTGTGAACAAACGACTAAATTAGAAAATATTAAACAACTATTTCTACTATCTAGTTTGAATTTTGAATTTTTTTAACATAATAGATTGTTTATTGTTAAGCAGAGGTTCATGACTTTTCCAGCAGTCTTGAGCATCGCTTTATCTAGAAGAGCGGAGAAATAAAAAAATATCCGAATAATAATCGAACCCACAAGTGTAATTGAAGGTCTAATAATATAATTAACGAATAAAATGAATGGTTTATTTCTACCATACTGGCCAGTCATCAAATGGTAGATCACGTAACGTCAGCTTCCTTGCATGATAACAGTCCGGCCCCACAATTTGCCACCCAGCTGAATTACTGTGCGATGACAGTACTTCCGCTCAATTTGTGCCCATATTGTAGTGTTGGGCGCACTCATTTATTATTTTTGGATTGATAGAGAGAACTCAATATAAATAACAAGTTTGTGGTGAGTAAATTAAAAATCGTAAAGAGGATTACAGTACAATTGCTTACAAAATGTGGAATAAAATAGCTGTAATGAACACGAATCTACGAGTATATAAGGCGAATAACGAAACTTTAAAAATAAATCTATAAACTTTTCGGCAATCTTTTCAAATTGCGAAATGTATGGAAAGAAATCATCCCTGTACTTAAATGGAAATAATTAAAACCTTTGTATGACACATGACACATTCTGAGTGACCAAAGTAACTCTAATCGCAGGTACAGTCAGTTAAATCTAGTAGTTTTTAATATAAGCAAGGTTTACTTTTCAGCTTTATAATATTAGTATAGACTAAGAACATCCCTAAAACAACAACGTGCGAGTTTACTTTATTCTACTATTCGGTTAAGTCATGTTGCTCACCGCAGTCGTCTTTACCTCTCTGCTAACTGATGCTGCATCAATGCCATGGTGGAACAGCGCCGTTTACTACAGGGTCCTCGTGGACTCCTTCAAGGATATGGATGGAGATGGACTGGGCGATTTGCAAGGTTATTATGTAAATTTAACATGATTTTCAAATTGTCTTAATGTTGTTCTTTTACCAATTTATTTTAAATACAAACATGACATAACAGTGAATTATTCCACATTTATTTATATGAAATCGAAAAAAACACATTTGACTGGCTTTAAAAAGCCACAGTTGATTCCCTTTAGGTGAAAGTCGATTTATTGTTCGGACGTGAGGTGCTTGTGAGAGATTGTATTCACTTCAACGTTCACAAATATTAATCGAATGTTACCTTTGAAGCCACCCTGGTGCAGCGGCGCCGCAGTTGTGTGGGTTCGATTCCGACTTGGGAGAAAGAATTTAGTCTTTGTAAATATATTATAATTTGTATTTATAATGTGAGTTTGTCCACGCTAATTTCCGAAATGATTTAACTGTTTTAAATGCAGACTATTATTATATTTCGACCTCACACAGTAGTGAAACATATATGCCAAATACTCACCAAGTACAATTTTTTTTATTCAATTTTTTTTTCCAGGAGTTACTAAACAATTGAGCTACGTCCGTGCGCTAGGTGCTAACGCTGTTATACTATCGACCATATCCTCGAAAAGTATGGACTGCTTGAAGCCTGGCACAATGGATTTGGCCCGAATTGATGAGCGTTACGGAAATGATAACCAATTTAAGAATTTTATAGAAAAAGCAAAGAAATTAGGTAAGAATGGTTTGTACTTACTTAAACCTATTCAATAAATAATTCAAGTTTCAAGATAAATTTACTTTAACGTTATGTCTGACATAAATAAAAAATACCAATATATGTCCTCAGAAAACTAGGAAAGAGATTTTAAAGAGAAATATTGAAAATAAAGTGGCTCAAAATATTTATTTCTTAACTTTCCGTGACAGAGACGAGTGCTTTATTACAGATAAATAAATATAACTCGTTTTATTTTAATAAATATTATATTTAGTATCGCAAAAAAATATAGAAAAGTTATAGAGAAATTCCTGTAAATTTTCATACGATTCTGATACAATGGTTTGTTAACAGAACTAAAAGTGGTAGTAACGTTGGAGCTACAGACCATCAGCGAGAGCTCCGAGCTGTTCAACTTTAGCGCTGAACGGAATACTGGATTTGAAAATAAAATCATTTGGAAAGAAGGGTCTGCAGACGAACCACCTGCGGTATGACATACTGAAGGGACTTTCATAACATTTTATTAAATCATTTTTTATGTCTTCAAATTTAACTTTTACGAAGAGTTATATTAAAAATATTCTCCAGGTCTCCATCTTGAAAGGCGAAATTCCACGTTGATGGCCCAGCAAGAGTAATATATAATAATGTTAATTTATACCACTCTTAACCAGATTTAAAACGTTAACAGTGATAAAGCACTAAATTACATCACTATCACGTAATGGTAGGCAGAGTTTACATTTATACGAAGTCCGACTTCCCCAACGTCGGTCTCAACAACTATAAAGCTTTAGTGAACACTACCCGTGCCTTTATTTAGTAACACGCTGTAACACGCTGTAACCCGCACATAGCGGAATTAGCAGAGGGAATATGACAGACTAGTGCTAAGCACTCCATTCCTCATTACGACATTTCTCTCTACTTTCTGCATATTTCTTGAGGCATTGCATTTTGAGTTGCGGAGCTCAACTCCGCAGCAGCATATATAATTTACAGATTAAATAATTTTAGCCGGATGGTGTAGAATGGATATGGCATGCAAATAGAAAAGCATATTACGCCTCATCAAATAAAGAGCCGTTACTAAACTTATGTTCTGAAGGACTGGTAGCGATGTTAACAGACGCCCAATGTTCTTGGCTGAAACGAGGAGTGTCAGGTGTACTTTTTAAGCCAGATTTTCCATCAAATATTGAATGTGGTGAGAAATTAGTGAAGCAGATGGTAGTGGCAGCCATGAGTTGTGCTCGTACAGCAAATATGGATATTCCGTAAGTACTGGGCTGACTAAAATATTATTATAATTTTGAAATATATTTTTACACAAGATTCGAGACATTGTTTGTTGAGTGGCGGAACTTAACACCTCTATTCATCTACCAGAGCGAGGCAAATGAAAATAATTGTTAAATAATATTTTACCGGATACTACAAACAAAATTATTAAACGTCGACATAAATGGTCTTCATAATTATGAACGGGAAATAGTATGTACTGTCAAAACTATTTTCAAAAAAACAATATTACCATAAGCACCTAGCAAAGTATTGAATTTATAAGAAAAATAATATTTATTATACGTTATATATTTTAACTATACATTCACGTAAGAAATGTTCACTAAATTATATAATAAACGCGAGCGCCTGATAAAATGAACGAGCTAATGCACTATAAATGAATATAATGAACATTTTCTCGCAGGGTAATCCTGGTGGAAACATCGCTGGGAGCAGAAATCGGTGCTAAATATTACGGCGAGGGCGGAATGGGCGCTAATAGCGTAATAAGTTACGCTTTGGCCTCGACGGAGTCAGCATCTGGCCTGGCGGTAGACTTGCACGCTGCATTGATACACCCGCCGCAAGATGTACTACCTACTTGGATTGTGAGCAGTGATTTATAGTGTTGCTAGAGAAGAGAATTTTTTACATTTTTTGGCTTCACGCTGTGTCCCGCATATGACAGGCTAGGCAGGGAATCGAATGTTAAGATGGGCTTCTTGCGTGTCCCAGATGTTGCGTGTTCAAGAATGGAACTCGTCACATTTTTTTATAGTAAGATAGAGACTGCGTCTCTAAAGACGTATCATTAAGTATATTTATTTCCTAGTTTAGAATCACGAAAATAGACAAATTGCATCGTGATAGTGTCAAACGAAGTATAAATATATATATATTAAATACTCCTTAAAATCTGCTGGCACATACATTAATCTCTGTAATGAGCCACATATATACAACAACACGCCATGTGCCGATGATAAGTGAACATATTTATATACTCTTACGTGACTGTTTCCGGATTTGATTAGACAAAGCGCTTTAGCTTCCGTCACACAGCTTGCAATATCTAATATGAGCCACGAGTTAAGATCAGAGTGTAGTACCAGGTACAACAGACCCGACCAGACGACCGCGAAGGAGCACCTGGACGTTTTATTGGTTACTAATAACGGACTACACGAAAAAAAAATTCAAGTCTACTCCCTTGAAATGCAAAACAACTGATTATAAAAGAAAACTAAATTGGAACTGCATTATGAGATAAAATTTTTCATTTTTAAATGTTTTCACAGGGAAAAGGGTTATAAATACAAACTAAGGTAGTTAAAGCCGTGCATAGTGGCAGCTGGCAAGCGGCCGGTTGTTCTGGCGAACGACGTTACAAGATATGAACCCCACTTGGCCCATGACTCAGTCCTAAGTATCGACGCGTGCCGCTGTCATAATAAACTAAATGTACTGTGTTTTACCCGTGGCATGGGGAAAGCGTGTCTATGTTGGCCTATACGAAATTTTTATATGCTTCTTGTGAAACATTTTTGAGACAAAGTTTCTAATAATTGTGTTGTTTTTTCGCACTATATTTTATATCCTTGGAAATTGAGAAAAATGTTTTAAAAATTCCGTTTTTCCCGTTACCATAGGAATTTTGAGAAATCCTCTTTTATTGTTCCCTATCGCTCCCTAACCCCTACATTTAAAATGTCAACTTTCTAAGACCAGAAGTGATATCTTTGCATTGTCTGTCAGTTACAGTCGTTGACGGAATCTTTTATCGTCAAAATCATACTTCGAGATTCGTCAACACTTATCTTTTAATAAGCTAATTCAATAATATTTGTAGACCAGTAAGGACAACGAGAGTCATATAGCAACACGACGTGGTAGCGACATGGTGGATACAATCACAATTTTAGCTCTTACGCTACCTGGAGCAACCATTATTCAACAGGGAGATGAAATTGGTACAGTTGACACTATCCTGGAATGGGCTCAAACATCCAAATGCTGGCCCTTACGAAGAGTTCCCTCTGCAGCCCCTTTTCCTTGGGACGACAGTCCTACCGCTAGTTTCAGTACTGGAGAACCATGGTTACCATTGCCACCTAATTATCGATATGCTAATGCTAAGACTGAATATGCAATTGATGTTAGCCATTTCAGTATCGTGAGAGTAGCGGCTGCTATGCGAAAGTCTTCTATTCTAGGGCCTCATGTAGATGCAAGTATTTTATTTATATACGAGTATATGTTTATTTCTTGAGGCCTAAACGGTGCAGTGGCCTACTGTCCGAGTGTAAATTGATTGATGGTTCGCATTATCATGATTAAATTTTATTATTATTTGTGTGTAGTGGCGTAACTCAACACCGCGCTTTGTCGTGTTGCCAGAACGATAATATTAAAATAAATCTATCAAAACCTACCAAAATTATTTCTTTTAAACGTTTCAAAAATTTCTAAGTAGTAAGTGACGAATTTGTATATTTTTCAGATAAAGCGGATGGGCGATACGCTCACGGTACTTAGGTGGGGTGGATCTGGCACCCTATTGTGTACTTCTAATTTGGGTCGAGGGCAGTCTGAAGTACAACTGTCAAGGATTCCTGGACTTCCTGGAGAAATGACGGCGGCATTAACATCCGCCGGGTCAAACTTCTCGCCTGGGACAAATGTCAATATAGAAAAAACTATAAAATTAGGTCCCGGGGAAACTGTAATTTGGATAGGAGCGCCGCGCCATTGTGGTGGCCCAGGGCCAGTCGATAAGATAGCTAATAAATTGTCCGAAGGCTGGCAGAAAATTAATAAATATTTTAGCAATCTCTAACTTTGAAATGTCATTTTAAATCCACATGTATGTAAATGTTTGTGCCATCTTCTACCGTAAACGGTCATGTAGTTATTTCCAGGGTAAGAGTAAATTATTATTTTATTTTTTATTATGCTTAAATGAATAAATTTCACTTGGCAATCGCACTAAATGATCTCACTTAATACAATATGTATAACTTGAGATATACTAAACAAGGTGTTTTCATGCGATTGTGAAGTCAAGTTATTTWTTTGAAACATTATTATGTTTAATTAAGAAATTAAGTCGGTTAGACTTCATTTTACGTGTCGCCGTTCATTATTTAATCGGACCAAAACGAAGATATTTTGAAACCTATGGTTCCCGYTRTGTCCCGCTGCGAGTAGAYAGTGAGAACCTCGTGTTARGACATTCATTTGTGCACTCTTCGCCGAATTTATTGGAATCGAACTCGCAACCGACACGTTCACAGTTAGACTCAACACAATGACTATTTTTATGATTATATGATTTGAACCTASAGCTATCAAATAAGTAGGAATGTACCAAATGCGCTTTGGGACTACAGAGTTACGGCCCGTCTCAATAACTTATCTACCTTTAAAAACCTGTTAAAGATATTGAGACCGGTCGTTATTGAATTAACCTTTTATAAATGTATGTTTAAAAGTTGGAACTGTCAGTCGAATGTACAAAATAAAATCAGTTTACTTACTAAACAAATTTGTAAAAAGAATTGTAAAACGACAATGCGCGGCGATAAGTAGCGCCACTGAATACACAATGTCTCGAAAATTGGTCGGAAAATGGATAACGGAGTGTCTTCACTAGGTTCCCTCCGTCTAATCTACACGTATTTAAAATAATAATATGGACGTATGTCACGATAACTACCATATACTCGTACACAAGAAGAAAGAGTAAGCGGGGCACACGTACTACCTCATGGGACCTACATTCATTGTGCATTTCATTCCCTATTGTGTTTCCCGTATGACCTATATTCCTATGAAACTTATAAGCTATAACATTTACATACGCGCCTCCTCGCAACGTATTACTTTTTTAATAACATCCACTTATGGACGGAGAATTCAATACCATTGTTAATATTTTATATGAATATTGTGTTTTTTATGTTATTTCTTTATGCTTATAAACAATTTAAATAATATGTGTAAACGTGACTCTGCTTAGAAATAAATCGATAAGTTCTTATTCTTAAAAGGACTTAACCTAAATAAAGTGCATACACGTCAAAGAACACACTTTGCATGTAGTATACACACGTTTAGTAACTAAAAGTAGCTTTCTTGAAAAAACAAATAAAAAAAAAAATTCTCACAAAAAAATAGAATAGACAGCGACAGACAAGGCTACGAAATTCCAAAATGGAGTCATCGCAACCGTAAAACCGCGAACTGTACTTTCCAACCGCCTTCCTGTAGAGGGCGTGAAAGCCGGTTCCAGTGAAAAATGTTATAAAATAAATTATAAAATATAATTTAATAAAAAATAATAGTTGATACGTACAGAATTTGCTCTTTTCGGCGTTCGTTGTAGTTAGGCAGATGAGCGCGAAGATAACTATTCGGGACAACATGGCCGCGGCGCGGGCTCCCGGGGCCCGGCGCGGCGCGGACTGGCGTCTATCGACCTAGCCTGCCTCGGCACATGCGCAGGCTCGGAGTTGCTAGAAGAAAACTCTTCTGTTTACAGGGAAATTAATCGGGGTGTAGGTGGTATTTGTGTTTTTGTGTATCGCAACACTGGTTGTAGGAAATAATGTATGAGATAATATTTTTTGTTAATACTGACTATAAATATTATTAAGCGTAATTAAATGTTATACTTTATTTCATTTAAATTCGTGACTTTCATTACATTTTTCTTTCGTTATTCGTCTTATATTTTACTTACGTTTATTTGGCAGTTGTTAAAATACTTAGAGTAAACGAAGTTTAAAAAATATATAAACCAATTAAAATTTAATTTATCGCATAAATTATGACGTCAAGATTTGAAACATTGTGTAATAAAAAAAATAAGTTCATAATTTTTCGTCATTGCAAGCACGACAAGCGCGGTGTTGAGCTCCGGCTGGTTGAGCTAATATCTTTATATAAAATATTTTAATAGAATTATTTATAAAAAAAGATTAAAAAGTAAATATTTACACAATTTTCTTTAAAAAAATTGCACAAAACATATGTTATTCATCAACAAAAAATTATAGCACACGCACGCGCACTCCCGCAGACACAAACCACTCAAGACTAACCGCAACAACATACAAACTATAACAACAATCATATACAGAAATTAAAAAAAGAAAAAAATTATGTAGAGATAAGAGAATAGATCCCAATTAAATCGTTGTCAGTCTCGAACCAACCAGGTCTAGGTCCTCAGAGCCAACACCGACTTCTCAAGTTGACGTACCAAGCGTGCCCTAGCTGATTGCTGTAAGAGTCTTACCCCCCTTAACGCCCCCTTTCCCCCCCTTTGTACTTGAAGACACTCGTAGACCAAGCACCACTCCACGCAACACAAGGACTCTTCAAACATAAAGGTATCTTTTTGACAGTTCTGAAGTACAGGCAATGTAAAAGGTAGAATTACTCTTGAGTGCCACGTGTGATAATGTAGATGCGTGAGAGTGCTGGAGGTGTATTTGTTCTATTACACATCAAAATATAAACTGGATTATGATTGTTCAGTATAGTCGTCACTCACAGTTTCATTTGCAACGACTTTCAACTTTTAAATTCTGTAATTTTGTCGGTCTGACAGTGAGATAGTGAAAAGAAAGAGAAATTTATACCTGTTTCCGCACACAACAGGGTAAGGGAACCTAGTGATAAGACACACTGTTCTCCGCTTTCGGCCGAATTCTGGGCACATTGCGTGTTGAGTGGCGTACAATCACACACTTGTGTCCCTGAGCCACGACTAGCCCCTATGCTCATATCCGTATCTCATACATGAACATTTCTCATAAAAACTAAATGATAAACTTTTTGTAAATAATGAAATAAATTAAAAGATATTTAATAATTTTAACAATTTCCGGCATGGTAAGTTCACAGCCTAAAAAGAAGTAGGCGCTTGATATTAATAACATTAACGCCTGACAACATGGTGTAATTCAATAAAAGTAAAAAAAACCAGTGAGCAGAAGTAAAACAGCTGGCCATTGTTTTTATCAATAAAATGATTCAATATACGGCCCCAAGACAGTTCTTTCCAATATACGCTACTATTTTACGTTAGAATCTAATTAAGTACACAGAAAATACCTAAGAAATATGTGTACCATATTTATAGAACCATTAAGTGATAATTAATTACAGAGCCTCGACTGATCTTGGGAACGATAGGGAGGGAAGTTACGGCGTCGAAATTGCCAACTTTTTTGGAAAAAATTGTAAGCACTCCTCACTAGTCATTAGTGCTGCCAATTACAAACACAATTTTCCAACCACAGTTAAAATTAAAACCCTATGAAAAATTATAGAAATCAGTGTTAAAAAGTCAAAAAAATATGCGATAGCGTCGAAAAGTCCAAATAATCGCTTTATAATCGATTAATTACGTGAATCAATCAAGATAGTCAAAAATATTGAGATAAAAAACTTTAGGGTCCAGGATCAGCAGAGGTCTCGAATACCATTCAGCCCAGCAAAGGGTAGGCTGTCGTTGGGCACCCCAGACCACCGCTGATGATACGGGGACGCCGAATTTAGCGACATATTACACATATCTATATTGTCTGGCTGTTATCAGTCCGTATCAGATAATATGAGGTGATACCATTAGGTATAATTGTACGAGTGATTACGTATCACCGACGCCGTGTACGCAATAATTAAATAAATTATAATTTTAGTGTATTTCATAGGGAACAACTACTAGAATAAATCATGAACAAATTAAAGTCTTTACTCATTACAAGTACGTTTCACTCTACAAGTAAGATGTTGAAGTTAGATGACATAGATAACTTAAATATTTTCATAACTATAAATTAAAATAAAGATATATTCAATATAGTATTAAATATGCATCATCTACGTATTAACAGTGAATCGTTTAACGGAAAAGAAACCATGAAATTTTTCATCAAAAAATCCCCAGATTTCAAAAATGAATGTTTTAACAGAAGCAAATTTTATTTGAATCAATTTAATTTTTTTTACTCGACTTTCACTAAGAGCAATATGTCTCAAGAATTTAATGGAAAATGCCAGTTTCCTCTGCCTACCCTGCTATGTACGGGATGTAGAGTAAGGCTTTACCCAAATAATGATATTATAAGCAATAATATTTAATTTTTTTAAAGAACAATTGTTATATAAAGAATTGCTGAAGTGCATAAGCCTTGCACACACTGAGAAGACGCCAACGAAACGGAAATAAATCTGTAGAGGTATATTCCAATTCCTGCTTGCCTAAGGCTTCGTCTTCTTTAACTAATATCATTAAACATAATTAAATAATTTAATAAAGATAAGAAAAATTAGAAACAGACATAAGTTTTATGTTCTTAACTATGTTTAAGTACTACCTATTATAGTTTGAGGCTTTCGTGGCGCAGGGATAGAAGAAAGCGACTGTAAACACGACAGGTTCTGAGTTCGACTCCCACTCGTCTCTCCACCTTTTATTTCCTCGCTCGAAATAAAACGCTACACTTTCTCTCACCATCCTCTTCATATATTTGCCCTCCGGGAGATCCTCAGGTTTTAATGTGACCTTCTTCTCGTGTTATCGATACCGTGTTCTCGAAGGTCCCCTTCTGCCTCTCTTACCACTTATTTGCTAAATATTTTTATATGCAATTCAATTACTCTTAAAAGTACTGTACTGTGTGTATTGTGGTTTTCTACTGTATCTTATTTAACTCCACATAAGTACATATTGAACTGTTTGACATCATTACAATGTAGACTACATTAAATATATCTAAAGTTCGTTATATTTATATTTATTTGAAGCTTCCGTATCCACAGAGTAAAACGGGACGACTCCGCTGTCTATCACCTGTCCGTCTGTCAATAGGTTGTATATCATGACCAGTTATAGTTATACAGTTGAAATTTTCTTAGATTGTATATTTCTGTTGGCGCTGTAATAACACTTACTACAAACTTCCATACAACAAACGTGATACTTTTTTATAAGTAAGCAAATACAACCTAAAATAATAATTAAATGGTGGTATGCGGGCGAAGCCGCGAGTGCGTGGCTAGTATAGTATATAATACATTATAGTAGAGTATAGAAGAGCAATTGTCCGCAACATTCCGGCGCGGACCGCCGCACACGCTAATTACACCTGGCGGTTTTAATTAATTATGCTTTATAAGGCGTCCGATGCTATCTCAGATGTATTTGTTACTAAATGCTTATAATAGATGTAAAGCCCAAAACTGCACGATATACTCAATCTTTAATGTTTTTGTCATAGATATAGATTTCGTTTTAAGCGATACGTCGCCCCAATTTTGTTTATGTAGACTTCAAGACATCAGCAGCCAGAGGCGCCCCACTTTAAAGTAGTTACTTATTTAACCATAAGACTCAGATGACTGAGTTAAATTATGCAGCAGTTAAAAATAGTAAATAATTAATTTTGTTTTTTTTTATATTTTACTACCTCTACGCCGTATCCTGCACATAGCAGGGTAGGCAGAGGAAACCTGGGAATATAGTGTTAAGACACTTTGTTTCCATCAAGACACTTACAGTTCCGACTTTGAGAGTGAGCAAATAAAAGTATCAAATATGTCATTTCATCGACTAGTATTCGAACCTACAACCTTGCGAGATTGCCTGTTGTCTCGAGAAAAAAAGTAAATACGACACTAGAAAACTAACGCCACCAAAACCAACGACACGTCCGACCGGAAAGTTGGCAAACAATAAATGTATTTAGGTTAAACAAAAGTGAAACATTGCCGATGCACCAGTCAGGCTTAGTTAGTCTACGACACAAACACCTATACTTGTGCATATTTATATATATATATATATATATATATATATATATATACCGGTGCTATTGAAGTACTGCATAGCGTCACTAGTACTTCATTGTATTGCGTCATAGTCACAGTTTGTTATTGTTATTATATATTTTACACGCGATGGTTGTAGGTTCGTGATCATTGACAAAAATGATGCATTAAATAAACACTTTACACAATTTTTAATTTCTTTTTTCTTGTATATATATATGTATGTATATATGTTCTTTTATATCTAATTTGGTATTATAAAGTATTAAAAAATTAAGGCCGTCGTGGAGCAGTGGCACAAGGGTGCCGCCCGTAAACGCGACGGTTGTGGGTTCGATTCCCACTCGAAGAATTGAAATATTTCTTGACGTTTATATTTCCATTTTTCTTCGCTCTGGTGTCGAGGCAAAGCGCGGTGTTGAGTTCTACCACTCAACACACAATGCCTCCAGAATTTGGCAGAAAGTGGGGAACGGAGTGTCTTAACACCGAGGTTCCCTCTGACTGTGCGATGTGTGCGGGATACAGTTGTGAAGCTGAAAAAAAACCTGATAGGTTTCTAAACAACACCTACCGATCACGTCACTATGGGGCGCGTCATCAATTCTTATTCATTCTACCCTACAGCTTATTTATGAACGATTATATAAAAAGCTGCACGGGCGTTGTACGGTCGGTCTTGGCTCTGCTGCGGCACGGAGCCATGTAACCTTGACAAATGTGGTTAAGACCTATTTGTAATATACATAATTGGTAATATATATAATAAACAAATCAAACTCGAAGTATAAAAAAATGACACTATATACACAAAGAATAGTATATATTAATAATTATACAAATGTATTATGTACTTACAGTCAACGTGATAGTAATGTAATTAGTTCAACAAAACAATGCAGCTAGTTTTACAAAGTCAACACACATAGGTTTTAAATTAAGTTACAGTGGAATCCCAGACCGCCAGCATTCGCGTCGCGGGCGTCGGTGGGTGTGCTCGGCCCTCTTATTAGCTATCGAGTTTCTGTGAGTGATGAGACTAATTTAATGTTAATTCACTATCGTGCGCGCGCGCACACTTTCTGTGTTTTGCTAGTGTTTCGGTGGCCGTCGCTCGAGCGCGACATGAGTGTGTGCGCGCCACAAAGTGACGATGCGGCGATGGCGGCCAACGTTATGGAGGAGAACCCTCAGGACTGCTTAGCCGGCTCCCTCCCGCACGAGGGAAACATCAAATTACGCAATTACCTTGTTAACGATAACCTCGGTACGTACACGAAAGGCGATATATCAAATAATGGAAAGTTAGTGTCGAAATTTGATGTGTGGTCGTCAATTTCTCAACCGCGGTCTAAAATTTTAGATCTTTTACGGCCAGAGGATCCTTGTAAGGAAGCTTTGGAGGCGATAGTCCGGCCGGCTTCGCGTCGTGGTCTGACTAGGCCCTACGATGAAGATACCAGACGATTTCTCCAAAGAGTTCTTCTCAACCCGAGCCTGTCTATAATTGATTTATCTCAAACAGAAATCACTGAATCAGAATCTCAATTTTCGTTAACAGAAACAGAAAAAGCAAAAAACTTTGATGTACAACGAAAAATTACAGTGCGCGCTTCCAAACAAGAGAGATCTTTAGCCGACGAGCTGAAAGAAGCAGAAGAAGACGAAAGATCAGGGGCCATAAGACGTGAACTATTGAGAGAGTTCAGGAAAAGAGGTGGGAGTATCCGTGAGGCCATGGAAAGAGATAGGTTAGGAAAATTAGCATTATCTGTAGAAGACGATGAGGTCTACGAGGAATGTGGACTGACAGCAGCAGCGCGCCGGCTAGACGCTCTGCTGTTGGAGTCGAGGAACCTGCACGAGGAGCTGGCGGGCATTCACGAGGATATGCAGGTGCTGGCCAGGCGCCTCGCTCGCCGCGACCACTGATGGTACCAGTTACCACTGCCACCACCTATGCTCACTGCTTGCACAATTGAAAACTTTCTTACGCATACAGACACGCATGATAACTGTACATATATTGTGACTTTTCGATTTTTTCGAATTTCTAATATTTTAAGGAGACAGTACAGAGACAAGTACTATTAAGTATAATGAGTGAAAGAATAATAAGATAGTTTGTTCACAATTTTAATAATTTTAAAATTAATATTTGATTGAACTGGTTCGTCTTAGATACGATTTCCACGTATTCATCCATCCGTGATTTCCTTGCGTGCACAGCATGCACTGTTTTGTTAGACGTGGTATTCACGCATCGCTAACACCTAAATAACTTGATTTCTTTTCTTATATAGAGCACGTATGTATATTAATAAAATAAGAAAAAAATGTTATTACATTTTATTAATGTTCATACATTTGATATATTAGAATTGCGGTCAGAATTCCAGAATATAAAATTACCTACGAGTAGGAAGTTTTCAATGGCAACAATGTTCTTGACAAAGTCGTATTTTGCTTACTTAGTAAATAATAAGCCTCCAATTTTCCTGTGCTGGTGGTGGTAGTGGTAGTGGTGGTAGCTAAAATGTCTTCTTTATTCAGACACGCCTCTAGGCTTACCTGTAGTGCTACTTGCTGTGCTTATGAAATAATCACAATTAATCAGTCTTAGAATTGCATACATACATTGATAGTCAGGCATAAGAAGATAAGTAGAATTAAGTTTTGGTATCGTAAGGTAGACGGCAATACACTCGTAGCTCCTCTGGTATTACACGGGGTCGTGGGCGGTGGTGATTACTTACCTTCAGGTGACCCTAACGCTCGTTTGCCTTGTCCTTTTCCATAAAATAAAAAAAAACGGAGGGAGCACACCGTTTACAGTTAGAGTATGTCGCTGCGCCAAAGCGCAGGGTTAGCTATAGTTGAAGTCTTCGAAATGTAGGATCGTTTACAGTCAGACACTGTTCCACTGCGCCACAACAGCTTCAATTCAGCTGTTAGCATTTTGAAACAATCAATACCTGGTAACCCCCCGGTAGTCCCGGATCACGGACGTAACCGGACCCTGGCACAGATTCCCTTTGATATTTCACCCCAAGGGTCAACTTAGACAGTATTTTACATTCCTTGCTTTTAATTTTTTATCTGTACTCATAATGTAAGAATACATATTTAAAAAAAGAAAAGAAAGAAATAGTAAATAAGATGAATATTATGGAAAAAGTGTTTTGAGGATAAGATTGACTACTATTCCATAACCTTAATTATAACAACGTTATCATGTACTAATCAAGATAAATTAATTGAAATTAAGTACAAAATATAATAATTTAGCAAAAACACACGTCTCTTATCACATTTTCTTATCAGAAGCATTAATAATTAATATAATACCGGAAAGAATAAGTTTAAAATGTAAATTCTTGACCGCTATGCCATCAAAACGCACACACATAATTTATATTCACAAGTAAATTTATATATGATGAGTTTTATTACAAAATGCAACAAATTATTTATTTGAGTTTTTTTAAAATATATATATAGTTATATATAGTTGAGGCCGAAGTATCGCAGTCGCACCAGCGAGTGACTGTGCCGAATACAGCGTGAAGCTGAAAAAAATATATGCCAACCTGACCTGACTTGGATCAGGATCCTGGATTTTAATCCTTACACAGGAAAATATATTATTTCATAAACAAGATTCATTACAACAGGAATAATCTCTAAATAGTGTAAAAATAGAGCAGAGATATGAGTGATGACATAAAGTATTACCGCCGAAGTATCCTATCTTACACACACACAGCCTATCTTACAAAAATATTGAAAGCACAAGTTACACAATATTATTTTTTTATTTTATTTTTCTAAATTTCTCGCTGTATCCCGCGCATAGCAGGGTAGACAGAGGAACTCTGAGAACCTACATTTAAGACACTCCATTCCGATTAAGATACTTCCGTCCCCCAGTTTCGCCGAAGGAATTGGGTTTTCTCTTCTTCAGACATTACGTGTTGAGTGAAAAAATCGAATAAATCGTTCCTCCGAGAGGAAATCGAACCCACAACTGTCACTTTCACAGTCGCATCCCTCGTGCTCCCACGCCACAACGACATGTTATGTAATTAAGAAAAAAAATATTTTTATAC
Source organism: Heliconius aoede (assembly GCA_037355905.1). NCBI lineage: Eukaryota > Metazoa > Arthropoda > Insecta > Lepidoptera > Nymphalidae > Heliconius > Heliconius aoede. The sequence goes on from JBAIZZ010000018.1 coordinate 379,673, forward strand.
AGATGTGTTTTTACATTTTAACAGCCGCGGGGACAGGTGTTTACTTACCGGTTAGTCTAATGTTCATTATAAATTTTATAAATGTCTTAGATGTACATAAATTTGAATTAAAAAATAAGAAATGCTGGTTGAATTTTGATGGAATTTGAAATGCAGACAGAATTTGGATATCTGCTTAGTATTTATTTGACCCATCATCGTGGCAAAGGGTCAACTATAAAGGCGACAGTTCTGAATTCAAACCCACTCAGGGTTATGAAATATATAATATATTCATTTCTTCGCTTTGGTAACAAGTTACAGTGCAGCGTTGAGTTCCGCCTCTCAACACAATGCCTCAAGACTTAATATAACAATGTTACATTTATAAGAATAGAAATAAATGCGAGTAGTTTCCAACATTAATTAAAATCAAATCCACTGTACATACAGTAGTTTATTGACAACTTGAAAACTTAAGTGTTATATCACACTTAACAAGTTATAAAGTCTGTTTCCTGCTACGACCGGTCCCAAAATACATACTACAACTCAACACATACCTATGTTAATCAGATTGAATTAATTACTTCATAAAGTTCTGCTACGAGTGATCAGTCAGGTTTGATTCCCATAAGAGGAAATGAAATATTTAATATTTCCATTTCCTTGTTGTGTTAATCCGATACTAAACACACAGTGGTTTCAGATTTCGGTGGAAAGTGGGGAACGAAAGTGTCTTTCTTAACACTAGGTTCCCTTTGCGTACCCTGCTATGTGCGAGATACAGAGTGAAACTAAAATAAAGTATCTACTAATAAGTGGATATATTTACTTAGATAATATTGAGATAGTACAGATTTATTTTATTCGTAGTTAGAGCACAGCACCTTTGCGTGGACTTTCGAAGTTAAATATAAAGAACTGCCACGCTTTGTCAAGCGGAGCGGGGAAATAATTGATAGTTTGTAGCTAAACAAACGCTAATTTGTATACTTATATACGTAACACAACAAAAAAAAAGTAAAAAAAATCATTGTATTAATGAACTAAATTGGTGTCATTAAAACGTGATTATAATAATTATAATCACGTTTTAATGACACCAATTTAGTTCGCCCAATTAGTGAATAACATGCTTTATCTCGCAGTATACTTGGATATATTTATATGTATTGTAAATATATATTTATATACATAAGTGTACTCTAATATATATTATATTTTGAATATATATTTATATAAGATTAAAATTATTCCATACAATCGATAGTAGATATTTCAAAGCCATTTTATATTTTCAAGATCTAATTGATTTCAACACACACACACACATGTCATTAATGACAAGATTCAATTAACTTAACAATAGAACGAACTTAAACGATCATTAGAGTTATCATTATTTAATGATAATGTTAAATTATAGAAATATCTAGAAAACAAAATTAAATTTGACGTGTTTGTTTTTCTTTAAGAACAAATAAATTGTGCACAATAATAACCTGTTCGGTCTTTTGTGATTTCTGATTTGTGACTGATACATTTTAAAAGAGGCCGTCTTGGCGCAGCACTGCAGCGTTTAAAAGAACACGAAGTGATTATAGGGTCGGCTCTCACTTGGGTGAATATATTTTTTTCTTTGCACTGACAATAAGGGAAGCTGCGGCGTTAAATTGTGTAAATGTGTGAAGATAAAAAAAAGAAAAAATTACAATTAAGTTTAATTATTTGTGTAGCTTCAGGCGCCGTCGGCAGATGTATGCCGGTGTAGAGGGAGTATATAATTATTTTATTACATTATTGTACTTGTTACCATCTCGATGCCCAATTTCGACGTATCGTCTAACTGGAGTTAAGAAATAAAAGCATTTAATTGCTTTCATCTTACGCACATGATCATGTGCGTAAGAATAGAGGGGGCTGAGTTGACCGTGCCCACCCCAGTATACCAGTGATATTCAGTGGCCAGTTAGAAAAAAATATTATATTCAAATTTAATTTATGTGTTGGAGACAGTCGCAGGCGCAGCGTCTAATTGTAAGCGTGACCGTTGTCGCTTCGGTTCCCACTTCAATAATTTATATATCTATTTTACAGGCTCTGCCCTTCGAGCGAGAAAACTAGAGACCAGAGCGACAAAACGAAAATAATTGAATTTTCAGACTAAAAATCGAACCCACAACTATCGGGTTAACACTCACACGAAAGAAAATTAAAACGGTATAATTTAATAGGAAGCCCGTTCTACTAAAAAAACCAACGAATACTAAAAAGAATTTTATATATACAAATAATTCTCAGGCTCAGTCGGCCCGCGCCTACCGTTGCGCAGCAGCCGCTCGGGCGCTGACAGCGGAGTCGAGAGCACTGCGTTACCTGGACGACGTGGTGGCGCTGCTCCGGGGGGACGTGAAGGCGGCTGAACGCACCAGGCGCTGGCCCTTCGCTATCGGGAGACGGCATCCTGATAGAAACTATATTGTTTGAACCAGGTAATTTGATGAAAAACTATAGGTTTTGTTGTACTGAACAATATTATTATTGAACTGAAGAGTTTGTTTGGTTTAACGCAATAATTTATTTTAATAGGAACTAATGAATTCAATTTTTATGTTTATAAACATTTATCCTGAGAATAGGATGAACTCACTAGACCGGCGGCCAAATCCACCTTCCGCACCTAGAAGGTGTCATTAATTTACAGCTATTAGTTATTTTCGTTTGACCACGCAGGCGAAACCATAAGAAAAGGCTAGTGCTCTTAATTTTACACACAAGAATAAATTCAAAGCAAGACTTAGCCAACTGGTTTCTACTCGACTATTATCTCTTGAAATTATTACTAAAACAACAACAAAAAAAAATGATATCTTTTAAGCGTATCAAAACCAATTTCATGTTCATTGTCCTAAATGGTTTTTACAAATAAAACGCAAATAAGATAAAATCTTAGCGAAATAAAAGAAAATTGAAGAAGCGAGGGGCGAACGAACATAAAACTTTACTTAACGTTTAAGTGAAACAAAGATCTGCGAATAAGATAAGTGACTGAAAGCGCGACACCTTCAGCTGTGCCCACACTTGTCGGGACTGGCGGATATACACTTGAACTTATAATGAATAAGCTTTCTCGTCAAATAGAATAATATGAGATATTTTTGTGTATGTATATCAGTTTAAAATAAAACCAGGGAAATGCGAGTCGGACTCGCATACCGAAGGTTCCGTACCAATTTCAATATTGTATGTCGACTGTACTTTGTACTGCTAGTTCTCACTTTTTGCCCAAAATCATAGTTGTACGTCCACGAGAAGTACATAGGTTTTGAGTAGTTTTATTTACGCGAAGAATTTCATACAAAATGCTATAAAGGCTCCGTTTCTTTATTTTGAGGTACGAAACCGAAACGTTGAAAAATTAAATATTATTGTTGAAAGAACTCACAGCTTCTACGAACAATAGGAAAACCTTTAGTGTATATTATCTATTTCCAATTTTCGAGACATTACAATATGTTGAGCATCGTAACTCAATGCAACGCGTTGTCTTTAAATGTGGCGAAATTTAAATAATTCCAATATAACTATTATTGTAGTTGAGAATCGAACCCACGACTGTCGCGCCAGAGTGTGTTAATTTCAATTAATTACTTCTAATTACCACTAAGTGATATATTTGTGGACCTGTTTATGACATTATCAGTAATCAATGGGCGCGTTCTGGCCGCTCACCAAACGACCTCGTAACGAACGGTACTGCTTACAGGACACGGGACTGGACGGGTCTTATTTGACTGACTTATGAACATTGAAATATGTCAATATATCTATATATGCTTATCCATTTGTGTATATACTAAATATTTAAAAACATTCGTCTGTAACCGCGACTCCCATTTAAGGAATTTTCTTGATGGTGAAACAAGATGAGTTAAGCTAAGCGGCGTTAAGCTTCGCAGCTCAACACACTTGCATTCTGGTATTTGTTATTATGTGTTGTGTTGTTGCTTGTTGGAAGCGTTTGTTTATTATGTGTTGGAAAGATTGGTAGTCAAAAGCAAAAATATTTGAAAAGAATCTTCTTCAATTAATACATATTTTTTTGAGTGAAGTCTTTTTGCCGTTCCCATTATAAGGGGGAGATCAAAACGTTCCTTAGGTGTTATATAGGTACGCATGTGCCCGTATATATATTTGGTTAATGTAGCATACATTATGTATATTATATATATATATATATATATATACATTATATATATATATATATAAATATAATAACTTACTTTAGTACCCATTTGCCAGTCGATTAGCAGCTAGGCTAGTTTGCTATGTTAAATTATTACAGAATGAAAATTATTTGCATTTATCAAACCTTTAGAGGCAACGATATGATTACAGATTCCATGTTGTTTTTGCAAGGTTTAAAATAAAGACCGTCGTGGCGGAAGAGCACAAAGTGTGACTGGAAACGTGACTGGTTGTGGGTTTGATTGCCATTCGAGGAAATGAAATATGTATATAAATTTATATTTTCAATTCATTGCTCTGGTGTTGAGTCACGCGTCGCTTTACTACGTTATTAATGCAATATTGATAAACAATAAAAATTTCCAAATTTGAATATTGAGGCCAGTTTTGTTCGCTCGTAAGAACGATTGGTAGTGGGTACCCACATATTTATATCCCACATATTATCTGTGAGCTGAAAAAAGTCAATAGTATGAAAATAAAATGGTTAATTAGTTTCTAATATTCGTTTATTGGCGTTTAGTGGCTAATATTGTGGCAATAATAATACAATGAACGTATCTTTGATACGTATCGTAATATCGTAATCGTATCGTATCGTGTACGTAACGATGCGTATAAAAGCACTTTCATTACGGGCCAGTCGGTACCAGCTCGGGCTTTACGGTAACGCGAGAGACACGAAAATTGCTCGGCCGGCACACGACGACGCGATTTAATTAATTTATTATCAAAATAATATCTTTTTGTATTTTGATTCATAATTCTGTCATACTTTATTTATATCGACCCAATTGTTTTTGACATTTGTAATTGAGACTAGAGATTTAGGTTTTGGTTATTTTAATTAACGTTACTTCATTAAGTGTGAATGGAACTTTAAGAGTTTCGGTTCAGAACCAGAAGAAAGTAACGTTCTTTAGGGATCTAAAGAACGTTACATTCTTCTCCGTTCATCTGTTTGTGCATCTGTCAAGACCCTGTTTCTCAAGAACGCGCGGAAGTAATATCAAATATTCAAATCTATACAGCTGTGCCCGTTTATGCTCATTTTACGACGCATATTTTAATTTTTGTAGCGTAATCAAAATCTGTCGGGTAAAATTCACATTATTATTATTATTATCAATCATTGTTATTATAATAAAGTAAAAATAATAAAGATGACCTTATTATATTCTTGGATAACAACCTCGAACTAGCTCTACATGTATATCTGTTTGTTCCAGAAGATAAACAGAGGTCCTCGACCCGATACCAGGCCTGATACGAAGTGTACGGAGTATAATTTAAACAAATAAAATCGGAAGAGGGACAATCTGAATGTGTTTAGTGATATAAATAGCTTTACAGACATTTTAGAAGTGTTATACGAACTGAGCTTTAATAGCAACGAGAGTGCTGAGCTTTACGTTTTTATTGCCGGGAGATAGAAATCTTAAGAATTTATTCTTTAGAATTACTTATAACTAAATAATTATTGTCATTTCCCACTCTGTCTAGACAAATCCCACTCAACACGCAGTGTCTCAAATCCTGGTGGATAGAGAAAAAAGTTTCGTATGCCTATCCCGCTATACGGGAAAAAGCGTGAAGCTATTTTATCATTAATTAATACACCAAATCAATCTTCATTGTAAGTTATGTTTATTGGAATGTAAAATTTAAATTTTCTTTAATGAACTGTTTGTATTGTATACATATAACAATCATAATTATCGGATAAATATTCGAAGAATGAGTGTAGATTCATAATTTTTCTGACCTAATTGATTTTAATCAGAGAACTTTGTATTTAAATAATAATACATTTATTGTCTTATTTACTTATTTTTATAGCTTTACGCTAGCAGAACAGTGAACCTACTGTTGAGACACTCCGTTCCCCATTTTCCGCAGAATCTTTGAGGCATTGTGTGTTTAGAGGTGGTACTCAACACCGCTAAATGTTTAAGTCGATAAAAAATAGTTTTATTTACAAAATGCGTGAACAGATATTTTTACTCCATCTCTATTTCGCTTAAGTAACATATAAGACGTTACGTTGTGAATATTCGCCTTAAAATTTCTAGTCTTTAAGATATATTTTTCTATATAAGACTGATAAATAATGGTTAGTGAATCATTTAAATGCTTTATTTACAGTAAGTCACATATTTATTAGAATTCTGTATATAAATTTTGTGTATAGCTAAACTTTTGTGTGAGAAATAATGTAAAAAAATTGCTTTATCGTCATCGTAAAGCAAAAAAAATTATACAGAATGAAAAAAAAATTACGTAGCGGGACTCGAACTCGCACCACTTGATTTCTATATATCTTAATTTCTATATGTTCTCCTTTCCTTAGTATATGAGTAAATCAATAAAAAAATGTAAATGAAAATTTTCATATCATACGAGTAGCTTAATTGCCGCAGATTCTTTTTATGCTGTGATCGAAATGTATATACAGACAATAAATATAATAAATATATAATGTGTATATTTATTGTTAAATTTTAGTAGTTATATAATTAATTTAATATATCTCGTTATTATATTAGTTACTATAAATATATGTAAATTACGTTAATTTTCTTATGAATTAATAAAAAGAAAAAGTATCACAGACTGTAAAAACCATAAGTTAAGGTATATAAAATATTATAAATAACTTTATAACGAGTGAAGAGGAAAAAATAAAAGATGACTTGCGAGAATACTACGAAGATACTTTCTCTTCGTAGAATATGTTTGCTGAACAAATATCAAAGAACAACACAGCACAGAACAGCACGTACTATCGATAATGTAAGGATGAGAAAGAAGAACGTGCTCGGGTCGTGTGGGCACGTGGAGAAAACAAGTGACGAATAAATGGCAAGAATCTTTTAAAAATATAATAATATATCTCGTTTTCAATCTAATTCATTAATTTTTTTCAAAAAAAAATAAATGATAATTAGAAAAACAAGCAATTATTTTCAATATTAGTACGAATACATGTTAAACGACTCAAACACTTATTACACACGTGTACCAGCATAAGGAAATGTGTAAAGAAAACCATATCACTATAGTAAAACGAAAAGAAAGTAAAAATTGTATTTTTATTCTCCTTATAACTCCTCCAATTTCTTATGAGAGGCCTAGGCTTCCAATTCTTCTGGGATATGCACTGGCACCCTCTTCCACTTCAAATTGAAGACCAACGTCATTTAAATCTAGATCAGATTTTAACAAATCGTTCTAACAAATGTCACCCTAATCGAAATCCCAGTCCCAATCCCAGGGACACCTTAGCGTCATTCACTGATTACAGCAATAGTTCATTATGTCTAGTATGCATCTAAACAGAGTAATTTGGTGACCCGTGATTAATGGGACGACCCTACGCCCTGTGAGAGTGGGAGGGAGGAGGGAGAGAGGGGGCGAGGGGTGGTTAGGGAGGGCAAGACTGGGCTAATCTCTGGTCGTGACGGACGGTGACGAGCCCTTAGGATCCTAGGAAGAGGGAAATTCGGTAGGTATATTTTTTTTGGATACATGGATAATTAAAGTGAATCTGTAAGTGTTTTTTAATTAAAAGTGTAATAGGATAAGTGTATTAGTAGCATGGTTTACATTATAATATACCTGTAAGTATGCAACTAAAAGTATTTATATTGGAATTTATTTAAAAAAAAATTATCTTAAGACTACAGCAACGATTTCGCGCCATACAACTTGTAAGTATTCAAATTTTACTTAATTTATTTAATATTAATATATTTATTATTATGTTTTACTTAATTTTGATATTTTTCTTTCTTTTTTAGTTTAACGCTGTATCCCACACAAAATAAGGTAGGCAGAGGGAACCTGGGAATCTAGTGTCATTACGGTACCATTAAGACACTCCCTATCCAAGTATTGTATGTTGAGTGGCGGAAAATATATAATTATAAATAATATTTTATTCTCGACTGGGAATAGAATATTTTAATGTTTAGTCGTTATCAACAGCAGTCATCTAACTTATCTAGTGTAGAAACTATTCCTTAAGGGCTGACTTCTTGTTGCTAGCTTAAAGACATTCCTGAAAACACACACGCTATATAACAAATGACACTTTGTACGCTCAAAGTAGCTATTATACGCTATGGTTACAGATTCAATTTTGTTCTAGTGTTTATTCATAAAAAGTTGATTGAAAATGTATTATGCGTAAAGGTTGTACTACACAGCCTGTGATTGTAAACGCAGCGGTCCTGAGATAGATTTCAACTCGAAGAATTTTACTTTTTAACTAGAACGAATAATTTTCATTTGCTCGCGTTGGTAACAAAACCAAGCCGGCGTTGAATTCCGCCATTTAACACATAATATCTCAAAAATTAGGCGTAAAATCGGACACAGAGTGTTTGAACACTAAGTTTCCTAGGTTACTACGTGAGTGAAGCGTAAAACTGCGTAAAGATAAGGACATATATTCAAATTACAAATCACGCAAAATTCAGGGGAATAATATTAAGATTTCCTCGTTCGTTTTCCGCCCAATTTCAGCGATCGGTGGATACTGTTTAAAATTCAAATTAGTTTTGATCCAAATCATCATCTAATTTACATAAGTCATGTATTAGATATTAGATAGGATGGATAAATTTGAAATTTATCCGTAATATGATAATTCTATATTATTATAACTCCTATATATTATAGACAAATATTTGATTTTTTATTAAAATATGTCTCCGGTGTTGTCTAGTTTCCATAGAGTTTTCATCATTTCTCAAGTTTCATAAAAGCTCTTCCATTGGTGGAGTGGTGGAAAAAGTGGATAACAGAAAATAACAAGATTTTCCATTTTACGTCTTAAGGCCTACGCAACAAAGATGCGAACGATGAAAATAATAATAAATGATATAAAAGCATTAGTATTGGCAATTTTATCAAAAAAATTACTCAAAGTCAAGTATGTAATTACTTAAATTCTGAAAAAATATATTCTTAACTTAACCGTGTCTTCTTAAAGGTTTGTGTTTATCAAACCTTCTCTATTCTAAGGTTTTTTCCTATAATTTCATATCATATTTCTAAGCTGTACCCTAAAACACGGTGAAGTTAATGTGATATTCCGTGCCGTGGTCTGCTTCGCGTGTTCGTAACCTCCTAATTGTACCGCCCGGCCGCCCGCCCGCCCTACAGTGCGCGGCGGCGGGCGGCCCGGGCCTTACCTGCATAGCAAGACTGAAATACACTATATTAGTTATATATAGTTATTGTATTTTAATGTATTCATTATTTATTTATATATTCCACAATTTGTATTTGGTTAATGAATGTGTCAGTATCATTATAATAATATAATGATAATGATAAAGTTTTCGTAAACATACAACTATGAAATCTCTCTCTCTCTCTTTTGGACTCTTTGGACTTTGATTTCAGAAATATATAATTTTAAGCTATAACTATATTTTTCAACTATACTTTACTGGGAAGTAGTGAATGCATTTGATAAATATACAAATCGAACCTACTTTCTTCGTATATCCTCATAATATATTACATTACACTAATATATTACAATCGCTAACCTATAGCACAAAATTAAAGGCAGGAAATAATCTTCATTTAATTTATTCCAAAAAATTTTACTGTCAACCATTTGCATATAAGCGTAAGATAATAAATCAGTATTACTTTTTAACGGCGATAGAGCACGGAATGTTTATGTAGCTGGATCATTGTACAACAGCCAGTCAGCGTAGACGGAGGGAACGAGCGGAGAAATTACTAGTGATGTACTAAATTATAATAAAAGTACAGATTATTAATATTCTGAAGTAATCCGTAATTAGTGAGAATTTTCGTCAAGTGAACAAACAGACAAGATTTAGTGACAAGGTAAATTAAAATATAAGAGTGACATTCTACAAAAAGTAACATACGCTCTTTAAAAAAATAAAAACAAAAGTGTTGTGAAACAGTGTTATTTTTTTTAATTAAACAATGTGATTAATCATAAGACTAAGTTAAGCACAAAAAGCCATACTTTAGTGACTAAAGTGACGGGAATTCTCTTAGCTGGAGGCCGAGAATGAGGCTATCACGTCAGTACCTTATTATGTTTGCGGGGATTAATGAAGTGCGGGCGATGGCGGCTGTACGGTTAGATATATTAGCCAGGCAAGAGATGATTAAGGAGATGTGATACGGTAGAACGGAAAAGTTAGGCCTTGAAATTACAGGACTTAAAATAATTAAACTTTGTTATATACGCATAAAACCTATTGTTATGACACGTTCCTGGCGAGTGGCGGAATTCTACGCAGTGTTTGGGCTTGCAACAGTATATCTATATATATATATATATATATATATATATATATACAGATACCGATATGTACAGACACCGATCAGTTATATTACGTTTTTATTATAAGTTTGGATTTCTTTTCCTCGGGTGAGAATCGAACCTGCAAACTATCACGTTTACAGACGCACGTATAACTTCAGTCAATCACCCACTGCGCCACAATATTGTGTAGAATGCAATATTTATAATATTCCCTAACGTTTTTCAATTCATGCAAATATTTTTGCAACGATACATTAGGTATGTTTCTGTCATTTCAAATACTTCAAAAGTTGAAAGCTATATCGTGTAACGCGATGCGGGAAAACATATCAGATTCAAGTTTCATTAGTTCTAAATATATTTGCTTAGTGCTGACAATTTATATTTATTTTTTATTCGGAAATAACCGCGGCAGTCGCGGTGTGCGGCGCAAAGTCTGTGAATGCGAGGGTTAAGGGTTCAATTTCCTCTTTAAGAAACGATTTTTTTATATAGTAATGCCTCAAACACTAGACGATGCGTGGAGTACGGCGTGTCTTAGCACACACAGCACTTGCTGCTGAAATTCTATAGATATATTAATTTTAAAAGGATTCATATGGAGCATCTTATCATCTTATCGTAAATCAAATAAACATTTTCTTTTTCATTGAGATATAATAATAAAATGACAATCCTAAATCCTTGTTGATGACACAAGTCTCTACTATCTGATACGAAGCACCGATAAAAATTCAATGTAGCTTCGACTCTACCCTTATTAGATATTAATCAAGTAATAGCTTACATTACAGTTGCTATTTTTCTCGTATCTTCCTTTTTAATTTCTTAACATAGTGCTGAAGAAATTTTTTTTAGCTCCACGCTGTATCCCACATATAGCAGGGTAGGCAGAGGAAACCTGAGAAATTTGTGTTAAGACACTCCGTGACCAAGTGTCTTAACACTTCCGTTCTCCACTTTCTACCGAATTCTGGAGTCTGCGTGTTGAGCGGCGGAACTCAATGCCGCACTTTGCTGCGTTGGCAAAGAGAGAAAATGAAAATATTAAATATGTCATTTCCTCTAGTGGAAATCGAACCCTGTCGCGGTTACAGTCGCACGTTGATGCCCCTGCACTGTAAGTGGATTCGCACTTCTTTTCGTTTATAATCATATGCTTGACCGCTGTTCTCGTTGTCCTCTCTTTTTAAATGAATGCATTAAAAATGTATTAAAACTCACTACAAGCACAAATATATACTGAAATTCAAAAACAAATATAATATTTGCCAGATTTTCACGTATTCAATAGATTTGGAGTGTCGCACAGGAACGAGGCAAGGAGACGCTAGAACATCTCTTTGACATCCACATTCAGTGTAATGATAAGTAAATACGTACAACGTTACGTGTGTTTGTTTGTCATACATCTGGGCTCGTTTCAAACCTTTGGCAAATATTTTCTCTCATCTCTTCATTTGGAATATGACAATATTGTTATTTAATTTGTATTTCTGTTTAGGGGTAGTTTATGCAGGCTTTTTCAAGACGTTTATCCGGATAAATAGAGATCCTAATGTTAAGACATTACCTGCTTCCCGACTGAATTCGAGACATAGCGTGTTGAGAGAAACTCAAAGCCTTGTCTTGCCCGAGCGTGGAAAAATAAAAACATATAATTGTCTTGAGTGGATATTGAAATCATATCCATTGAGTTTACATTAGGACTATACCCTCGCCTCTAATAGTATTTATAATTTGATTTCTTTCTCGGCTTAAATTGTATTGAGCAATGTCTTAGAGAATTAATAAACAAGTCGATTAACTCGATTCCTCGGCCCTCACTTATACGGATTCACGATTATCCGGACTATCCTTCTACTACAGTGAAACTTTATAATAAAATTTATATGTACGTAAATGCGTACGTTATTTCCATGTATATACATCTTATGTTGGAAAATATTTGCTTAATATGTACTTACTGCTTTATAGACATGTCATAAATTTGTGCTACATGTGCACAAAACCAGCTTTTCTGTATAGATTCGATTATGCGGATTTTCGATTATCTGAATCACTAACGACATCAAGTCGAGTCTGTCGAGTTTCTACTGTATATGAAAAAAATATGATATAATTTTTTTAACTATAATAATTAATATACTCAATTCTAAGAGGTTATAATTAAGTACGTAGGTATAAAGGTACGTAGGCTTTTATTTATAAGACAACCTGCTTATAATGAAGAATCAAATTTAATAATGAAACAAAAAAAATGGCTAAATTTCTAAATTGCAGTCCAGGCGACTGTACTGTGTATCAGCGTTAGTAACAACATTGCAAATATTAACCCAACTAGTCATATAGTATAAACATGTGTAATACAGTACAGTACAGTACAGTATTTGGGGTTCAATCCCAACTCTCCCGAAACAAAACAGCATTGTTTATTAGCTACATCTCACTGCTGCATCGCCGGCTGCATCGCCGGCTGAACTAACAGCGACGGTATGTGCTTACAACCGCAATGTAAATTGAATTTCCAAAGTTTGAGCACAGGTAGACTCAATCTAACTTTTCTACTTCATTTGGAGTGTACATTACATGTGTTTTATGATATTTTTTATTGATATAAATTTATTCTATAAATTGGTTGGTTTAAAGTTATTCTATTAAAAAGTTAGCTGGCTCTTTACTCTAACCCTAAAAGACGTAATCTTAATATTTTATTTTACTTATAACCATTAATATTGACATACTCCTGGTTATATTGATAGCCTTTGTTAAATAAGAACAGATCATACCAAAATAGTATACTCTTACTTTTTAGAATTGAGGCGTAGAGTCAAACAGTGGCATGTAGCATGCCAGGTGGGTTACGCCTAACGTGACTCGTTAAGGCGTCCCGTTTTCAACGATAGTCCCGTACAAAACGGGACATGTTCGCAGTTGATAGCACGGCATGTGAATTTGGACAGTTGAATATCGCATTATCTCAGTACGATAGTTTTAAAAGGTAACAGAATGGAATAGTCCACAAAAAAGGAAATATTTAATTGTTTATTAAAGTATTAATTATAGCAAAAAAATTAAAGCTTTCCTAAAAAACTAATGAAAAAAAAAGAAAGCCCTCCTATCTCTAAAGAAAAAGAAAGACACCCTAAAAGCTTTACAAAAAAAATTTGTTTAAGATAAAGTCGAAAAAATGTGGGATTTCTTTTTAATTTATAGATGAAAAAATAAGCTTGGCTAAAATCTTTACCTTAAAACTACTACAGTCTTACGCCACACGATAAAATAATTCATATGAGGCTTTTTATGTCATACATTAAATGTTAACTCCACATTGGGAAGATGATTATCATCACTTCTCAAGTGACTACTGGAGCCCAGGCCACCCCTGGGAAATATGTTGAGATACCCATGCCCATGGATTCAACGCGTCATAATAATATTGTATCAAATTTCAAGGTTTAATACAAATATAATTATATACAATGAGTTGCGAACTTTTGCTAGTACCTGAGATTATAAAATATATCAATGAAATTATTTTTAATTAATTCTAAAAAAACCTTAACCAAGTATCCAACTCAAAATAGATATATTTTTAGTTGTACGGGCATTCTTTTCATTGAGGAGAGGCAAAGCAATTTAGGCAAGTTCAGCAATGAAGGATAATTTACGATTTATGATAGGAAGCAGACTCACCGGTGGCATGCGATACTGACATTAGAAAAAGTGGAAAAGAATTTGATCATTTGGAAACGGTTATATCACGCGAAACAGCGCTGATGGAAGAGTTCATTAGTTTACGTTTCTGACAGCTGTCTTCTATACGTGAAAGAATCTTTCGGATCCTTTTTTCAACTTTGTCCGGAGACCAAAAAATTTTTTTTAATACTAGTTACGTTAGACATACCGAGGCGATACATTTCACTACCCAATATCTAATCTAGTAATATAAAAATATATATTAGTATGTCTTTTTGTATGCCCATGCCCAAATAAAAAAAGAATATACGAGAATAATGCTTTTGCATTTTTCGATATTCGCTTCTCTACTGTGTTGACAATCACATGTATAAAACATGCGGTGAAACGTAACGAAAAACCAAATGAAACGTATTTCATCCAATTATTTCGTTGCATCACCCACCATGCAATATTTCTTAACTAGCTTCTTAACTTACTACAAGTTTTACATTAAAATTATAGGACTATTTTCCATCGCCCGTTTAGATATACTCTTAATCGGCCGCAATTTTGTTTGCGTGGAGTTTAAGATGTAAATTATTTTATTAAGCTCCGTCTTTTCCCGTTCCTGTAATTATATTTCCATTTTCTTCGCTCTGATGTCGAGGCAAAGCGCGGCGTTGAATTCTGCCACTCAACACGCAATGCCTCCATTATTCGGCAGAAAGTGGGGAACGGAGTGTCTTAACACCGAGGTTCCCTTTGCCTACCCTGCTGTGTGCGGGATACAGCGTGAAGCTGAAAAAAACTACTTTATATGGTAATACAAAATTATTATTAATAATTTTTTATTAAATAATTATTATGCATATTATAATTATCATCAAATCATATCATATTGAAGTACAAATATATTATGTAGAGAGTGGTAAAATGCGGTATTATATTATCTGTTACACAATAGCGGTTTACATTTGCGCCAATTGTAGTAATTCACAGTAATAAACTAGCGACATCTACGCCAAAAGCATAAAACTTTCCTTACCACGCAAATTACGCCATTTATTCTAACAGACTACAGTACTATTAAGCACTGATAGATGGCACCTCGTAAAAAAATACTGGAATTAGTTAAATTGTGCGTTCCATTCCAAATCGAATATTATTTATTTTATTAAGTATTTTATTAAGGTTTGGTGGCAAAAAATAACCAATGAAGTCGCGAACGAGGCATTACTCTATAACGAGACGAACTTGTTTCTCTATTGATTACTTTATTTATTTACATTTCTACCTTTACTGACGTAACTCATACTTCATATTTGACTTTATTACTTAACTTCTAAATTTTCAGTTCTTTAATTGACACGGTGACCCGTGAATTATAGAGAATAACACATAATAGTCCACTTTGGTACAAAATATCAAGTTTCTATGTCATTTAGAAGTGGGTTAGGTGATGAATGAATGGATCTGTGATCACGTGTAGATAAGTGATCACACGTGGAATCGCATTTGTGGACGTATAACCGCATGTTTAGATGTATAATTGCACTTATTCACTCCAATTTCAGTTGTAAATTTCTTCTAGAGTAGTGTCGAACTCACTTCACTTGACGCTATATGAACTCTACGCTCAATTTTCGAGGCACTGTGCGTCGAGTGGCGAAGCTCTATTCACAGCTTCGTCTACCAGAACAGAGAAATCAAATATCTATAATGATTCCTCCGAGTGAGAGTTGAATCCGTTAACAATGACTTCTTTATTGATTGCCATCGATCTACATATTTAGTCAGCCACTATAAAGTACAAGCGACCATGGTAGATAAAAGAATCCCATAAAACGCGATTCACCTTGCCAAGTTTTACTTTTCGATTACTAGTCATGCGAGCCCTATACGATAGACCTACGAAGGGAGAAGAAGCACCATACAAAAATCTTGAGAATTCTTAAAAAAAAATTCTATGCTTATCTATGTATATATAAATCACTGTACAGACTGTTACCATAGAAGGTTTTATCTTGAATATATTTAAGTATCACTAATTTTATAGTATGACTTTGGCAACAAGACAAAATGCTCGTAGTCGAGTTCTTTCACAGACACTGCAATGTCTCGGAAACTAGGTGAAGCGCGGGGAACGGAGTTCTGTTAGATACAAATCTCATAACTTCCCCGTTCTTTTAAAATTCCGTACCTTAAAAACAAAATAATGGAACCCTCGTAAGATCACTTTGTTGTCCGTCTGTCAAGAGCATTATATCGATATCATGTGGATGTATCAATTAGATATTAATGTCAAATACTTAGGTCTAGGGTCCTTTGGAGGACAAAAAAAATTGAGGCAAGAGTGCAAGAGAAATCTGAAAGACTATTTTGGGAGGCCCAAGGCTTTAAACCTGGAAGAGGTTGTGCGGATCAGATCTTTTCCTTCCGTATAATCACGAAATTTTTTTTGGCTGTTAACCAAAAAGTGTTTTTATTTATTTATATGGATCTCCAACTGTCGTACAAATTGGTTTACATTATATACATTCTGAGGACATATATTATGTGCAACTGATTATATTTTCTGTACTTTTGTGGACGAGCGAAATTATGGGAGATACTACCCCGGCACAATGTGGATCCTTGCTGCAGGCTGTAGTCTCTTTACAGAGATCACTCAGCCTGCGTGCGTGTGTGCGTGTAGGAGCCCAGTCGGGTGTTAAGCAAGTTCAATTTGTATTTGGATAGCTGTCTCCAAGGAGTGAAGCAGTGCTCATTGCAGTCGTTGGTCACCACTCTGAAAGAAGAGTGTGAATATAAAGGTCTGCGCCTGAATGTGAGCAATACAAAGGTTCTGGTATTTAAAATAATTGCGAAGAGGACGGAATGCAATATCAGTGTGACTGGTAAGATATTAGACCAAGTGAATGAAATGGTATACTTGGGAGGTATGTTGACTAAACCGCTAGGGATAACTTCACACGTTAAAAAATATTTGCAAATTTATCGTTGTAGTTCTTTACATACAAAATATCTGCATACATCCCTATATTTATGTCTGTCAACTTTTATTAATTGTCTTTCCATTTGATATAACATCTGGAAATTGATTCGGAACCCACGTTATGCGAGTCCGACTCGCATTTGACCAGTTTTTTAAGAATCAAAACGTATTTCCTTAAATATATTTCGCAATTTGTCTATTTATGGCAATTTACCTATTTAATATTTTTTTTTTGTCTAAAAACCAAAATATAATTGTCACTTACTACCATTCGTTGCCTGCGTTTCTAACCGTACGTTGGCCCTCATGGCCCTCACTCGCGGCCATGTCGATAACGAGCGCGGTCGCGAACGCCGCCGCCGCCGCCGCCGCCGGTGCAGGCAAGAAGGCGGCGCAGGTGCAGTTGCAGGCGGAGCTGAATAACGATGACGATTGGAACAAGTTCGTTTTACGTGATGGGTTGTTGGGTGAGTGGGAAGAGTTATACTCATAGTATTTAGTAGTAAAAAAAGAAAAGAAAATTTATTAAATGAGCTTTAGAATACTCTGTGTGATGGGTATCTAAAGACTTTAATTAATTTGCTTAATTTTATAATAATATTTTCTTCTTTAACGTCACTATAACACTTTTTTTAAATATACCTTAAAGAATGTGAAACTTTTATTTTTTTCTAGTTATCGACGTGTACACAGAGTGGTGTGGTCCATGCATCGGCATGGTTGGAAATCTCAAGAAAATTAAAGTGGAAATCGGCGGAGACAACTTACATTTAGCTGTAGTAAGAGTACCTATCACTTGAACTATCTTAAAGCCGCATATTCCCGGGGAGGCAGAGGGTATCTAGTGCTGCGTCTACGTACAAAACAAACAAATTATAGTATTCATTCACGGCAACGCGCGGCGTTGAGTTCCGCCTCTTAACACGCAATGCCACCAGAATCCCATCCTAAGAATTCCCTCTGCCTACTCTGCTATATGTGGAATACAGTGTAAAGCTAAAAATATATATACTTTTAACAGGCAAAAGCAGACACAATAGTATGCTTGAAGAGATTCAGAAACCGCAGCGAACCTACTTGGATGTTCCTCGCGGTAAGTTGTGAATAAGCCATTGAATACACACGTACCACCCTGAAGCTTACCTCTTTGATAACATTTCATATTTAATTACTGAACAAACCACACTTTCTATATCCACATGCATTTAGATAGTTCTATTTACGAGTATCATTAGATGGACTTTTTCAATTTCAAGTTATCCTTTACACACCATATATTCATACATATGAAGGTAACATGCCAAATTTCACAGATTTCTAGAAATTAATAATTGTCAGCAAGGTGGCAAAGTTACATATCAACTGCCGACGGGTCCTTTAGTATTAAACACGTGATGATTGAAAAATGTTTTTAATGAAGATAATTAAAGACAATAAATTTCCAATGGCACGGATGTGGACGGTATCGACCAAACATGAGTATGGGTAAAATGAATGCTACATATTATATGTGTTTACCTACGTATGTTTATTGCCTTTGAATATGTCGATTGATAATAATATATTAAGGTCATCGTGATGCTGCGGCACGACCGCTAACTGTTGATGCGTCGGTTATGGGTTCGATTCCCACTCTGGGGAATTAGATATTTTCATTTTCTTACTCTAGTAATAAGACAAAGCTATAAAAAAACTGGACAAGCGCGAGTGGGACTCGCTCACCAAGGGTTCCGTTCAAAATATTACAGTTGTCGAGCTTTTCCTGAAATTCAGAGCCCTTTAATCTGATACCTCAGTTCAACTAGTGGCTTTAGTACCAAATCCCCTCCCACTTTTAAGGCTAAAATTTTTTTAGGATTTGAGAATTTTTTTTAACCACAGCAGTAGTTTTCAGATATTTTCCAATACTACTTACGACCTGTTGATGCCAGTTGCCAAACTTCATAATTTTAGGCTGACCGGAAGTACCCTCTTAATTTTGATTCCATTTACAGTGTCGAAATAAGCGTTATTTGTTATATAAACAGACATATCTTTTTTTGCAGTAAATCTAGAATTACTTTTGTTTTTTCATACAATAATAGGGCCGTACCCCTATTATAGGTATATGGTTTGAATTTAAGCTCAACATCTCTAAGCGTCCCTGAAATAAAGACTCTTGACAGACATACAGACGGACGGACAACGAAGTAAGCTTATAAGGGTTCCTTTTTTTATAGTTATATATATTAAAAATTACTTCACATTTTTTGAGTAGTTTTTATTCTTCAATTAGTAAAATTTCCAGGGTGGTCAATTAATAAACGTAGTTTTCGGAGCAGACGCACCACGTCTCGCCCGCACTATCGTCGAGGAACTCCAAAATGAGGAACAAGTGAAGAAAGGTAACCGAGAACGTGTCAAGCGAGCGCCGCATGAACTTACCCCGCCTGAGCAAGTAAGAAAATTATTATAATGAGCTTTCGTTCATAAGCTAATCGAAGAGCAGCAATTGAAAACGAACGGCGGCGGCTTCCGTGTACGACGATGTACTTGAATGATGACGAGTGACATAAAGATTATATTGTTTAGAAAAAGTACGTCTTCAGCCGTGTGGTCCCGGCTTAGAATAGGATCACCCTGGTACTGTCGGTGTCGTAAGAGTCAACACGCATGGGCAGACTCGACCGGATTTAATACCACCCCCAGCATTTTAAACCGGCGCGGCTCTTGCCACTGCGTTTCGCATTAGGTAATGCCGGGCCCCGGTGCCCTTCATCTCCACCTTAAAGGCTGGCAACGCACCTGTGACTCCTCTGGTGTTGCATGGGGTCGTGGGCGGCGGTGATCACTTACCATCAGGTGACCCGAACGCTCGTTTGCCTTGTCCTCTCCCATAAAAAAAAAACCTACGGTAGGGAACGCAATGGGAACTGTATGTTGTTTTCGTATTATGTAAAGTTACCTTGCTAAGAAATAAACAACAAATTCAATCTTTCAGGAAGTAGCACTAGCCCAAGAAAAGTTATATCAACAGCGTCGTGAGAAGGAAGCTGAAGCTGCTGCATCAGCTAGGACCTTTAGACGAGAGGCGAGGGCTAAGCGTTTGGAAATGCATTTCAATGATATTTGCCCGGCGCTCATGATGCCTCACGCCCAGAAGAATTTAAGGAAGATCTCTGATGCTTTGGAGCCGCACGGTAGATAATATGATGGTAGTTTTAGGGAATTTGAGATTGATTAAGTTAATGAAAATAATATTTTTTACATTTTTTACAAAATAAATGTCCTTATGAATTTTGCTTTAAACGAATAACAAATTCAGATTTTTCTTTAGACCTTTAATGTTTCTAAAATAACTGTTCTTCATTATTATAAATATAATATATATTTTTATTTATAAATCACTCCATTCTATACTCTCTGTACGTCAAGAAAAGTTATGCACTAGATGTCAAAACTCAACGTCACACTTAATTTTTAAATATTGGGAAAATCATAAATTATAGTACATGTATCGGCATATGTCACTATTATCTGTTCAATGAATTACATGCTAAGTATGCCACTTTCATTTTCAGGCGTCATAGTTGCTGACAAATGTCCACTAGTTTTGGGGAAACATGGAGCAAGGATTCTAGCAATGGAGAACCAAGAATTCAATCACCCAGAAGCAGCTGCAGCTTTAATTGAAAGACCGTCACTGGCGTTGTTGCTCAAGAAATTACCAGATAGAGAAGGAAATATAATTGGTGAGTATTGGTGTTAAATTAACCTAGAAAAAATACATATTAATTTAACATCCTGACACGCCCTTAAATTCTCATTCCTTACAATCGAAACAATTATAACTAATTACCTAACTATAACTAATTATGAACCCGAAAAGTCATACCTGTAATTTAAAACTTAGGAAATTTCAGTTGTGCTAAATATTTGAACCCATTTTATTACAGAAATAGTACGCCGAGCACTCCTCGGTGAAGGTTTAGAAGCGGAAGAGGAGCAGCCTAAAAAGATTCCATCTGAAGAATTAAACGCGAACGGTGTTCCTGGCTTATTTGTGCCTGCAGACAGACATCAAAGAGCTTCTGTACTCGATTTGCTCTTCCCTAAAGTAATTTCCCTGATTATATTTTTTGAACTCTCTTGTAATATGTCTGCTGCATATATCTGCTAATGATCCACTTTGTTAGATAAAGTATAGCGTTGGGTTTAGCTACTCAAAGCAAAAATGAGCGGAAGATGGAATATGTGTTTAAATACTAGATTTCCTATGCTTTGTTTCAAAAATAAGAATGTAAAAACCGCCTTATTACTTATATAGACTACATTAAATTCTATACACAAAAAAATAATATAAAATATAGTTAAATAAACAATTTTTAGGATAATGGAAATTTTATTAATAATTCTCATAATTTCATTAATAATTAAAAAATTATAAACATACTTAAAATACAAACATATCTTAACAAACATTTTTCCCCATCTCTGACAGATGGTAGGGGGTCTGGTAGAGCCGTCCACTCCTCCGGAACCACCTCACATCGCCATGGTATTCGGAGCCTGGCAGCGAAGAGCTGTTCTGTCTATAACTGGCACCCCTAAATTGGCCAATAGGATACTTCGTTATGGTTTCTTTGCAGACGCTAATATAATTGAACCTAAGTTGCTTTGCAAAAACATTGACAAGTATGAAGAGAGGGTTGAAAAAGATTAGTAAGTTTATTTTATACTATCGTCTTTAAGTTTATTGTAACTTTCAATATATTTAGTGAGAGAAATTTAAGTTTCCTAAAGTTTCAAATCATGTAATGTTCCAAATTATGGACATCATCATCATTTTCAACGTTTGAATTACTCGATAGGTCATAAGCGTGCAAAACTATAAACTCGACTGGTTGTAAATTCGATTGCCACCCCCCAACCAAACACAGTCGCACGCAATGCCTCTAGAACTTGGCGGAAAATGGAACCCGGAAACGCCCTAATGGGTATAATATTGGATATTTAAGACTGGCTCAATCTCTACTAGAGAAAATGCTTATATTTAAATTATTTTTATTTTACCGCTCTGGTAATGATAAACTGGTAATGATAAAACGATAAACTGAGTGAGTATATTGTATTGAAAAATTAGCCGGAAAGCGAAGAACAGGAGAATGAAGTGTCTTGTCACTACATTTTCTCTGTCTACCCTGTTATATGCGGAATACAGTATAAAATCAATATATAACAAAATTGATGTTAATAGCAAAGAATAAATGTTATATATTTAAGATAATCAATTACTACTCTAACAATTTAAACGTTCAATCTAATCTAAAGTAATCCTATATCGATATAAAATTACAGTTGCGAAACAATAGTTCTAATGATAGCTGTTGGAGTCGTCGAACCTGCACTTGTCGACCCTAAGGACATTCCTCCAGAAGGACCTCCTGAGGAGCTGATGACACTCGGACCTTTACATGTGAGCGAGGATAATGTGATGGGCATGGAAGAATGCGAACGATTCTTCCCAGCAGGGTATAGTGAACCTGAGGTTAAACCGAAACCAAAATCGAAGAAGAAGAAGAAGGTTGTCTATTTATTTTCAGTTTTTAAGATTTTCAGATAACTAACTCCGTGTCTGTTTCTACGAGCCACCACCAAATCTCTCAAATACGACTGAAAAACGGATACTAGAGTATATTACGTTCTATCTACCTTAGACCATAAAAACATTTTTTTTAATACAAATAAAAAATCAACTTCACGCTGCATCCCGCACACAGATAGACAAAGATGATTTAGTGTTAAGGTCACTTCGTTCCCTACTCCCCGCCGAATAGAAACGTTGCGTGTTGAGTGGCGGAACTCAACGCCACCTTTTGCCTCGACTCCAGAGCCAAAAAAAGAAATATACATTTTAAATAAATGTTTCATTTCCTCAAGTGGTGATCGAACGCACAAACAGTCGGTTTACAGTCACAATTTGTACCCTCTAATAACGTCTACGTCAAAAATAACAATTATTTCAGCAAAAACGTCACGAAAACAAAGACGACCATGAGGCCGTCGACGAAAGCGTAAGTATAGCTGACAATGACACTATCGACGAAGAAGCTAATGGAGAAGGCGGTGGAGAAGCTGATGGGGAAGCTGACGGGGACGGSGAGGAAGGGGACTTGGAGGAAGAAGGAGAYGAGGGCGAAGAAGAAAGCCATGTAGATAAAGCTACTTCGCCACCGCCGGCTACTTAAGGAAATTTAATTAAAATAAAAATTACTATTCGCTACTGTCCACATAAAAAAATGATAATACATTACTACAATAAAATAACATTATCCACAACGTATCTAGCTAGCAAACACATCACGACAATAAAGACGGCCACACATACATACACAATATAAAATAGCAGAGATGACAATGACACTATTGACGATGATACTTAGATGTATGAAGAACATCCATGCAGCATATTTTAGAATATAAAAAAATGTTTACAGTGCAGACCTTCGTGGCACAGGATGTGACCGTATAATTATAACTTGACAGTATATAATTCTCACTCCATGTAATAAGCTATTTATTTGCTCTGGTAAGAAAACTGAAAGGTGTCTGCGGAACTCTGCCCATCCTGCTTGCGGGGTACAAGTATATAAGAAATATTTATTTAAAAAAAGTGTTTTTGAATGTACTATAAATAGGGGACAGGTAATTCAAAGACAATGTAAGTCTAGATGTACTCAATATAATTAGCATGTAATCAAAAATATTATAAACGTAATAACCTTATCATTATAAATAATTAATAAAACCATTCATATCACAATTTACAATTTTCATAAGAAAATCTCTTATATAAAAGCCGTTTATCATAATATCATCATTAATAATAGTAATATTTATAATCTACAGACAAATAAAAACATATTATATTCTTTGTATTTTAATTTATTTATATTATAATTATAAATAGTCAATTAATATATAATATTAACAATAGATTAATGAACAACTTATCTTTATAGGAGCAATTGTGGAGCTCACACCACTGAGTCTTTGCGGTTCCTGTAATAAAAAATTATATATATATATATATATAAGCATAAAAGAGGTCATTGTGTCCCAAAAGGACAACGATGTGTAGTAACATACACGATGGATGTGGGTTCGATTCTCATTTGGGGTTACGTATTATTTTCCTTTTTCCACTATGGTGAGATAAAGTTCGACGTTGAGTTTCTTTTCACAACACAAAATAGAAAATAAAGGTTTTAATCCACATATGTGGAATAACATATGAAGCTGAATAAAAGAAACAAGGGTTCTCTGTAAAATAGACAGAAAGAAAAAGTTTATCATATATCACTAGCTTTATAAAAACTGGTGACGGACCTCAATGTCGTGCCTTGATGCATACCAGAGCGGCAAAATGAATCAAATCTAATCTATCTATCTAACAAGATAAGCAGAGAGAACGGATCACCGAACGCTAGTCTCTAGTTGTATCAAGTAGGGACGCGTGCGGCGTTGAGGACCACGACGCCAGGTCCGCAACGGCGACGCGACGCAACACAGACGAAATGAAAATATTGTATATTACATTTCCTTGAATGGGAATCTTTCGATTCTTAGTTAAGATTCAGTTTTAAGACATTCCGTTCTCCATGCATCCCTCAAGTCACGGATTCTTGCTTTGTGTACCAGAGTGAGTTCCCTCACGTACCATATGTAGTGGTTGTCGTGGTGCGGCGCGCGCATGACGCCCACGCCGCCGCCCAGCCGACGGTAGTTCATGGCGCCGCACAGACGCCACTGGTTCGATTCTGGGTCGAACACCTGTAAGAAGCGATGAACAGATGTATTATTATTTTAATGAAAAGTACTAAATATATAGTATATAGTTTTAATATTAGTTTATTTTTATTTATATTCCCATTTCTTCGCTCTGGTATCGAGATAAAGTGCTGCTTTAGATTCGCCACTCAACACGCAATTCATCCAGTATTTTAACAGTATAGTAACCTCGATAGACTTCAAATAGGCAGTGCCGTCGAACCCGCCCACGGCGTACAGCTGCCCGTTGACCACGGCGAGCCCCACGCCGCTGCGGCGCGAAGTCATGGCGACCACGGGCGACCACGCGTCCGCTGCCGGCTCGTAACGCTCCGCGGACGACAGCTCCGTGCAGTCGTCGCGGCCGCCCACGGCGTAGATCTGCCCATCGAATACCGCGCAGCCGAGGTGCTTGCGGCGCGTGGACATGGGCGCCACGGCCGTCCACTTGTTGGCGCGCGGCTCGTAGCGCTCCACGGTATTGAGCGGCGCCTGCCCGTCCGACCCACCCACGGCGTACAGCGCCCCTCCCAGCACCGCCACGGCCACGCCCAGCCGTCGCGTGGTCATCGCCGCAACCTTGCTCCAGCGGTTGTCGCGCGGGTCGTAGCGCTCCACGTGACTGAGGCACTGCACGCCGTCCTGCCCGCCCACGGCGTACAGCGCACCATCTAGCACGGCCACGCCCACGGACGTGCGGCACGAGGACGTAGGTGCCACGGCGCCGCTCCACTGGTTGGTCTGGGGGTCGTAGCGCTCGATGCTGTTAAGGTAGCTCTGACCGTCGTGACCCCCGACGGCGTATAGCAAGTCGTGGAGAACAGCTACGCCGACGCCGCAGCGCCGCTTAGACATTGGAGCAACCATTTTCCACTCCGCTGTCTGAGGATCGAAACGTTCAACGGAAGCAATGGCGTCACCACTGCACCAACCGCCGACTGCAAATAGCACTTCTCCTCGTCTGGTAGGTTTCCGTGGCCTCGTCCTGGGTCCTTGCATGAGAGGTCTCTCTTGTGGCAGGAGGAGGTAGTTCTTGGCTTCGTCGAGGAGGTCGCGACAAGCGTCATCTGAGCGAATAAGAAGTTCCGAGGAGACGGTGCCTACGAGGAACTTGGGACTAAGGAGTGGCAAGCGCACGTGTTGGAGAACCTAAAATATGATTTATAGATATTATGTTAAAATAATTAAAAATATATTAACTGTACATAAGTTATTAATATCAAATTATGTTATTTTTTATTTAATACAACATAGTCCAAAAATATATGTAATGAATACTTAAAAAATGGAAAGCAATTCCGTTTTTTATTATTTAACAATTATTTAAACATTTTTCTAAATCAGTCATTTAATATTTGATGAGATTGTACTAAAATTATTATTAAAATTTAAAATATTAAAATTAAAATCCTTACCTGAGCTAAATGCTGTCTTCGTTCAGCAACATTATATTTGACCCAAGACATAACAGCTTGGAAGGTCTGTTCTTCTGAGCGCACGTTCAACTCATCAGAGGACACTATGTCTATGAGCTGCGCTGCTGGAAGCAGGAGGAACTCCTCGCTTTCCATTACCTGGAATAGGAGAATATTATTCATTTATTATCGTTATAGTCATTTGGAATGAATAAGAACGTATGATTACCTCTTTCCTGGAATGATAGACACAATTCTAAGAATAATTGAAGAGCCCTAATGATATCTACTTAATTATACCAATATAACCGTACTATACATGATATACTTTAAAGTTACACAGAATTTTTATTGTATAATAAAAAACTTTTACCTCAGGAAAATTCTGCTGAGTGAACTTATCAGCGATTCTTAACAGTTCCCTACATGAGTGAGTGTCCGCGAAGGCACGTATACCGAGACAGTTGGAACAGTCGAGCTGACGCTTGAGGAATTCGCAGCACACGTCCTGAATCTCCTGGAGCTGGAGGAGGCACGCTGCTGGCAGAAGGGCCTGGGAAGAAACATTAGTTTTTGTTGTTTTTAATGCATGTCTTGATTTTTATAGGGTGTCAAGCACCTAAAAAAAGAAAGAGAGAATTTAGTAATTTCACTCGGATACCGTAGCCACAAATGTAAGTAGCTTTGTGTAATCATCTTGAACGGAGAACATTTTTAAATATAAATATTTTACCAAATTGTAATTGAATCCACTTCCCAACTATAAATATAGTATTCTATAGAATAGATAGTGAAATCACCAATTATAACAATATAAATATATAATTATTGTATATAACTAGTTTTTCGCTCCGCCATTTAACAACACACAATATTATACGAAACCCACCAGAAAACAACAAAACACAGTGACGTACCACTTCCTCTCTTTTAAATAAAAAGTCACCTAAGTCACATACACTAACTTAGATTTAAGACGTACGAGTGAGTGATGAGAGAGGCAGGGGAAGACCTCATTCTTGATCTTCAAGAAGGCAGTATCCATAACTCTAGAGGAAGGTAACGTAACCAGCACGAGACGAGATGACACAGAGACGTAAAAATGGTAGCATTTGGCACTTCTTTCTCTCTGGCTATCCCCCTATGAACAAAGCGATAAGCAAAAAAAAGGGCTCACCTGCACATTACTCTCTTCAACAACAATATGGGCCGTATAACAGAATTCAACGAGCTGTTCCATTGCATGTTCATCTACATCTCGTATCGTGACTTCAGTGGCACGAGATTCTGCTAGTTCACCGGTGAACATCGCCCGGAAGTACGGGCTGCATGCCGAGAGGATCACCCTGTTTAGAAAATTGAACCTGTTACCCTCATGAGTGTGGGAAAATTACGTAATGGAAAATTTCAAAAGATGTGACGTTTGAAGTCATAAATAAAATAAAAATAAATAAATAAAATAATAAATTTTAAATCATATAGTAAGTATGGACTCTATGAGAACATGAACAATGTGTGGGAAAATGGGAAATTGAAGATGTTACCCTCATGTTTTGTGACAAGATTATTTAAATACCTTAAGATACTCCAAATTCGACGTCAATTTTACGATATTAGAATAATAATTCAAAGTATATTTAATAAAAAAACCTATATAGTACCAAATTAATTCGATCTATTTCTACTATCAACCAAAAGGTAGAGAAAGCAAACTAATATTATTATAAAATTCTATATATTCTTAAATATTTCTATATATTTAGATCATTTCATTTAATCTCCAATTTTATTTAATAATATCTATCAAACCCAACCTGGCTGTGTTTTCATTAACTAAAGTAAGTTCGTTGTCGTCAATAACAGTCATCATTTAATTCAATGTAAAATAAATATAATCCAATATTGTAATAAAAAAAATATATTTATCTGGTATACGTATAAATGTAAATAAATATTCAAGGTGCAAAAATATACAATTAAATTATCACAACCTCCTATCCTTAGGAATGGAATGAGCTGCCTGGGGCCGTGTTTCCCGATAGCTACAATCTGGGGATCTTTAAGAGTCGAGTGAATAGGGTTCTTCTAGGTAAGCGTGCTACATCTTAGACCTCGTTTTTACTTACGATTAGGTTAGACAGTGGTCAAACGCTTACCTATCTCTGATAAAAAAAAAACCTCCGACTACTCAGTCGGTGATAGTCTTGTTCATAATGAACAATTTCAATTTCACATTGAAGTGATTCGTGTTGGATATTATTATTGAAAACTATAGAATATACTAATATATAATATTTCTTGGCTCTACTCTATATCCCGCACTTAGCTAGTGTTAAGACTCTTCGTTCCCATTACGTCACTTCTTTGACGACTTCCCACCGAATTAAGATGGCGTGTTGAACGGTGGAAAACTCCTTTAGCCCCGGCGCCACGACTGGCCTCAACACTAATACATTAAATTAAAATTAAAAAAAAATATCTAACAGAGGTTAATTAATTACTTACTATAATTTTAAAGTACAACCTTCCTAGCCTTCGCATAAAAGTGCTTAAATGTAGCGTGAAATGAATAAATTACATAGTTTCCTTATGCACTTGCTTCTTGCTTCTTGCAACCTTGCGTTCTGATATACTCGTGGGTACAATGTCGTATACACAAATAAAAAAAATTATAAACGGCATTGTTCGCGAGTTTTTCTTTATTATTTTCACTGTAGGTCATATTATTTTTGCAAAAATTTTAAAATTCTTTACGAGTTGAAAAATATAGAGTGGAAGCGACTGCGCTCCTTTTACTGGAGCCTATTATATTATATTTTTTATTCATTTCAAATATCAACAACATAAAGACTTACTACTTCAAAAATACTACTAAACGTCAAGCTACATTGAACTTTATCGTCAATACCTACGGCTCGATTTCGTGAACGTAGCGGTGCGCCTTTGATAGCTTTATGTCTGTCTACGTGCGTCGTTCTTAACAAATGGCGTTTTATTATTAATTTTATTTGAAAAAATCACTTTTTCATTTTCTCTCTCTTCTCTTCTGCTTTAATTGTATTAGGCATTTATAGAGTAGTTAAAACTGTGGT
Source organism: Heliconius aoede (assembly GCA_037355905.1). NCBI lineage: Eukaryota > Metazoa > Arthropoda > Insecta > Lepidoptera > Nymphalidae > Heliconius > Heliconius aoede. The sequence goes on from JBAIZZ010000018.1 coordinate 409,220, forward strand.
TTCATTTAAAGTGGCGATAACGAAAACACTTGTATAAGCCAGTGGATAAAAATAGAAGAGTACATGAAAAATGGAAATATTTGGTGTTGGTGATGTATACACTTTCACACGTACAAATAATGTTTTTGTTTCACATTTTGTATACGACTATAGTTAAAAACATGAAAGATATATGAGAATATATATTACCAATAATATATATATTATCGCGAAACAGTTTTATTTTTTATTTTTTGTCTGTCTTGCTTATCTCAAAAATAGTTTAACAAAAGCTGATAAAAAAAATAAAAATCCTCAACACAAAAAGCTTTATAAATAAACGAGATCGCTAAACATACATTTTTGAATCATGGTTAAGAACATGCTCAAATAAATCACCTTCCAAACAAACGAAACTAAATCAAAATCGGCTCATCCATTTGGAATCTACGAAGGAATCACATATACAGACGCGTCAAATATAACAGCCTTCTCTCTTTTCGTCGGGTTTTCAAGCCACTTACCTATGAGCAAACAGCTTCCTATTAGCGACATTGAGGACCACGTCGCATAGCTCCCGGTGACGACGGAGGGCGGAGAGCTCGCCCAGTATGGCGCGCGGGTGTTTTTCCGATGTGTGCGAGAGGCGCGCTCCACCGCCGCCGGGGGACCCGCCTTCCCCCATCCTTTAATAAAAATGGTAAATCTTCTATCTTTTCTGTTCTTTGTTGTTGTTTGAAAAATATGTGTTAGGTTTTGTACGGTAGAAAGATAAATTTTATATGATAGGAAAATTAATTTTTAACAGAGATCCAACTAAATTATTCACCTATAAGTGCCTTCACCTATAAAACAAAAAATAATAGTAAATCTTACATAAAAAGATGTATGTATGTAAACAATGTAGCTGCAGTCAGAATTGACATAAAATTTACAATAGATATGTGAAAATATAGGAGAGAGAGTAGTTATTCTATTTGACTATGGATGCATGGGAACAGTGACAGATGTTTGTTTTTTTCAGCTTCAGAGGGAACCTACTGTTAAGACACTCCAATCCCTACTTACCGTCGATTTTTGGAGGCATTGCGTGTTGAGTGGCGGAACTCTACGCCACTCTTTGCCTCGACACCAGAGCGAAGAAATGAAAATATAAATAACTAATTGAATTCCTCGACTGTGGAACGAACCCACAACCATCGCGTTACAGATACACCTTGTACCGCTGCGCCGCGACGGCCTTTTCGTCTGTGACATACAGTCACAGATAAAAACTAGTAACAACTAGTTGGATTCCTAGGATTGACCTTGCAACCTTCAAATACTACATTATGTACTACAATGCCAAATGTCAGACAGAATAAAAATAAACCTAGCATTAGCTATGCCGATAATTTAATTAGATATCAAGATATTTTAAACTTGCCTTGACACACTTATTTTTCTAAATATCATTTATGCTAAGGAAAGCTGAATATTTAATATTGAGATCTTTCTTCTAAGGTAAATCCAAATTATATATAAAAAATGAAGTTATATTACATGAGGGAATTGTAACAGAGAGCTCTGGTAGACTAGATATGGTGTTGAGTTTCACCTGTTCACCTCTACACACGGTATCTTACATTAGTTTGAGGATAAGTGTGTCCTAACACACTCTCTCTGCCTACCCAACTGCTGCTGCATTAAGTTCAAACTGTACATTTTTAAAGCCCACTGGGAATATTTATAATAACAATCATTATATTTCAAATATTAAATATTGCATTGAATATATATCAATGAATATCAATGAATTCTCTTTTATTCATTAGTTTCAATGAAGTTTCTATTTCTCACACTTTTCTTACAATAATAAGCAGAAAATCTAGTTTAAAAGCACTATTTTCACAGTGTAGATTGGAAGATTAACAATATATTTTGTTTCACAATGCCTAGAATATAAAATAATCCTAACATTGTACTATATATATTGCAAGTTGGCAGGTTAAGAATATGTTCCAAAATTGTAAAGCTAAAAACTAACACATGAGATTACAGAATAGATAGTAAAATCTAGCACATTGGACTTTAATCAGTGCATTTGGTTATGACTATCTGTACATTGGTGGTAGGATGATTTTTACAGCTTCACAATATATACTTCTATGCACAGCAGGGTATGCTTGGGAACCTAGGGTTAAAACACTTTCATTCCCGTTTAAATGCACTGCCCAATTTTTTATATATTGCATATTGAATGAAAAAATCAACTCCATGCTTTCTTATTACCAGAGCTAAGAAATGGAAGTAACTAATAATAATGAGTAACTTGTATATAATATGCCATACCACTGATTCTATATTATAAATAGTTCCAATGACATTGAAAGCAATTGAAACTATTAGAGAACTATGTTTATATAAACAATAGCTAGTATAATAATTCATATATCATGGTACAGTGGGACAGTAAAGGTTTGTAAATATATGATGGTTGAAGTTTTAAACTAACTCTGGCAATGCAAATGGAACATTGAGTTTTGTGCCTATTACATATGGCATCTCAATTTCAGGTTGAAAGTGGAGGGCATAGTGTGGCACTGATAATATTCTCTCAAATATGTTGCAAGTTGCTTTGTGTTTTGATTTCAAGCAATTTTGGCATGTAGTAGAGTAGAAGGCACCACTTAGTGTTAAGACACTTCTTTCTCCATGTTCTCTTATACATAAACAAAGTATATTTCATTTTTAAATGGGGGCAGAAAATAGTTTTCGTGCCACTCGAAAAACCCGAATTTAAAGTATATAAGGAGTGCGGCATCACACTCTGTCTGCCATACTTGCCAGATTTCATTTGAAGGAAAAATTAATCAAAATTTGTGACATAATATTGGTCACTGATTAGCTAGTCAATGATTTAACCCATTCAATCATAATAGCTACACATTGACAACGCTTTTGTTAAACAATTGAATATATTTACTAGCTTATGGTTCATCAACACTAAACCATATTAAAATTTAATACATTCATACAATGATTATCACAATAAATTATGCAAAGTTTACATAGTATAATATTACTGATGCCAATTGTTTTCACTTTGCTTTCTTATTAATTTTTTAATGATTAATTTACCTCTTGTGTCCGCGCGCGTTTCCCAGCTGCAAGCGCAGCGGGGGCGAAGCCCAGCCCCACACGGAGTCAATCTGTAAGCACCATCCACTATCAGGGCCAGGTGAACTTTTACATTCACTTACCACTCGTTAACATCAATTTGACGTAATTTCGCAAAAACGTGAACAAACTATATTACTAGAATAACACTAGAGCACATTAGCACTGCTCTATTTTTTATTCATATATACAATAAACACATTTGTTACTACTCGATAATTTATGCCAATGTTCCCTGCCCCTTCTTACCTTTGAGGATTTTGTACGCTACAAAACAGAAAAAGGCCTCAAATGAGCGCTATTTAATAAGTAGGCGCTCTGAGGCATATACTAGAGTTAATTATTTGATACATCGATTTTCTAATCACAAGAAATTTTTATGTTTACTGTTACACTAGTTAAGACATCATAACCATCACTTTTTTTAAAAGTACATTCCGAAAGTATTTTCTCTTTCATTTTTGAATGTCACAATAACAAATAAAAATAATTATATTTTGTTACGCACTTTATTACTTATTTACGGGGCTTACTAAAATAGGTATAACTTAAAATATTTACGGCACAAAATCGCTTTATTTTACAAAAGAAAATATTTTTATAATATTTCGAAATATAAGATTGAACTTCGGAACGCACTTTACATAGAAATGTCAAAATTTTTATTGCCAGTTGCCACACATATAATGTGAGTGTAAGTAGAAAGGCGACATTGCGAAACAAACTTGTTTAGTAATACCATAAAAAATATTGTTGATAAAAAGCAGCTAAAAGTATTTTATATGTTTTATTAATTTAAAATAATTTCTTCTTCTAACTAACAAATGTACATTTTACAAAATAAGGCATATAATCTTATTTATCCATGTTATTTTACTAATTTTATTCTCTCTAAATTCAGATAAAATGTCAGATGCAAGTTTGGCAGATGTCAGTTTGGCAAATGTCACTTGTCTAAATCTATAATCTTAAAGATGTCAAATAATTGTTTTATAAAGTACCGATAATAAAAGACTATAATACAAAAATAATGTCATTAACACTGCTATTAGAAAAATATGATGTATCCACAGAAGAAGGACTGGAAAAAGCGCTTAATGAGATAGAAAAAGAAGAAGTACTGAAACTTTTAAACATTTAAAAATATAGTTGACGTGTTCATGATTGTTACTTCTTATTATTTTCAATATTTCTTTAACAGAGTGAGGTAAATGAATCCCTATCTAATGTTTTATCTCGAGCTTGCACACTAGAGGGTCGGTTGCGTACTGCTAGCAAAGCATATACGAAGCTAGGTGAAGTAAAGAAAGATGCGGAATTAGCGGCTGGTATGGTGGACAAGACTGCAATGCTAGCTAGAGATGTTAGCGCTAAAGTACGCCAGTTGGATTTGGCTAGGGTAAAGTTGAAAAAAAGTTTTATTTGTGATGTTTATAATAAGTAATTGCTCAACAATAAATTGCTTAATAGCATTGCCAAGAATTAAATATTCATAAAATACAATTTATTATTCTTATTATTCCAAAGCATTAGCCGTAGATATCTTTTTGTTTTCCAAAGGGAAATAAAATAGCTAAGAGCTTAAATACTTATAGTGTATGTATTTAAATATTTTTTGGTGTTTTAGCACAATATTATAAAGCTTATAATAAACTTATTGTTAGCATACTCGTGTAAAAGAGAGCAAATGTAGGTGAAAAAGAGTATAAACACAGTGAAAATGTGTCAAATGGAGGCAGTTGCTTATAAGCAACAGCCCTGTTTGGAAGTAAACTAGAGTGAAGTATTGTTATTGAGCTACCGATTTCTAACAATATAATAGTAACCCACACATTTTTACATTATAAGTATAACAATTTTAAGACCTTATATTTCATCCCTTATTAAAGGAGTTATAATAGTAACATTTAAGATTTCTATATCATGTAAAAAATAAAGATGTTATATTTTCATCTTGCAGTCTAGGGTAGCTGAGTGTCAAAGAAGGGTGCATGATTTGATAGACCTTAAAATTTGTAGTGCAGGAGTTGAAACAGCTATCAAGGCACATGATTATGAAACAGGTTAGTTTTTGAAAAGCCAAATGTTATAAAAAAATATTTTAATAAATTTTATAATATGTTAAATGTTAGCTTCATGCTGTATCCTGGACACAGCACTGACAGCAGAGGGAATCTTGTGTTAAGAATTGAGGTGTATTGAGTGGCAGAACTCAATGCTGCACTTTGCCTCAACACCAGAGCTAAAAAATGGAGATATAAACATAAATAAATATTTCCTCGAATGACGATCAAACTCACATCCATTGTGTTACAGTCATACCCTTGTGCCTCTGCGCCTCAATGGCCTCATAGTAGTTTATTTTATTATTTGTTTAGTAATTAAAATTTAACAGAGGCCAACTGTAAATGTAAGGATCTTCACTTTAAGCAATCAGTTATATTTTTATATTTTTTCATAATTATTCTTTTTTTGTTATTCTGTTTTTTGTATACTTTCCAAGTACTCTGATGCACAGCTAAAGAATTATTTATGTTTCTTAGCATCTCTGTAAACTACAAGCAGAAAGATTTTAAATTAACTTACTCATTTCTGGGGAGCAGAGTGAAAATCTATCTTATTTAAAAAGAATTAACTCTGTCTAAGCATCATCAGTGGATGACTTTAACTATAAAAACCAGTTTTAATAGAGTTAAACTTTAACTATAAAAACCAGTTTTAACTCTATTAAAACTGGTTTTAATAAATAGTATAATAATATTAATTGAGGCCGTCGTGGCGCAGTGGAACAAGGGTGTCGCCCGTAAATGCGACGGTTGTGGGTTCGATTCCCACTCGAGGAAGTGAAATATTTCTTTATGTTTATATTTCCATTTTTCTTTGCTCTGGTGTCTAAGCGCGGCGTTGAGTTCTGCTACTCAACACGCAATACCTCCAGAATTCGGCAGAAAGTGGGGAACGGAGTGTCTTAATACCGAGGTTCCCTCTGCCTACCTTGCTGTGTGCGGGATACAGCGTGAAGATGAAAAAAATAATAATTAATTAACTGGGCTGTTTCAATTGAAACTTTGACTTTATAACATAAAATTTTGACCTGAACTTTATAACATAAAATTTTTAAAAAATTATGTAATTTTAAAATAATTCACTCTCCCTACTCACTGTCCAATTTTTGAATATAATGTGGACCCACACCACACGCCATATTGCCAGAGCAACGACATAAGAACATTTCACTTCTCAGAGTGGATTCGAACTCAAAATCATCACGTTTTCAGTATCACACTATGCTGCTGTGCAACGACGTACGTTGCTCTTCATCATTCATAGTAAATTTTACCAAAACTCATCATAACCTAAAGTAATTGTTGTTAAATTTGCATTTAATTGTAATTTACTGGATTGTGGTACCCTTGGACCACAAAATGAACAGATCTGGATGGAGTTGAAAAAAAAAAACAACTTTCGTATGTCCACTAATTACAAACTATTTCCACATTTTTCTCAGTTTTATCACTAACTAATAAACTGTTGTATCATAACAAGTAACATTCCAGCCGCGGGCCACGTGGCTCGCTTCCTCAGCATGGAACCGGGCTCGGTGGCGGCGGCGCGCGCGCGCGGGGCTCCGGACCCCCGGCGCGACATGGATGCCGCAGCCAGCACCTTGAGAGATCATCTTGTTAAGAAGTGAGTGGATATTTTTGCTAGTGCGGATTCTTGTTTTGTTTTGGTTATTCATTTATGTTTTAATAATATTGTGAAGAGTCGATTTGGTTCCCGGCTGCTACGGATTTACAAAGAGATAGTTTAGATAGCCAAGTGTTCTTACATATGTTAAAACAATTAATCAAAGCGGCTGTGGGACCCCATTGGATTTGTGAAAAAATTTTTTTTTTACGAATATCATAATATAGGTGTCAAATTTGACAGATCGATACGAGAGTTTCAAGATAGTTTCAGTAAGGTAACAAAGGTCTTAACAGTAGGTAATCTGTGCCTATCTGACTATATGCGGAATAGAGCGTGAAATAAATATGTAAATGTTTAATGACAGGTTCGAAGAGGCTTCTAGAAATGAAGACGACGCAGCGGTCGAGCGTCTGTTTAAATTGTTCCCTCAAATAGGCCGTGCGGAGGAGGGGGTCGAGTTGTTCGCAAAGTATCTCGCTTCACAGGTGAATAGTCTTTTGTTATTAATACTGTTATAAGGATATTAATGGTTTTCATATAATTTAATATAAAGCGAATCAAATTGAGTATAGTTCTCATATGACATAAGAATTATATGTTAATAATCACAGTACGCGCGCACTAACGCAAGCACGTACGCGCGCACGCACGTATGGACACACGAACTCGGAAACCATTCAAGAGTATTCATACCCTCTTGAATGGTTTCCATGTGGATTTGAGTCCCGTTTCGTTAAAACCTGTATATGTTTTGCATTCCCAGCTAGAGGTAAACCTCCGTCGCTGCAGCACCATCCAGCACGCGTCGGGAGCCGCGCACGCAGACTCCGCCACGCGCGTTCTAGAGGCCGCCGCCGGAGCCTTAGAGCGCGTGCGGGCGGCGCTCCTGGGGGCCGCCGAACAGGGAGCGCTTCTATGTGCTGCTGTGAGAGTGGTGCAGCCTACGGTAATTATGTAGGGTTGGGAGGGCAGTCGATATTTCGTTATTTACTCACTCTGGTAATAAGACAAATTGACATTGAGTTTCACCTCAATATGCAATGTCTCCAGAATTGAACGAGCGGAATTATCACCTAACTATAATATATTCACGCTGTATCCCATGATCCAGGGTAAATCTAAATAATTCTATAATATGTGAAAATATAACTATATTGCTCACATTGTCATCTTAATATTATAACTATTTGTCTTTGAGAAGGTGTGTATTGTTTACTACTAGAGGAGGAAGCGCTTAACAGTGTAATATAAGATTCTTCAAACAAACATTTTAAATTACAACAAATAATCGTAGTGCATCTTTAGTTTAGACGTCATAATAATAAACAATGTAACTACTAATCTCTTTACAATTCCCTCAGGTCTGTAGCGCCATACGTCGTGTATGCACAGAAATGGTGTCATCGCGACGTATCAACACAATGGGAGGATCGGGTTCAGATCCGTTGACAGTAGAGCCGGTTTTGAATGAATTGGCACTAATGCATTCCAGACTGCAAATGTATTTTGCATTTTTGAGGAGGAAGATACATGTATTTATGTTTATTTTTCTTTTATCTTTGTTCCACATCTACAACTTGCGATGTGACTATGCGTTGAGTGGTGGAACTCGTCAATTCGCCTATCAAATTTAAAAAATAAACATACTAAACAACAATAAAAAAAATATTAAGAGGGACTTCCATAAAAAAAACCGTGTTTTTTAGCGTTTTTCATACATGGCATGAAATGATACGGAACTCCGTCGTGTGCGAGATCGAAACGGACCAAGTTTTTTTTATTAATTTTGATTGATCTGATTTTCATTTCCTTGCTCTGGTAGCAAAACAAAGTGCGGCGGGCGTTAAGTTCCATAATTCAACGTAAAAATTAAAAGGTGCGTCGGTACGAAATATTTCAAGACTAGATTCCGTATACTCTTATGCTGGAAATAACGTGAAGTTGCTTTGTTTTACTTACTTTTATTGTGACATATTATTTTCTGTAATAAAACATTTAAAATGTATTTTGCAATAGTCTCCAAACCTATTTATTAATTTTTGTTTTTTTCTTAATGTCCATACAAATTATTGCAATAAATCTTTGTCTATTTATTTTAAAGTCAAACAAAGACGCAGATGAAACGAAAAAAACAGCATGTAAGGAGGTCATTGAGAAGATAATAGCCAATTGTGATATGACTAGAACTGCTCAAGAAGTGTTGAGTCACTATTTGACGCTGGAAAGGTATCTTAGTATATTTTTACAGTTTTACTTACGTAATAACTAACGAATCCATTTAACCCATTCAAAATATATAAATCTTGAAATATAGCGGGATTTGAACCTACGCCTCTTGCTTACCGTTCAAGCTCTCTGTCCACAAGCCTTATTTTTTGGGTTAATGTAACCTCTACTGGGGTTATGAATTATTTTAATTTCTTCTCTCTTTAATAAGAAACTGTGTTGAGTTCGATCAGTTCGTTCGGTGGAGTGTCTTAACCGTGCGTGCGTGCTTGCGAGAAATATCGTGAAACCAAAAAACATCTCAAGATGTCCTTCATTAATTTGTCGACATTGATATATATATTTAACAGGTATTTCTTAGAAGAAAGCGTGAATAAGGCGTTGAAGCTATCGAATACACAGTCTAATACTAACACGTCGAGTTTGGTGGACGACGTGTTCTTCATCGCTAGGAAGGTTATAAGGTACGTCCTAAACTCATACTGTAAATTTTAACATATATTAAGTATTTTTTAACATTTTTAAAATGCCACACTTAGGAAAAAAAATGCATATTTAGAAAAAATGTAGCGGGATTTGAACCCGCGCCTCTTCGCAAACCATCCAAGCGCTCTGTCCAATTAAGCCATACGTTTCATCAGGTTACGTCGAAATTCTTATACGTATTCTTTATAAGTAACGTAATAGTGTCGGTCTGATAACCGGCCAGGCCGGTATCCGCTAGGTTGTTAAGAACCTGGGAAGAGGTACCCACTAGGTTGTTCACTAAGACACTTCTGTTCCCTACTTTCCGACGAATTCTGCTGCGCTTTGCCTCGTCATCAGACGGAAGGAACGAAATTATTAAATATTTTCTCGAATGCAAATGAAAACTACAATTGGTCGCGTTTACAATCGCATGCACTGCATTGACTACACACCTATGTTAAGAATGATATAGTAATTTCGACAGTTTTTTCTTAAATATTTTTTTATATAATTTTATTCTATTTTTATTATAAAAAACATTTGATAAACTTTAAAAAAAATCAGCTTCATGCTGTACCCCGCGCATAGCAGGGATATGTTTGTATAAGTATATAAGGATATTAAAAAAAATATACTTATAATTATTATATGAACCAGACGCGCCATATCCACTTCGAGCGTGGACGGCGTGTGCGCGGTGCTCAACGAGGCCGCCGCCGTGCTGGAGGCTGTGGCCACCTCTCTGCGCCGCCGCCTCTCCCCCGCGCCCCCCGACGCGCTCCCCCTGCCACCCCCCATCACCGCCGTGGGGGTGGCGCCCGCCGCCCTCGCGCTCGTCAAGCTTCCCTCCAGGGATCTGGACAGTCAGCGGGCGTTGTTCTTGGTGAGTGTATAGATAGTTATTTAGTTAGTTGATCACACGGTAAACAGGATAGTCGTGAGCCCGATTCCCACTGGGGAATTAATGATTGAATATTTTTATTTCCTCGCTGATAACGAATACTCAGCTTTAAAAAAATTGGACGAAAGTAGAGAAGAGAGTGTCCTAATCCTAGATTCTCGCTGCCTTTGTTGTTATATACGATGCGCTTCCTGAACCAGCACTATAATACTATAAAACTGTGATTATAATAATATACTTTATTGGTCACAGGCACAAATAAATGAATGTTCGATGGGGGCAGAATGGGCAGAGCTACTAGCAGAGCAAGCCTGCGCCGACGCCTCCCTGCTTTGCCGTGGAGGGAGTGGTGAGGCTAAGCTCAAGTCGTGTGCCAGTGGCCTGGCCGGTGCCGCCGCGGCGTTTAAATCCGCATTAGATGTGGGTTTGGGTGCGCTGAGAGCATCCCTGTTGCCAGCAATCAGTGAATGGGCTGATGTGTTGGTTGATGGTGGGGATCTTGGTAAGATGTTTTTTTTATATCTGTTTATTTTTTTCTAATTATTTATTGGTTAATTTGTAGAATTCACTATGTAATTTTGAGATTGTTACTTATAATGAAATATTAATAGTTAATCAGTCATGGAATGTAGCTTGATGAGAAACTATGGCTTAATAGTCAGAGCGCATGGACAATTTCCAAGAGGTGCGTATTCAATTCAATCGGTTAAGCCGTTTTTAAAATTACCGTGCACAGACAAAAAAAATCAGAATCACTGTTTAGGGTTCTATTGTTGTTGTCCCCAGACGAAGACAGCTCCGACCTGAGCACGCTGGACGTGGAGGAGGAGGCGGGCGCGCTGCCGGCGGCGCTGGACGCGCTATGCGAGGCCGCGCGCGCGCTGGGGGCACTGGCGGACGCAGTGCTGTCCGCTGCGTTAGCCGACTTGATGGCGCGCGCAGAGCGGACCATGCTGCGGAACTCTTACACCAGGGTGCGTTGCGTGGTGCTTGTACAAAACGTGCACTTTGTTATCAGTCCATCGGCCAAGTCTTCCCGTTCCCGTTAGGATACTTCAACTTCCGTTCCTCACTTTCCAGCGTTTCTGAAGGTATTGCGTGTTGAGTGGTGGAACTCAACCCAGCGCTTTACCTCGTTATCAAAGCAGCGAAATGAACATATTTAATATTACACTTTCTCGATTGGCAATTAAACTCACACATTGTTGCGTTTAGTCGCACGTTTTACCCCTACTTCAGATCTAGCCCCAACTTTGATGATTACAAGGAACTTTACACATAGCCTAATAAATAAATTGTGACTTTATCATCCATAATTCGACAGACTGGTGGTCTCCGAGTTGAACGCCGCTGCCGTCGCCTCGCCTCATGGGTGGGGAGCGGAGCTCCGGCGCTTCGAGAGCGAGCCGCAGCGTTGAGCGCCGCCGCCACCCTCCTGGCTATAGAGAGAGTGAAAGATGTGAACGATGCATTGCCGGTTACTCCCATGTCTCCTGCAAGGGTCAGGGAGGTGCTAGCGAGAAGGTACGTGGATAGTCTCTCTACTTTCACAATGTATCCCGCACACAGAACAGTGTGCAGACTTAGAGTTCAGTAACTCCGATCGCCTAATATCGGGACATTGTTAAGTGAAGGAACAAGGAAATAAAAACTATTTTATTTGTCCGGACGGAAATAGAACTGATAACCTTTGCGTTTACAGTTGGAGACAGTGCCCCAAGACTGCCTCTTGATATAGATGGTGTATACATGTATGTGTATTATGCATAGACGAGGCCGATGTGGCACTGACAACTGTAAACTCAGAAGTTATGGGTTCAATCATCATTCAAAAAATTTAATAAAATTATTGAATAATTATAAGATTTATATTATAAAATATTATTACTATTTAATTATGTTTATCTCTCTGCTCTGATAAGGCAAATTACAATTTTTTTAAATATGTATTTAAATTTAAAAAAAATAATAGTAATATTTAACCCATAATATTTTTTAAATCTTATTTAATTTTTCTATTTTGTTTATAGGATAGATTTCAAGCCGGAGGAGATCAAACGCATAAAATTGTAATTCTATCATTATTATGTTTAAACTTATTATGATAGCAATATATATTTATTAAATAATCTAACTGTATGTTTTATTTACATATTCAGTATTATAGCAATATTATATGATATGATGACAAACTTTAAAACCTATTCAGTACTTTCATAAATAAAAAGTACTTCTCAGCCAATAAAAGCTCCATATTTTAATAAAGTGTTTGCAAAAGTTGTAACAGGTATTGATTATTTCCAAATATTTTTTATTTAATTTTTTACTAAATCTCTAGACAAATATTTGCATTATAAAAACAAGTCTTATAAATTTAAACTATTATGATGCGGTCTTCATAACCGAATTAAAAAATATAAATGTTTATCAAAAACTAAACCATGTATATTTAGAATAAAATAAAAACAAAGAAGAAATGCATTAATAGTGATTTATTTGAAAATATACCCGAAAACAAATAAAAATAATATTATATAATAGTACATTAAACAACAATATACAAATTGTAAATATTAAAAATGTATTAAAATATTAATAAATCCCAATATGATTATCTTAATACTATTTTTATAATAGAAAAATTTAATATGAAGAGATGAGTGTAATGATTTATTCAAAAATGCCTGTTTATATTATAAAGATAGCATGCAAGTGTATGTTTAGTCGAGCGAGCTATTATCGGGAACTACTAGTGTTACGACTAGTTGACCGATATATCCATTTGTCCACAGCAGTGGAGCCACAGGCCACAGGCACTTAGTAAGGCACGTCTTAGTATATTTCTATTATTCTGTTACGATAGTAAAAATATTATGTTTAAATGCATTCACTCATATCTTCATTCCGTCAGCTTAAGGGTTACACCTATTATTAAATTAGTATTTTGTGTTGATATGAAAACAAAAATATATTAAATTTGAGTTTAATTTATTATATATAGTAGAGAATATAAATCAATATTTGAAATAGTAAAAACCTTCTGATAACATCATAGTTTATTGTGTCTTATGAGAACTTCGTGTGTTTACTCTTAAGCCCACCATGTAACAAATTATTCTTAAAAATATATCAATAAGTTCTTGAAATTAGTACATACATGGTTACCTTAAAATGAGAAATATAACTAATAATGAACACTTCCGACATAATACCGAAACATTAATACTAGATAATTTCAATTAGCGACATTAAATGAAATGTAAATATTACTAAATGTATGTTTAATAATTAAAAAATAGTAATATATTAGACAAAGAAAGAAATAATAACTACGAGAAGAAAGAAATTGTAAACAAAAAGTTCATATTATCAGGTATTTGTGAAATGAACAGGTACTAATAAAACCGTTGCATATATTATATTTTACTAAGTTAGGTGCAGTGCTGATTATTTGATCCTTATAAGAAAATATTATCATTAACAAATGTTGCCAGAGAAACATAGGACGTATCTGAGAAACATCTTTATATTATAAAAAATACTTAATACTTGTTGCTTGTGTTTTCATGTTAAGTACAAATTTGAGCTGTAAAATATATTTTTCTTTGGTTCTTACTCTATTTACTAATTAATCCATACAGGAAAATGCAATATTATTTTCAGTATAATCATTTCCTAGGCTACGATCGAACCCACATCAATCGCATGTACAGTCAGTCAATCCCACTGCAAAAATATTTTTTTTATTCAAAATTGCATTTTCTAAATGGAAAAATTATCTTCGATATAAAAAATATATATATTAACAATATAAATACAATATTGAGGTAATTAGTGTGCAAGTGTTACCTGAAAATAATATTCATTATAAAATGTGTATAAATACACAGAAGTTTCATCTAATCACAGAAATAACTATAACTTATGTTTTTAATTATGACCGATTCTGTAAATTAGTTTTTAATAAGGACACTTTATATTTAGAAGCTATGATATTGTCTTTAATTATTTCATATAACTGTCATAATAATTCATATAATATTTTCAGCTTCTATCATTATCATAATAAATTTTGAAAAATTTATAATCTACTGTGACTTGTGCGTCTGTGAGAGTTATATTGTTAACAAAAATACACCTTAAGACTATTAAAAAGAATTATATAATACACATAACAATAAAAAATGGTATAACAATAACAAATTTAGTAAAACTAAGCACAATAATGTAATAAAATCTAAAATTGTCATTTTATTTAATAATCTCTATCAATTCGTTGATATATATATTATTTTTCTTGATTGCCCACATTTTTATATGTTTTGTTTTATAAGGCGCAGTTATATATTTTTTTCAGTTTGACGCTACATTCCACATATGGCAGGATAAAGATAATCCCTTTTGGCCCTTACCCACATTTTGACAGCGTGTGTTAAGGAGGAACTCAACGCCGCACTTTATTTCACAGAAGTGAAGCATGATGGTCTAGTGTTATATTATTCTTTTGTTAATTTCTTTGTAAATATAATATGTAAAATCAAAAACAGTCGGTGATTCTTATTCTATTTAAAATTTGTTACAAATTTAAAGGTATAACATTAAATTATCGCTGAATTGATTAACTATTGTAAGAATTCATACATCATTTTTTAAATATTTATATTAAATAGAAATAATTATTTTATTAATAATTATTATTTTCTTTTTACTTTTATTAATTTATATATAATATATTATACATGTAATAGTAATATATATTTTTTCTAAGTGTAACAATAAGAAATATTTTTAATATTCAGTTGTATAAAAAAATATATAATTGAGTAATAAATTCTTTTTCTATTCAATAAAACACGAGAGTCCTTTTCTCAAAGGCACTTTTGTAGTAAATAATAATAAATTTGATCGATCAATAAAAAATATGGACTAACGTCATGATGCATAAGTTCTTACTCTGTTCTTATTAAGTATTAATATAATATTTAAAATTACAAAAATGTCACTTACAAATACATTGTAAACCTAAGAAAAAATATATAATTAATTGCATTTTAATTTACATCCTTACATCCAAAGTTATAAACTCAATATATATGAGTCAACTTAACAAAATTCAAATACGCGACCATAGATTATAAATACACCCTATAAAAATATTAACGATACCATCAAACACTTTAAATAATGTTTTAAAGATAATTTCTTAAAAAAATTAACAATATACCAAAAGATTTACACATTTAATAACTTAAGTAGTAAGTTAAGTAGATAATAAATACCCAGTGATAGTGCCACAGTGGCAATGTGATAGTGACCGTAATACCAATTTTAACACCAGTGATAAGGTTAGTGTCCTAAGGCAGTGTTACTAAGGGAACAACATTATAATAGCGTTAAAGTAACAGTATTGTACTAGTGTTTGACTATTAATAAGCGAAAAGTGTAACACATTAATATCCATTTTTAGGCAATATAACATGCTCAAATTGGACAACTTTGAAGGATAATGGGAAATATATAAAGATGTGTAGTGTTAATGATAGTGTCCTAGTGATAACACATCAGTATCCCTCCCTAGGTGGAGTTACCACGGAGGTAGTCTGCCGCGACACGACGCGCGAGCCCTGTGCCAGCCCGCCCGCCTTCACCGCCCTGAACTTAAGGAAAGTGTCGATCGCGTACGCGAGTGTTGCCACGAAACCAAAGAACTAGGAACGGAAAACGAGGCAAAAACTGTACAATAATATTGGTTATTTTGTATTTATTTTTCAATATATGAAAAAAATCTCGTAAGATATCTAAAATTGATGCCACAGAATTTCTAAAATATAAAGATCGTACAAAAAGTTAACTAAATTGAGCAAATCCAAACATATTTTATTTGTTAATATTTTTTTGAAAGTATTCAAACTCATTCACTTTCGATATATTTAAAACAACACATAAAAATAGTTCTATTTGAACTATTTAAAAAAAATAAGGTGGCTCAACTCACCGCGGCAGCCGAGTGAGCGTTGTCACCAACAGTCACCACCAAAATAGCAGCAAGCAGGTAAAGTAGTGTCCAGAGAGCATTGAAAACAAATTCTATTTTCAGCCATGGTATCTTATAGAATTTTTCAACTATGTGAAATAAGTAAAAGCCTAGCAGGATGCCGGTAAACCAGAATGCGATCATCGATATCCAACTGAAGTATGAACCTTTACTGACGCTGAGGCGAGAGCACAAGATACAGATAAAACCGACGAGGCTGCATAGCTGAAAAAACATAAGTGTAATAAAGTGTCCTTTTAGGTATCTGTATTCTTGATTCGAAATTGTATATTGAGTGTCGGAAATTAATGCAGAAATGAAAATATGTCAGTCTTTCTGTCATTTTATGGGAATTGAACCCAGCGGAGCTTTTATAATCGGACGCTGTGGGGTAACTTATCGTAAAAATATCTCAATCGGCTTTCAGATTAATGGCATAACGTAATGAAAACTTAAATTTAACCATAATATATGTATATTCTACTGCTAATCATAAAATATGTATATTCTACTGCTGGTTGGATAATTTTTTTTATAATACTTTAAAAGTACATACAAAATTTATACTGTCGTCTTAGATTATTAAAAAGATGTACTAAAACCTTATATAAATTATACAGTAATAATTTACAAATATATATATATTAGCAACCAGGTTCGAACAAGTGCATACATATACATATCAAAATATAGGGGAGTTCCCGAAAATATCTTACACAAAACAAATTAAAAATGCAACAGATATATGCAAATTAAAAATATAAATCGAATAACGAATCAAATTTCATAATCAGAATTTTAAAATATAAATATTTTTTATCTTCTTTAAACACTACAAGACAGTTATGTGAGGAGAGGTTCCTGTAAAATAATTCATATAAAAATTGCGTAACTAGTAACAATCTGGTTTTAAATTCTAAATAATCCTGTATCAAATTAAAAACATATATATTTCTTAATTCATTTGGGCTGTATGCCTTAAATCATTTGTCTCGAAGCTCGAATAAAAAAAACTGAACAACACTTTGAAGCGGGACTTCCCCTACATGTACACGTTAAAATCTTAACATCTGCGTAGAGCGTTTACATTCAGTTCACACTTCACAACATTCGTTAGTACTTTAAACCCATAATATAAAGTGAAATAGCAGTTTAAAAATTAAAATCTAAGAATGGGTAACGCTTGTGCCGTGGGTCTAGTGTACGTACTGGGAAGTCTTGCACTCTGTACACGGTGTAGTTGGCTTTTATTGAAGCTAGGATTTACTGCAATCGGAGTGGCGGCAGGCAGCCTGGCAGCTCTGGCCATGGCATTTTTTGGCAACGTAAAAGCTGGCAGTGTCATATCACGGGCTACGTCCATGGGAATGAAGTCTTAAATTGTCAGCATGTGTAATTTATAATTTTATCATAGTCAGTTGATATTTTTATTTTTTTTATTTTAGTAAATGAAATAAGGGTAAATTAATAAATATTTTCACTGTAAGAGGTACTTTATTTAAACTAACCTGGCTAGTTTGAATGATTGAAATTCTTTTTTATGAGAATTAAAATATAAGGAAAAAAATGCTATCATTAGTGAATAATAAAAATATTTTTTACTGTAATAGACCAGAAACCATGTTTGATTTTTATTCTCTTGATAAGAGCTAGCAAGAGCATTAGAGTTGGTCATCATTCATAATGATCCAAAAGATTTTAATATTTAAATAATTGTCCAGTGATTTTATTTGCAGATTGTATTCCTGCAGTAAAGAAGAATAAATGTTTTTGATTTATATTACCTATCATGTATAGGAAGTATCAGCAATCCTTATTATTAGGGAAACTGCATATATGTTAAAACATATATGCAGTTTCAAACTTTCAAACCAAATACCTAAAGAAACTAATTAAGATACCTCCACAGTTTAGACATATAATATTTTTTTTTATTTCACGATTTTTATCCATACTGTATTTCATGTGACCAACACATACACACAATACTACAAAAATACTACTAAGCGTTAGTGTGCGTGTTTTTGTCATACTTTACAAATGGTGTTTACAAATTTGTTTTGTTTGGAAAAATCATTTTTTTGTTTATGGGTTTTTTTAAATTATATAAGGCTTTTATAGAGTACTCAAAAGTGTGGTTATTTTTAGCTGTACTTTACATATATAGATTTTTATTCTATTATTTCTCTATTCCTTCTATTAATTATTTTTGGAGTAAGGTGAATTATTGTATGTTTGATTGTGCCTGGTGCCTCTGAGATAGTAGGCATACTGTCTTAACTACATATTAGACTAATAGTCCTCAAAATTTCAGCTTTGTTAACATGATGTACACAACATGTACAAAACAAAATACGTCAAAATGAATGAATCTGTCAGTCAAACAACTGACAGATTAGGTGAAATGTCTGACAAAAAAAACAACTGACAGTCTTAAGTCATATAGCTTTCACCTTCGAGGTTGAAATATAATAATATAATTTAATAAACTAAAGTAAAAATCACTTAATAATTATCACCAAAATAATTGGGCAAAAAAAGGGGAACAAGTGTCTTAGCACTAGATTCCCTGCTCTGCCTACCACACTATTTGCAGGATACAGCATGAAGCTAAAACAACTAACCACTGTACTTACCACTTGAACAACTTTGAGTATTCCAGGTATTATCTTAACATATGAGGGATCAAACCGTATGTTGGTTTGGACAGTTGTACTCGATGTCACAGTTGTGGTTGTTGTGTGTTGCCCTGGGAATCCTGCTTCTGCCATCTTTATTTATGTATATTTTCTAAACAAAAATAAAAAAAAATCAAATAAATATTTTTAAGGCATTTATGTGTGTAATATGTTGCTTTAATGATTTATATATAAAATTTTTATGCAAATATAATTTTTGATGCTTGCATAAAAATATAAGAGAAAATACAAATAAATAAGATTTTTTTCTTGTAAGTTTCACAATGTAGCATACACTCAAAAATTTTAAGATATTGTGTTGACAGGCAAAACAACACAAAACTTTGCCCTGACAGTGGTGAAATATGTATTATTTTTGTAAAAATGTTATGTATTAATAACTGTCTCTATTATCTTCTTATCATCCATGTAAGAATGACATACAATTAAAAAATACCTAAAAAAATTATATTAATCTAAAGAAGCTACAAGACTTGATAATCTATGTAAGATAAGTATACATATTGAGTATAGAAAATATTAACCAAAAAATATAACTATTAAAAAGGGGTGGAGTGTAACAAAAATGTTAAGTTGCTTATCTCTGTATAGTTGTCACCAAATTTACAGGAATACAAATGTTATCTAACATTATTTATGAGACTTACTTATTTCAAATAGCAACAGTATATATTATTGAGAAGATGTTATATTTATCACGTGTATAATAACTAAATTAAGTCCATCGTTTTATTCTGTAAATGTGAAATATATTATTAATTAATTATTATTAATTAATGCTTAAACATAGTCACTAGGTTCTTTACGCAACTTTGACAGTAAACAATAGTAAATAAATTACAACTTTGAGTTTCTTATGTTACGAATACGTACTTTCAAACCGGTGTGTTTATTTCATTGAAAAATTAGGTCGTCACCTCCTAAAATAGCGTTTATTGAGCAATACACATGCATTAGTGAAATTTTATACCTACGTAAACTAAAATAATTATAATGTTTACTTACTTTTTTCACTGTTATTTAACTTTCATGAACTTTTTGTCCTTATATTTAAAGAAATAAATGAATATACTGAATATAATAAAATTATAGATGACTATATTTTAAAATATTATGTGACGATATTCAATAGTTATGACAATTTTGACAGTAGATACAACTGCCTCCGTCCGCCCACTCCGAAATGTTTGTTTAATTACCCAATTCAATAATGATAGAAAATGTTTATATTTTTCAAATTTTTAGCATATATTTCGTTTAATTATTCTTTTTTTTACATACAAAAAACCAATTTTTCGTTGAATATTGCATAGTAAATAAATCATACTTATTTAAAATATTATAACAAAATTATTGACTTACGACCATTACCGTATAATCGAACATTAATGGATCCGCCAATTTTATTTAACCCAAAACAAATGGTTTATGACATTTATAAAAAACTGATTCTCTTACTTAAAAATTTTCTATAATATTTAACACATTTTATGGTATCTATTAGTTATAAGTAAATATGATAAGCATATTGTAAAATAGCGTAAAATATTTATCGTTAACTATTAGTCGATTCCTCATTCACGGTACGTCAAATTGACGTATGACAGTTTACGGTACATGAATATGACACAAAAATTTCGAAGATGTTCATTGGAATTCAGAGGTCTTACAACATTGTATTGTTTACTGAGTGATATTGTTTATTTAAATAAGCGGCTCGCTTGATAAATTGCTCAAGTTAAATATGAAAGCCATAAGATAAAATTTATAAGTAATTAATATGGTATATTTTCATATTTTCCGTTAACCGTGAATTACAATGGGGTAATCGTCGCGTTCGTTGATAGTAAACACCGTAAACAAATCATGGCTTGCTATTTAAATATATGAGTCAGAGATGCATTTAACACATTTCGGTATTGGTTCATAATATTGTGTCAAGGAGACGCGGTGACCACGGGTACTTATCTAGAACCTATTACCTCACTGCTAGTTTAAAGACGCAGAATCTGTATTGTTTTTTATTTTTAATACGAATAAACATTATGTAAGTAATATTTTTATTTTTTGAATTACTAATAGTGTTTTTAAAAGTAACTGTATATTATTTCTATTTTACTTACAAATTTATGAATTTTAAAATTGATTTATTAGAATTTTTTTTAGCAAATAAAAATGGCATCACCACAAACACAAAATTCTCCACAAAGTATGGGATCAACAAATGTAATATTTAGGACAGATATCAGATTTGACTCTAGTTATATCAAAACCATTCCAGGAATAGTTAAAGCTGTTGTTATTGTAAGTATTGATGATATATACTCATATTATATATTATTTATTATTATTACATATTAATTTTAGGAATGATCGACTCAATGGTCGTTTTTTCTACTTGGGGCATGATAATATTTTAATGAATTTAACTTTTTTTTTGTGTTCGAGTGTGATGTTGAGACACAAGGTCTAAAAAATTGGGTGGAGCAAGGGGAATAGAGTTTTGTAATCCTAGTTTCTCTCAATTAACCCTGAGGAAGATATTGTGTTAAGTTAAAAATATTTTATTTATTATTTATTCATTTTATTTTATTCAATTTATTATTTAAAAAAATCCTTAGGAAAATATATTTTTAGGATATTGCAAAGCAACTGGACTGATGTTGTCTATAAATGTGATGCTAGTGCACAATGGTTGTGAGTAGAATCCACACTTAGAGAAGTGATTGTGTGTGTCTCTTTGCTAATAAACTTCAGAGTTGGAATGATGGTGTATATTTTTGAATAGAAAATACTAAATTGTTCCACTTTTTAAGTAATTCAATTTTCTTATTAAAACTATTATTTTTTTTTTATGGGAGAGGACAAGGCAAATGAGCGTTCGGGTCACCTGATGGTAAGTGATCACCACCGCCCACGACCCCTTGCAACAAAAGAGGAGCCACAGGTGCGTTGCCAGCCTTTTTAAGGTGGATATGAAGGGCACCGGGGCCCGGCATTACCTAATGCGAAACGCAGTGGCAAGAGCCACTACTTAAAATGCCGGGGGTGGTATTAAATCCGGTCGAGTCTGCCCATGCGTGTTGCCATTACTGGCGACGTGACTCTACCACACGTACTTTAGTCGCCTCTTACGACACCGACAGTACCAGGGCGATCCTATTCTAAGCCGGGACCACACAGCTGAAATATTTTATTTTATTTCCATCAATTTATGAAAAATTTATTTGTTAATTTTGCACTTGTCCACAGATACTTAATTTATTAGGTTTCATATGCATACATTCATCAGCATTTTGGTCGAATGGTCGAGGTGTGTACTTCAACATAGTAGCCTATATGGGACTTATATTTAGTTTTACATTGCTTACAATGTATCTCTTTCACATAGTGGAGAAATACCATAACTTTATGTGGTATAAAGTGGAAATGATTGGTTGCGGGATTCTTGCATTTTTGAACTTGATCTCTTCAACTATTGTTGTAGCATTCGGTTCGGCTGGATATTCTGCTGCTGGGGTAAGTTGATACCAATATGTTAGCTAGTATATAGCAGTATGGGCATGAATACTAGTTTTAATACATTCTGTTTTCTATATACAATCTTTTCTATAGACAATGAAGATAATATTTATTTATGGGGAGAACCCATGTCTGTGCTTTGCCTTAATAAAATAGTTCATTACTCCTTGGACCTTTCGTGATTACAGTCAATTTTAAATATTTCATGTTATTGTTTTATTTATTACAAATGCGACCCCCCCGGAGGGCAAGTATGAAGAGGTTGATGACAGTGGAGGTGGCAAAAGAGGTATGTAGAGACCGTAGCATTTGATGCTCCGTTCTCTCTGACTGTCCCGCTAGTGATAAAGCGTAAAGCTTAGTTTAGATAAATTACAGTTAATATTTGTGTTATTTTAGAAACAAATATTATTTCGGGAATGAGTAAAATATTCTCAATAAAAACAATAACAAAAACGTGACTAAATACTGAGAATATGTGTCACTTTACTGATAACTTACAATCCAATAACGAATTGCGACATTATTGTAAAGTTATTGTGATAGTCATAGTTTGGAAATGTGGGACTAAACTTTTCTTGCGGGTTCAAATCACATAAATTCTTAAGTTCGAGATTTTATCACTAGATTTTCCCTTCCCCGCAAAGTACAGGAGAATGCCATCAGGTTTTAAGAAATTCTTTAAAAAAATCTATTGAAAAGGT
Source organism: Heliconius aoede (assembly GCA_037355905.1). Classification (NCBI taxonomy): domain Eukaryota; kingdom Metazoa; phylum Arthropoda; class Insecta; order Lepidoptera; family Nymphalidae; genus Heliconius; species Heliconius aoede. Next base: position 432,605 of record JBAIZZ010000018.1, read on the forward strand.
CCTTATAAATGGCAGATGAGCACATGAAAGATATAAAATATTTTTAATAATTTAAACATCAAGGAAAATGACGTTGCTCATGTCAAAATATAAATAAATTACTAGATTTTTGTGCTAATCTGTAAATCTTACATAATAGGCAAGGAAATGTAATTAATTTTAGAACAAACAATTATATGTATAACCATTTAAAAGTCATCATTTTAAAATTAACGTTAGATAAGAATTTAATGGTTTTTCTTCTTATCTGAAGATAATTTGATGTGAAAATTACTTTGCTTTTCTACTAGAAATCGTTTGTTATACTGTATACAAAGCATCGTGAGGTGGTGAAAGTGTTATGTACTCTTCACATTAGTTTTATATAACGTCGTACTAGCTAATGTGATATGAGATTATACTCTTAACTATATATTTAGTCTAATATACAATATTATGAATAGTGTTTTTTTTTTATTATTAACACATGGGGTATTTGCGAGTTCAATGCTTATTGATTCATTGGGGAAAGATTAGAATTGAGGCGGCAATGTGCAATACATTATAAATATTTATATCACTGTTTACCCATATCCAAGCGTTTTTTGAACCCCCTAAGGTTAAGTGATCCGTCACTCTTTCCACCGTCGTTTGAGTTTTTTTTTAAAACTCTGCATGTATAACTGTAGATATCAAATGATTTCTATAAAGCGCACGTGACAATACTGAGCAAATTTCTTATTAAGAAAGGTTAACAAAGAGCTTCCTTCATTCATCAATTGTAGCTAATTTTTAATGAGTTCAATAGGAACTCAACGCCGCGGCTCGCCTGTTTTTACTTTAATAATATTATATTATAGGCGTAAATGAGTTATGTATGTGAAGCATACACTACTTGTGCCTAATCAGTGACATAGGCGTATAATTGGATCATTGTTTTGGAAAGATTTTTTTCACAAGAGTTTTTTTGGAGTGAGCACGGCCATCTCTATTTCTACGCCCATGAACAGAGACGTCCCTACTTTAGATTTTTCTTATCCTCACGCTGTATCCTGCATATATATATAGGAGGTTAGGCAGAGGGAACCTAATGTTCCAAGATTTAATTTTCCACTTCCCGTATAATTTTCGCGACCTTGAGAGTGTCCAAACACAACGCCACCCTTTTTCTTGTTACCAGAGCTAGGGAATGAAAACGTATTCTCCCGAATGGAAATCTAACCCACAACCTTATAGCCAGACTGTCTGCCTGTTCGCCACGCCCTCAATATATAAGATATACGATTATACATGACTTTAATGACCATTAAAGTCATAATTATTTGTTGTTAATTTAATTATGAAGCAAGGACGCGGGTAAGGGCATCTTTTTATTGTTTTAACGAACTCGTCATATAATATATTATATGCCCAATCGAATTTGTAAATTAGATATTTCTGGAAGCCAATTTTTTTTGTTATCTATAAGTATTCTCACATCTGTCGTATTTTGTTGGGTAGTTGATGTCACATTTTTAGATATTGTCTCGTTAGATAAAATAAAATTACTCGGTAGGTAAAATAAAATAAGGAACCTAGTTACCTAGGCAAAGTCTAATGGAGTGTTAACACACTCCATTAGACTTTGCCTAGGTATTCTATAAAATGTCGAATACGCAGCTGGTAATGTATGTATAGGATAAGAGCAATTAAGAGAAGTTCGGGCACACAGGCAATGTTGCAGCTTCTTTACTTACTTGCATTTCACGCGTTTTTTTATTGGTAATTACTCATGGACTAACGCCACCGCAACTACAGATTTAGTGGTTTAAGAATAGTTTAAAGAGAATGTAAACAGGATGTGGGTTCGATTCTCACTCGCATCGTATATTTATATATTTTTACTTCTTCGCTCTGGTAATGAGGCGCGGCATTCAGGATTCGGTGAAAAGTGGGGAACGAAAATGTCTTAAGGAATGGAGTGTCTCAATACTAGGTTCCTTGGTTCCCTCTGCTTACCTTGCGGGACACATCGTGGAGCTAAAAAAATATAACAACATGACTTATTAGCTCTTTCTCAATAAGTATTAAATTCAAACACAATGGTTATCACGGCTGCATGGCAGCCGACGATTAGATAAACATTAGGTGACCGTGACGGCGTGACGTCACTTGCATCGTCACAAGCCTGCAAATGCATAGAATTGAGTTTGGAATACTTAAACTTATTAAAAGTATTTAATTTACATACTGAAGTATTGCTACGCTATCGATTTGATTAACGTGGGAAGGAACGTTTATTTTGAAGTGCTATTCTAAAGAATTACTGTATTAGTAAGTCTATATATTTTTTTATATTTTTACAGTTTTTCGGCTACCTCGCAATGGTGGTATACGGCTTCGATGTATTCTTAAAAGCGCGAGCGATCCAGAATAAGGAACTAGCGCAGGGGTCGCGAGTTCAAACTAAGCAGACTCCTGTGACCACACCGTCTGCTCTACCTTAAGGAATATGGGGATTATTAGTAAAACGTTTTTTTTTTAGTTTTTTGACGAAATATTTACATAAATCTATGTAATTTGGTGTGATTATAATAGCATTGAAACTATGTTTGACTCATCCTCAAAACAATCAAATTATATACGTGTTTTCGTTAGTTTTTGTTCGAATATAAAATTATTGGAACAATCCTTATAAACTTAATTACAATATGAATGCTGCGTTATGACTGTTAGAATTATCATGAGTTACTCAAATATTAAGTCACTTGATATAATCACGCATATTAATCTTAAATCATAAATTCATACAGATAATAGAACGTAATTATTCACTGTTATAATTATAAAAAAAAAATAACCATGTTTATATTTTAAATACCAATTTATAATACGTATTTTACTGTTGACTACAACTGTTTTAGAAATTGTGTATTTAAAATCGATTGTTAAATCGATTTTTTTTGTATATTTATCATTTTGTATATTCTATTTTTGTTAAGTCTGTCTAGTCTAGTCTCTTGTAGTGTATATATAATTAGTTTTTGTTAATTTATTATTCGTTATATAAATAACATGAAAAATACATAGAGGTCGCATTCGGTCGCGTGCAGGTTTGCCCGTGGTACTGCGGTTGTCAAGATTGCCCTATTTCGGGCATTCTGTCAATTGTTCTATCCAAAAACATTGGATAGAAAAAATAAAGGGCCAAATAAAATAATATGTAACTAATTGTGACTACCATAATTCATAAGAAAAATGTTTAATAACACTATATCGATATTAATCTGAAATAAATTGTTTTTATTTTAAAACACGTTCAGACATCGTAAAATAGTTAACGTTTAATCATCAAAATAATAATCTAATAAAAAAAACGTAGGTATTTTATAAATGTTACCAAATTCCAAGTTTCGCTTGAGTGTCAAAATTCTTAAAATATATGCTTATAATAGTCTTTTGACTTCGATTGAAAATTAAGATACATTTGGTGTACTTATGTAAGATTTATAATTTTTCTGTAAGCGTTTTACAATGTACACAAAAATATTTACAATCATGTCTTATATTTCACTTTAACGCTTTAACCCGCCTATTCTTATAAGTTTTTAAACCACAACTTTTTTTGGATTTGATACTAACTATCCATTACTTTTATAAAAAATATGGGATATGCAACTAAATCGCTAATCATTATTTTCAGAGGGGAGACTAGTGTTAAGACACTACTTTCCTCACTTCACGCCGACTATAAAAATGCTTAACGCTATTTTATATTTGAGATCTAATATTAACCTGCTACGACACACGTATAAAAAATATATAGAAAACAGTATTTTGTAAATGTTAATCTATTTATTATTAGTGTGTAAATGTGTACTCTCCGTCCGCTCACTCGCTCACGCTTGTGTCAAATTTTTTATGAATAAATTTTTGTGTTAAGAATAGTGTTTTTCAACCATTTATGTGAGACGAAAAATTTATCCCTCATTATCAAATCCTGTTAAAAATATATATTTGTATGATCAAAAAAAAATCAGTTTCACGCTGTATCCCGCACATAGCAGGGTTGTCAGAGGGAACCTAATGTTAATTCTGGAGGTGTTGCGTGTTGAGTGGCAGAACTCAACGCCGCGCTTAGTTTTGACACCAGAGCGAAGAAATGAAAATATAAACGTAAATAAATATTTCACTTCCTTGAGTAGGGATCGAACTCACAACCCTCGCGTTACAGTCACATCCTTGTGCCGCTGCGCCACGACGGCGTCATATGATAGAGATGGTTTTTTTCTAATCAGAAATAAACGGTTGAGAAACAATTTTCTAAAATATAGATTTAAACTTATAATAAGATTTGTACAAGTAAGTTTTAATATTATTTAATAATTAAGTGATTTGGGCATTTTTATTGTAAACTTTAATAGCTGCAATGCTGTCTCTATGAAAATACAAATTAATTCCTCTTTATAATTAAAAATATGTATTTAAAACTGTTTAAATTGCTTTTTGAAGTTTTTATAATAATAATTTATCTTAAAACAGTGAGATTTTGATTTTCTATTATGTTTAATTGAATTAACTCCTCATGTATTATGTGTAATCTGTCAAAACGATATAATGAAGACTTAATATGGCTATGTAAGGGATTCAATGAATAAAACTTTTGAAATATTTTCTTGCATTTTATTTGAAATGAACAATAATAATTGATAACAAATAAATAAGCTTATGCTAATGAACATATTAAAAAATCTTAAGTTTCATAAGTAATATGGTATTTAGTAAGTAGCTTTTATGTGTAACTTTTTTTAAATGTTTAATTCAACTTTTGAATTTGAAAAAAATATCTGGGGTTGAATTTTTATTTGACATTTTATAAATGACTAAGAACTAAAAAAAAAGTATTTAAAGCTTAACAAACAAAAGTAATGATCATATTAGAAATATACATTATAATAATAAAACTAAAAAATTAGAACCATCTTGTTGTATAGGGATTTAATAAAAATCTTAAATCAATTTTTAACAGTTACAAGTTTAGTATTAGTCTTTTTTTTTTCTATTATATATATATATTACAACAAAAAATTTCCAAAAAAAGAGTATGACCTAAGATACTCAATTAAGGCACTTCTTATATACTACCTTTTAATATTGTTTAGAAAATATTGTGTTAACTTTTTTTGTATCCGTAAGTACTTTTATGAAATAAATGTAGCAAATTCTTTATATCTATCTATTAACATCTCAGTCTATAAAAGGCACAATTTTCATATAAAAAATACTAAAAATAGAAGTTTAAGAGGATAACAGTTTTTATTGTTTTACAATATTTATTTTCAACTTCCCGCTGTAACTGTATCCCACACATAACAGGGAACGACAATTCTTCAATTATCACCTATATTCGAGACATTGATGTTCAACTTTGTAATGTTAGAGTTGAGAAGGTGTTGCTTTATGGGAATATGTTGTATTAATTATATCATGTAAAAAGTAAATAAATTACACATATTAAAATGTATATGTACTATTAAATATAAACATATATTATATAATAATAATTACAAAAATTTTACATTATATAGACAAAGTTTTTTTATAATAGTATCTTTAAAAAAATTGAATAACTTTAAAATGTTGTATACATTTAACAATATATTGAAAAATATCTCCATTTTAAATAGTTTTTATTTTATTTTTTTTAAACATTACTGAATTACTTGTTTTAGATTAAATAATTATTATTTAATCGAAATTAGTAATATATATATATAAAATTTAAAAACATATACTATATACAATTTATAAAACAAACAATTAAGTGGCTTAGCTTACACAATCATATCAAAATACTGTCATAAGGAAAGTTCTATGAATTTATGTAATCAATAATACTTATTTATATTATATAATAAGTAAATGTGGACAAAAATAAGTACATAAGATAAACCAATAATTTAACTTATAAGTAATGAATAAACATTATAAACTTGTGCATTGTACATACAACCATTAATATAATAAAACAAAATCAATTAAATCGAAAAACTTAAGACTAAAAAGGTACATCTAGCATTTTTAAAAGGTGGCTTTTAAAGATCCTTCTGAAAAAATTACACTTATACAATTAAAATTTCATACAAAAAAGTAGAAAAAAAAATGTTTTCATTGAAAGCATTATATTATTATATGTATTTTTATCTGGTTCAATATTTATTATTCATGTTTATTAAAAAAAAAACTTTCAAAAGGACCTTTTAAACATAATAATAATTAATTATTAAATGCTTAGAATAGATAAAACTTACATCAATGTGGGTTCTATTGAGGTGGTAGTCCTCTTTTCCACCCTTTATATTTTAGATAGCAATCAAAACCATATGCTATAATGGCGCATAATCCAAAAAACTGAAAATATGAAACATAAAATATTAATTAATTGCTGCTTTTTATTAACAATCTCAAACTGTATCCTGCCTAAGGCAGTGTAAGATGAAAGAACTTAGTGTCAATGCAAACAGAAGTCAATGCTATCAGAGCAAAGAAATTAAAATAATTTATTCTATTGAGTGGGAATCGCCCAACAGGCACTTTTGCCGTCAAATACCACTGCTTGCAAGTGCCACTGCTGCAGATGTCGATATATTAAAAATAAAATATGAATTAAATTTATTTAAAGAAAATTAATTTCTTCTATGCTTACTGTGCAATAAGACTTGGAAAATATTGAAAATAGTTAAAGATTTACAACTTACCCCAACAGCATATCCTGTGCTTTCACCAATCGTAGTAGCAAATATAGATGTAACAATATATGTCAATGACATAATACCACAAAACAAAAATTCAAATTTTAGCCATGGCCATCTATCATACTTCTCTACAAAGTGGAATGTGTACATGAGGAGGAGAAATGCAGAAATTATATTTCCTACCCAGTATAATATATTATAGAATATTGCTGAGAGCCATGCCCAAGATATTTTGATACAAATGAATCCTACTATGTTGCACACCTGTAAAATAATTAACTTTATATATTATGTATATGAGTAAAATATGTATATGTAATATAAAATATGTATAAATATGTATATGTAATTAATTGTATAGACATTGTTTTTTTTATCAGCTTGATGTTGTATACAGCATATAATAAGGAACCAAGTTTCAAGACAGTATGTTGCCCAGATTTTACCCAGTTTTAGAGATTTTCTGTGTTGAATGACAGAATTCAATGATGTGATTTTTTTTGTTACCAGAGGAAGGAAATCTACTTTCAACCACAGTGTTTACAGCCATTTTATTTAAGCATACAAATAATACGGTTAGAGATTTATTTCTCAAAAGATTTACCTTCAAATCAGTTACAGAAAAATTAACAAATAATACATACTATTTCAATAATTTTAAGTATCCCAGGCATCGTTTTTATGTACCCCTTGTCAAATCTAAGTACTTTTTGTGGTGGTGGAGGTTCATTTGATGGCGTTGGCCCTTGGGCGAAGTGATCAAACATCTTGACTCAACGTTTTCAACTCAAAGTTTTCACCTGTTAAGAATAAAATATTTATAATTATTTTATTCAATAATATGTTGTATGCAATCTAGTTGTATACTATACCAGTATTATAAACACTAAAGAAATAATCATAAATTGTAACATCAACAAGCAAATTTACATGCATTAATTATGATTGAATTCCGATAATTAGCTTGAAACTGGAAAAATTAACAAGAAAGAAGAATTTTATATCACTTACATAAGGGTAGTAAAGGTTACATCAATTTATATGGGTTTTTCAAATACTTTTAATACGTAAATATTCTAAATATAAAACGATATAATAAAAGTAACAATTAGGTGATAATTAAGGCACTTAATCTCGATAATTACACATCTATTGACACATGTCAAAACCAATGATAGCTGATACTGTCACGTTGTGACACTGACATTCATTGACGTGATTATTCTAATAAGATTTGAATAGATTATAAAATAAAAATAATTTATTTCAGATTAATATCCATATAGTGTTAGTGCGTTAGTAACAATTTTTCTTATGAATTATGTTAGTCATAGTTAATTTTATATTAATATATTATATTTTATTTTATTTGGCCCGTCATGATTTCTATCCAATTATCTTATTATATATTATTATACTTCAGTTTAAATTTCTTAACTTAGTGTTCTTTTAATTAAAAATTTCACGATATTAATGTAATAATTCAATACAATACAACAATATATTTAATAAATTTCATATTTTTAAGACGTGGAGAACTTGGAGCTTTAGCTCACTGCTATTAGATGGACATCATAAAAATTTCTTCAATATTTTCTCGAGTACTTTTAAAAAAATATTATACGGAGGAGAAAAATACTACCGTATACGGTATAATATTATTAATTCTGTACGATTTGGTGCATTAGGCTATAAACTATAAATATTACACATTACAACACAAATTTCGTACATACTACCATTTCAATATTTTATAGTTTAATCTGTTTACCAAATTTCTTTTGGTTTTCTATTGACAGTTGACAGTGAAGGATAATTTCAGTGCACTGTGCAAGTGGATATAAATTATAATTGTAAATCCTCCAATAGAAATTATAAACCGCTTTTCATTGACTTATATAGAAATTTTAAAGTGCACAAATTGTTCATTTAATTTAAAAATGATTTCGTTTAATTCTGTTTGATTCTTTCATAAGCTAAACTATATAAATCTGGTATCATCAAGAGCCTTGCACCGGCTCGCTTAGAAATTATATAAAATTGGCATTTTTCGTACTAGTTAATTTTGCATGTGATGGGAGATAGAGATTGGAGACCGTTTATTTACGGCGGTTTGGCGTCGATCGTCGCTGAATTTGGTAATCTTTCAATATAACCTCTGATTATTAAATATTAAAGTATCCATACAAAAATCTGTTTTAAAACCTTTCGTAACCTGATGTTCATAGTTACATTAATTATATGTTATGTTTCTGTTTCTTATTTTATGCCTTAAAGCCGATTAATTGTGTATAGTGTTTCAATTTTTTAAAATTATTTTATTAAATATTAAATCTTAATTAGGTACATTCCCAATTGACACTACAAAGACAAGACTGCAGATTCAGGGTCAAAAGATAGATCCTAGACATGTGGAATTACGATACACTGGTATGGTTGACTGCTTTGTGAAGACTTCTCAGCAAGAAGGTGTAAAGGCGCTTTACTGTGGGTGAGTAAATATATAAAATATATAATTATATATTGTATATTAGTGGCACATTGTCTGATTGTAACCTCAGTGGTGATAAGTTTATTTTTCATTAAAGAAGGGATTCATTTATACTGTAATCAATATGCAATGTACACAAATAGTTTGCTTTAAAATAAAGAAAAAAGAATCTTGCTAAACGCAAGAGACATGTGGAACGGAACAGGTATAGTATTAATTAGTAAAGTCATAACCATCTATAATCACACATTTTGAACTAGATTTTTTTTTGTCATCATAACGTCATAATCCATAATGGTAATCCCAAATACTACCAGCTCTCTTTCTACATTCCACCCTAGCACAACTACACTTTATCTTGTGAGATCAGTAAAATATAATTAGTTTTTCCTCTGAGCATGGTAAAAACCCCTGTCCTTCGAATCAATCAGTCACATGCTCCCAATCCACCACAATGGCTAGTTATTGATGTATGGATATTAGTGAAACTCATAGGGAAATATATTTCATTGGTGTATAGTTCTTTTATTAGACTGCTATAAGTGTATCGTATCTACACTACTCCTATAACTATGTTTTCTATATGTCTTAAATCCCTACATAATTCAATTATCTTTATATCTCTACGTACAATAGGAAAAATTCAGGAAATTATCTTTTATCAAGAAATAATATTGCGTAACTTAAAAGAAAAATTATTTTGTAGTAAAAGATCAGAAAAAATATAAATAAAGTTCTGTGATATAAAAAATATAAAAAAATATAAATAAGATTTAAAAATATCTTTTTTAATATACTTAAACAAATTTTATGAAATTATTTTGAGTCATAGTTTCATTTTTGTGTTGTGTTGATTTTTTGTTTTAATATTATACTGGAAAAAGTCATCTTATGTATGGTGCTAACATTTTAAATTTAAATTTTTGTAGTGCTCAATAATTAGCTAGCTAGCACATCATTTGTGATTACCCAGTTCCCATACATTGAGAGTCCATTGGTCGGCATGAGAGCTGGTAATGTTGTAGTGGAGTGACAAGTGTTCTTTTACTCTATATTATGAATAATATGTAACTAAAGCTATTGTGGTGTAAAGGGACAGTGACAACAATGGTTATGGGTTCAATCTTGGATGGGGAATGCTTATCTATGGTGTTTAAGTAGACAATGAAGGACTGTGGCTACCCTGCTATTTACGTACAGGTCAAAAGCATGATAATTTTATACAAAAAGTGTTATGATTACAATTGTATGGTTATGGGTCCAAATATTTTAATAAATGAGACAACATTGCTAAAGCTAAATTTTATATTTAAAATGGCCTATCAATATATTTTCTTAATAAGTGTAATTTAATTAAATAGTCTGACTTTAAATAATTATTGTTATGAATGTTCTAGCATTGTTAGGTATATATAAATGTGAAATAATTTTATTGTTTCGTTTTGTTATCGCCATAAGGAGGTTGTTTATGAAATGGCTAATCTTGGCATTGGGAATAGAACTAACACTTATCTTGTGTACAGTCAGACAATGATCCACTGCATCATGATGGAGTCAAGACAAGAATTATTTTTATAAGTTTTTTATCACTGTATGATATTAAGAACACTTAATATAATTATGATATTTGAAGTGTTGATTAAAGCAAATATCATAAACATGAGTAATGTGTTTATTATGAATTCTATGAGACTTGAGGGAAGGTTTCTGTAGTAATTTAAGTCTGGTTTTCACCACAAGCAGAGCGGACCCATTAAGGACTATGATGAATTCACAAAAGTAAACTGCATGCTTGTATTTCCACCAATAAAAAGTCGGCCGAAAATGACCAGGCAAGGAGAAAGAGCTTTAATGTACAGCATTTTTAGGAAGTGGAGGGAAGTGATTACAAAGTACAAACCTATTTGTTGATGGAAATGTCTACCAATTTTATTTAAGAGGAGTCTGATCTGCCTTAACATTGCTAGATTTTACTGTCACAGTGGAAACTGGGTCTTAAATTAATTAAATATATACTGTATCATTGTTATTTTTCGGCAGACATAGATATGTCAGTTCACTTCTTACTTATGACTTCAATTTTAACTTGTCTAAAACTAAGTTTTACCCTAATATATAAGGAAAATTTTAAAAACATGTATATAATTAAGGCCATCTTCGCATTGGAACAGCCTGATTGTAAACTGTTCACCCTGATGTATTTTCATGATGAGGATGAGGATTATTTTCATGTCGTCGCTCTGGTATAGCAAAGAGCGGCGAAAATTTAATACTACAACACTATAGTTTGTAGTACATTTTTTTCGTCCAAATTATAAAATGGAATAATAAATTTTTAAAAAATTTTAGCATTTGGCCAGCAGTCCTCCGTCAAGCAACTTACGGCACAATCAAGTTCGGTACATACTACTCCCTCAAGAAGTATTTGGCGACGAAGCGAGCAGATGGGGGTACTAAGGAACACCTCGCAACCAACACCTTTTGTGCGGCATTCGCGGGCGGCCTGTCGAGCGCGATCGCTAATCCCACTGACGTACTCAAAGTCAGGATGCAGGTTAGTTTGTCAATGAATATTTACTTGTGATAAGTAATGTACAGTGGGATAGTACTCTATTGTACACGCGATGGTCGCGAGGCTTGTCTTGTCTTGAGTAGGAATTCAACCCACAACCGTGATTATAGATTCTCTGTTATTATGCGTGAAGTTTAAATAAGCACAAATTATTTTATATTAGATTATGGACTATTACCTATTTCTACAAATATTTATTTAATTTGCCATGTTAGTATGTGTTAGTGTATGATTTCATGTTATGAAAAAAAAAATCTAGAAAGCTATAAAGAGTTGAGCTTAATAAGATTTTTTAATTTGACATTTTATTTAGGTATACGAAACAGTGGTGTTTTTTTGGATTACAAATATGTAAAAATAATAAAGAAATCAATGATTTTATGTTGGGCATTTTTTGATTTTGTAAAATTTCTGTGTTTCTACGTTCAATACCTACTTGTAGAATAATTATATTTAAATTATTTCTATTTCTCCGTTTTGATAGTTCAAGCGTGGAGCTCCACCACACATTTAACATGCAATGTCTCAGAAATTGGGCGGAAAATCGCGAAACAGAGTGATAGGAGTTTATGCACTGAAATAACTTTGTATAAAAATTATACATTGATTTAATTAAATTTGAAGTTAATCCCAATAATTATCAAACATGATTGATAATGTCTCTGTCGCGTGCTAAGGTTATATATTCTTTTTTTAATTTTTTATTTATTTAAATTTATTCTTAATTCACATATCTTCCACGTATAGCAGGGTAATCAGAGAGAACGTAGTGTTAAGACACTACGTTCTTCGTTATCCAGTTACCTTGAATTAAACACAGCAATTCATGCAAGTCATAGCTGCACAAGAATTTATGACAGACGATTATAGTAAAATAATTGTTCTATATAGGTATGTTATCTTGTTTCCTTGTCACGCTCGCAAGCGTGTTGAGGTTAGTAACCTTGACTATACTGTGATTATATTTCGAAATATACCTAAGTACGTGGAATATTGGCTGATATACTATTATTTATAATTTAAATAAAGAAATATTTAATTTAAATTATTATTTTCATTTCTTCACTTTGATGTCAAGGCAGAGCGCGGCGTTGAGTGCCGGTAACACGTAATGTCCCCAGAATTCGAGGGAAAGTAAGGAACGGAGTGTTGAACATGAGGTTCCCTCTGCCTGCCCTGCTGTGTGCGGGATGCAGCGTGAAGTAAATTTTATATTAATTATATCTATATTTTATGTATGTTTTTATAAATAAAGCTGCATTTAATATATTTTAGTGAATCCCCAATGTACAGAACGCGCATTGCTGAATATTGTTTAGTCTGCCCTGATCTGATTGAGTCTGCTCTGATTTTTCCATCAAAATTCCAATATTTTTGCGCATTCAAAAGGAAAACAATTTTAAATAACGTAAAATGTTAATCTTTATCCGAACAACACAACAATAACACATTCTCTCTAGCAAGTTGTGTAAATACCATGTACTCGTATTTATTAATAGAACCGAGATAGAATGTTGACAAAACATTCTGAACAGGTGTTGTTTATATTTTGAAATACATTTGCGCATTTGTGAAGGTGCAATATACCTACCTACCCATATTTCGTAGATGGACAGGTATTTTTAAGTCGGTTTAAATATTTAAAATTATTTATAGATTTGTGATTGTCTTTGTCGATATGGCTTACGAAACTTACGGCGTTGGGTTTCCACGACTCAACAATGTTTTACAATTTCAGCAAAATAGATAATAGTGACTTATCGAGAGTATTAATATAGTATATACGTATTTTTAATGTTAATTACTAAATAATAAATATAAAGTATTGTGTATCTATTATGGATCATAACATTTATTATTCCTGCGCATTTTGTTATGAAAAAACTTAGTAACTCTAGTTCAATAAGATCAAAAAAGAAACTACGAAATATTTTTTTCAGGTTGGCGACGAAAAACGTAACCTAGTGCGATGTTTCATAGAAATATACCAACTGGAGGGCACCAAAGGGTTATGGAGGGGCGTAGGGCCGACGTCACAAAGGGCAGCCCTCATAGCGGCCGTGGAACTGCCAGTTTACGACGCGTGCAAACGTAGACTGATGGTCCCTCTGGGAGACGTGCCTTTGAATCATTTGGTGTCGAGTTTGTTGGCCAGCTTGGGAAGTGCGGTCGCTAGTACGCCTTTGGATGTTATAAGGGTGAGTTGCAACAGTTCACAAATTTCTTTTGTCTAAGTTTGATGGAAAAAATATTAATTGGTTTATTTAGGGCGGCATAGGCATAGAAATCTTTCATGCTAATTATAAAGTTTTCAAGAGGCGTGAGTTCTAATCTCGCTACGTTATTTCTTTATATTTAAAAAAATATGTCTTTTTATAACATGTCTATTCAATAATGTAACTTGGACTATTTCTTCGAAATTATAAGGCAATCAGAAAATAAAGAGAATAATGAAAATAAATAAGAAGAATAAACATACAAAAAAGCTACCACCGGCTCAGAAGGCAGTTCTGCTGAGAAGAGCTGGCAATAAACTCGACAGTTCCTCTTCATTAATAACTAATACGCTATTAGAATGATTAATGGCTTTTTTGGCAAAAAGAAAAACAGTAAAGACCATGATATAACGAGCTCACACGGCTTCTCAGATGGCCGTATGCGAACAAAATTTTCGAAATAATAATGTAATTTATAATTTACAAACGGCAGAATTGCTCAATTGTTACAAGTATAACCGTTAGATGATTATTAATGTTCATGCTAAAACACTCGTCTCTTATTTCAGACGAGGTTAATGAATCAAAGAAAGGTCAAAGATCACATAGCGAAAAGTCATGAAAAAATATATAAAGGGACTATAGATTGTTTTGTACAGGTAATATATATATATATATTTATATTTTAAATTTTCTTACCAGATAATATGTGGTGTTAAGGTTCGTCATTCAAAAAGGGATTATCTTTTTGTTTTGTTTGCATAAATGATAATACGCCTTGGGAATGAAATGCTCACTCCAGTCTGTTTCAAAGTCTCATTGTCAGAATTGTGTTTTTGTATAATTGATTTTAATAAAGAGAAGCCCCGCCTCTTTTCTTGCGCCGGTTTGAGGCATTAACTTTAGTGAACTGATGGTAGATTATTTGAATCCAAACTTATTAAATTAAAATTTGTCGTGATTGCCCAGAAGTTAGGTTTTCTAAACATTTGCGTGGAAAAAGAATTGTTAAAAATAAGAAAAAGTTCTAAAATCAAGTCTGCAGAACTATCTACAGTTACCATCACTACAGCTAGGAGTCGTCGACCTTAAATGATTATGGAAAATAATGAATTATTTTCAGACAGTACGCAACGAGGGTTTCCTAGCGCTCTACAAAGGGTTCATACCGACCTGGTTGCGGATGGGGCCCTGGAATATCATCTTCTTCATTACTTACGAGCAACTTAAGCGCCTCTACTAACTCCTCCACATATCCTCCGATATCCCCCGGATCTCCTGCAACCCTCGGAAGCACCTGGGGTGAGCGGGGATGTGCAGAAGTGGCTGGGAAGATGTGGAAGAGGCTGGGAAAATATGGAAGTTGCTGGCTTTTTAATAAGGCAAGTTGAAATAAAGTAGTTTATATCGTTATTTGTATAAATACAAAAAATAAAAGGCATATTATAAAATATTTTTTATCATTTTTAAAGTGTTGTTTTATTGTAGTAGTAGGAAACCTTTATGAAAATGCTTGGCGAAAGTCATAAAAATTTGAACGTAGAAATTAAAAAATATATATTTTAGAAAATTTATGAGTAAATAGCATGTCGTGGGTCTCACTTCCGCGATTCCCTATGGAGGGAATAAATTTATTAATATTTTTATTCATCTGGCATCAAGGTAAAAACCCGATCGTTGAGTTCCGCTATTCCAAACGCAATTCCTTAAAAATGCGGCGGTTAGTTTAAAAAGTGTCTTAACACTAGGTTCCCTTTGCTCTGGCCTGCCCTAGTAAATGCGGGATACAGCGTGAAATTGAAATAAAAAATGTATCAACATTAAATATGGCAAAATGACATTTTTTAATACATATTTTTTCTATTTCAGGTGTAGTGATGTCCACCATGTATGTAGTACTTTTAGTTTTAAGAATAACATAAATTATCTGTTTCTATAATATTAAGCTTATATCGAACAAGCAATATTGTTCTATAAAATTATATTCTTATTTTCTTGTAGATATATGTATTGAAATCTCAAAAATGCCTCGATTTTAATGTTACTTTTATATTAAAGTACATCTTTTATTTTGTATAACTACTAAGTTTAGATTTACTATTAGATTTAGCTATCTATATTTTGTATTTAAAATTTCTTACATATTTATCTGTTTGTTTTGTGGTTTAAAGGAACGCCATATTGAAAAATGTAATTTTTTAATTAAATTTTTAAAAAAGTTAAATAGCTTAAATATTAGTTAAAAATAAATTCCGATCTAATTTTCCTAAAAAATTGAACCTGCTACTGCCATTATGTAAAAGTTGGACAATGTCTGAATCTAACTGCATTGGTTGTGGGTTTGATGCCACTCTGAGAAAATTTACATTTTTCCGCTCGTGTAAACCTTTTTTATTTAAGCTTTTAACCTATATACAAAGTTGCTCCATACTTAGGGAAGAAAAATATTTTATTTCAGAAAATTTATAAAAATTCCCCATAGAGATTATAAAAACAGAAATAAATTGTAGCAACCGCATAAGAATTTCGACGTAACTTGAACGTATGGTTTAGTGGCCAGAGCAATTGGATGGCTTCCGAGAGGCTCAAATCCCGCAACATTAAATTTTTTATGTTTCTTAAAACAAGTATACAAAGATCAATTAATATCTAAAATTATTTGAAAAAACTTGTTGAAATCAACTGTTCATGCTTTTAAATATAACGTAGAGCTTCTTAATGGGTGCCAACGCATTTACATTTTTGGAATTCTTTTTTGTGACACTCACAGAATTGTAATTTACTTTTTACGTACCATTTACTTCATATAAATTAATATATATATTATATTTGTCACAATTGTCAATGACAGTTAAATATATCTAGGTATAGATAAGTATGCATTTCTTTTATATTTCTTTATAAAACAAAATGTATTTCTATAATAGTTATTGTAGATATTTCTTATGACTGTAAAAATCTATCGATAAAAAAGAATTTTAGTTTACTTTCCTTTAAAAAGTATAAATACAGATATTTATAGAAAGAAGAATCACTTTGACTTTTAGAAAATACGTATTAAATATTACCAAAGGAATTTTTAATATGAGATCAAGGAGTATTAGATTTTTCGTTTAGGTAACTACAATATATATTGAACTTTAGAATAGCCAGTCAGCCATTGGCGGATCTGCCATTTTTGCGGTGTAGGCTCATGGACGTATATAGAGCCTTACTTTATCTTTTCAACTAATGTTTTTGTATTTTTTAGGGTTTCGTTTAAGGAAAAAAGGAACCCCTATCTTCGTAGACGATTACCCGGTGACTTTTGGATGCGTTTACACATCCCAAAAAGTCTTCGACTGCTCCTCTGTCGAAACCGGTTTTCATAACGTCGACGCTCAAGATCCTTGGACTAATGGTGTTGGTTTCATTATTTTGTGCTGCAGTCTGCATGCTCAGATGGTCGAGCACTCTGCATGTCTTGGTAAAAGGGGACTCTCCATCTCTGCCGTTGAATAGTGGGATGGCTTTGTTTTTGGTTCGCACTATTCGGAATTCGCAGTTCCCCAACAACGTGGTTGGCATGCTGTCGTAGTCTGATTTTCTCATGGTGGCCCTGGTGGTACTGCCTTTAGTAAGGGCAGCAAGGCCGGGTGAGATATAAACCCATTTGTTCGGACCAGTGTCTCCTCGTCTTCATCCGTGAAGAGGGCTACCGGTCGTAGTGATAGCCCTGGAGTACCGGGTTGTCCATTTATCAGGAAACGCTGTACTTCAGGCTGTGGAGTGCTTATACGTGTCTTGGTCTCTCCGGTGATGGATGTTGTAAGGCCTGCTCCCCTCCCGGGTGTCTTTTCCATCGCGATCTTGCTCCCATTTCTTTTCATCGCGATGTAGAATATGTCCCGGAGGTACTCTAATAGGAGAGGCCTTCTTCGATCATCTTCCATTAGTGTGGCCAAGCCTTTCCTCTCCAGTTTGGTGTTTATCTGGGTCTCAAGGCTGTGGCGGGCTGAGTAAAATCTGGGGCAATCGAGTACTATGTGCCACACTGTTTCCTTGGTGTCTTGATCACATTCACATCCCGGTGTATCCTTCAGTTCGTATTTGTGCAGATAACTGACTATGCCTCCGTGGCCCGTCAAGACTTGCACGAGGATGGGGTCCCATTTTTCTTTTCTTGATAGTTGGAACGCCGCTTCTACCTCGGTAAGGAATTCCCTGGTGGTCTTCCCCGCGCTGGAGGTAGAGTATCTGTCCTGCCATCTTTTGACAGATTCCTCCCGGATCTTTGTCTTGACTTAGGCCTCTGGTGTTTTGGCATAATCCTGTTTTGTATTCTGCATGCCTTACTTCTTAGCAAGCTCGTCCGCCCTCTCGTTCCCTCTCGTACCAACGTGGGCTCGGAGTCATGCTAATTCTATCTCTCTTCCCTCGTCTCTTATTTTTTGTATCGTGTCCAATATGTCTCTTGCCAGAGGGTGAGTGGTCGTTGGATTTCTTAGGAGGTCCAGTGAAGATCTGGAGTCGCTCAGAACAGTGGCCGAGGGAACCCTGGCCTGGAGGACCTCCTGGATGGCTTCGTGAATCGCGTATAGCTCCGCCTGAAAAACTGTGCATGCGGGGTGCAGGGTCAGCTTCCTTGACCTGACTTCTTCTCCTCTTTCCCACCAGGAGAAAGCTGCCCCTACTCTATTCGCGATCTTGCTACCATCTGTGAAAATCTCTATTCCTTCACTCATTTGGTAGTTTTTGTGTTCTGGTAGTTTGTCCTCCATGTTCCTATAGTTCATTGTTGTCCGTTTTGCTGGGTGCCGCAGTTTTATGTGCTGAACCTTGTTTTCAAGATGTGAGCCTGGGGGTAGGTAGTAGGTTGTCTTACCTTTTTTAGTTTGGTGGAGTAGGGCCTGTTCCTGTACTCTGATGTCCAGTGGGAGCAGGCCTGACAGGATGAGTGCCGATGTGTGTGAGACCGTGCGGTAGGATTTGCAGATCTTCTGCGCGAAACCTCTCTGCAGCATGTTCAGTTGCTTTTGTATCACGCGCAGCTCCGACGACTTGCTCCATGCCCTCGCGCCGTAAGTGATGATTGGTTCTATTACGTCCGTGTATATAGTCCTGATGATCTCTGAGTTCAGTCCCCAGGTTATTTTCGCCGTGCACGCCAGCCGATTGTACATTTCTGCGGTTTTTTTGCATTGTTATGCAATACTACATTGCATTTTGGATGACTGATTTCACTCTTTCCCAACAGAGGGAAAACTTTTAAATTTTTTATGACATATGCTTTGATTTTATAAATTTTATTCCGGAATTTTACTTTAACAAAAATACGAGGGGGGACCGAAAAAAAACCGGAATTTGTTTATAAAAACCACACATTTATTTTTTTTTACAAAACAACTTTTACACCTTCAATGTATTGCCCTTCTAAAGCTATGCACTTGTCCAACCTATGTTCCCATTGTTGGAAGCACCTTTCAAACTCCTCTGTCTGGATGGCTGCTAGCTCCGCCCTCGTTTTGGCAGAGAGTGTGCCTGCACACTCTCTGCCAATGTCCCGTTTTGCCGCAACCTCTGCATGTTGAATTTTCTGCGGGGCATGGTTTCCCCGACAAATGCCGGCTGAGTCCGCACTTGTAGCATCCCTCTCTCGTGACTTCTCTTGGTTTGGCGCCAACTTTGTTGACAATTGCTTCCTCGGGTCCAGCGGGCCGAATCAGCTCAGTTTGTTTAGCGATTGATTCTGCCTGCCTCGCCATTTGTATTGCTTTTTCCAGCGTCAAATCACTGATCAGTTGCATTTGTTCCGATACCTTAGTGTCTCGGACCCCGATGACGATTCTGTCCCTGATGAGCTGATCTTTCAGGGCCGCGTACTCGCATCTTTCGGCCAACGTGTGAAGTGAGGTTATGAACTCGTCAACCGGCTCGCCGACCGTTTGAATTCGCAAATTGAATTTGGCCCGCTCGAAAATGAGATTCTTCTTCGGTTCGAAATAGTCGTCAAATGCCTTACGCACTGCTACAAACGTTGCTTCGTTTGCATCGGGAACAACTTTCCTCAAAATCTCCTCCGCTTTGTCTCCCGCACAATAACAAAACAAGTCTATCTTTTCTTTGTCCGGTTTTGTGTCCAACTGTGAGATAGACAGGTATCGGTCGAACCGTTTTGCCCACACCGGCCACTCTTCAGGTTGATTGAAATTAAACGAGCCCGGAGGGTTTACTCGGATCGGCGCCGATACGGCGACCGCTGCCGCGTTCGCTGTGGAGGCCATTTTGTAACTCGACCACTTTTCTACGCACAGTTTTCACTTTTCACATTTTCACACATTTGTTTTTCAGTTTGTCTATTGTTTCCCTTTTTCCTTTCGATTCCCACTTCTTTCTCTTTCACAGGATCCCACTTCTGACACCATGTACTGGAATCAATAGGGAACAATAAATGACACACACGAGAGACGTTAGTTGAGCCGGGAGATGTATATGCGAATGCCTTGTCGTCGGGCGCGCGCGAACGCCTGCCTCGAGCGAGCGCTCTCATTGGCGGATTCCCATGGCGTGACGCTCGACCAATGGGTGACATCTCCAATACAGTGCCGCAACGTGGGACTTGATCGTCAGGTTCCTGTCAATTATTACCCCCAGGATTTTTATTTCGTTCACTATCTTTATATTCATATTAGCCATGGTCAGTATTGGGGTCTCATATTTCAGCCTCTTTGTGAGGATCGCGTTGGTCTTGTACGGTGCGAAATTGAGCTTGTTTTGGTCCCCTCAATTTACTATCGTTTGTAGTGTGTTGTTGGCTTCTTCTTGTAGCGCCTCTGTAGTTTTTCCTGCGAAGGCGAGTACGACGTCGTCGGCGAAGGCCTGGCAGTATACCGCCTTTTCGCTTAGGAGTCGCAGCAGTGAGTCCAGGATGACGTTCCAGAACGTTGGCCCGCCAATGGATCCCTGGACGCAACCCTTGGTCGCATGTTTGGTCGTAACCTTCCTGGCATAGTTCACCAGGATCATGCGGTCCCGCAGGTTTGCTTCCACCAGCTCAAATAGGTTTCGTGGGCACTCCTTTGTGGCGAGTTGCTTTAGGAGTGCCGGCCACCACGCGTTGTCAAATGCCCCCTCAATATCCAGGGAGACCACCAGGACTAGCTTTTTCTCCGCCAGCTTCAGTCTCAGGTGGTCCACCAGGTCACTCAGGGCGTCCTCTGTGCCGCGCTGGGGTGTGAAACCGTATTGGTTTTTACTCATCTTCGGTAGGAGATGCCACTGCAGGCGTCCCACTAAAAGTTTTTCCACCACTTTTCCCATCACTGATAGAAGGCCGATCGGTCTGTAGGACTTTGGATGTGTGTAGTCCTCCTTCCCTGGTTTACGTAAGATGACTACGTGCGCGACTTTCCACAGTCGCGGGAAGTACCCCATAGACAAGCACTTGTTCGCTAACGCAAGGAAGGTGTACTCGGCGCAGCGGATGGCAGCTGTGCAGATGTCAGAGGTTAATCCGTCGGGTCCGGGTGCTTTCTTAGGGTTTAGTTCCCTTAGCACCGCTTCAACTTCGGCGATGGTGAATGGCGGGTCGTCTTCCGGTAGGGTGCTCGTCTTGAAGTTGCGTACCCAGTTTCTGGATGAAGCGTGGCGCGGTTTGTCTGTTGCCTCCGAGTCTTCTGGATAAAACGTTTGAGCCAGAAGGTCTGCCGAGTCTTGTGGGGTCAAGGTCTGGTTGGGCTCCTCAAGAGTATATCCTCCTGGCGGATGTTGGATTTCCGCAGTACTCTGTAGACCTTGTCCCACATACTCTCTTTCTCCTGGTTGGTGCAGAAGTCCTTCCAGCTCTCTGTTTGCGCTCGTTCCGCTTCGTTCTTATATGTTTCCTTTGCCTTGTTGTATTCGCTAATGACGTGCTCCTTCCTGTTTGGGGCCGCATTGCGAATTCTTCTCTTGTATCTTAGCACGTTTTTCTTTAGTTCGTTGAGTTGCTTCGACCACCAGGGTGGGAGCGGGTCTCGGGCCTTCGTGCTAACTGGTGGGATAGTTTTTTCGCAGGTTGCGTGAATAAGGGCCGTATAGGTGTTAACGGCTTCTTCGAGTTCCTCGCAACCTTTGATTTCGTCTATTGCTTCGGGGGTGATGTTGCTCTCCCTTAGCAGTCCTTGGAAGTGTGGGCCGAATTGCTTCCATTTTGCCTTTTTGGTGTTGTACCTTCGCGTTGTTATCGGCTTTAACTTAGTTGATGGCCGCTGTAGTCTTACCGCGAAGGTAATGGCGTTGTGGTCGGAAGTGGTGATGTTTCTCCTTACGACCCAATCCTCAATTTGTCCCAGCAGAGGGCGGCTGCACGCCGTCACGTCTATGACGCTTTTGCATACAATCCCCCCCCTGATGGTTTCAAATGTTGGCGTATCTCCTGTGTTAAGGATGTGCAGGTCCATTTCGTTTAAGAAAGCACCGTACAGCTCTCCTCTTTGGTCCTCGACGGTGCTTCCCCACCATGGGCTCCATGCGTTTGTGTCCCCTGCTAGTATGATGTGCCTGGTTGTCTCTTCTAATTTTTCGTATATAGTTTTTATTCTGGCCAGGTATGGCATTAGGTCTTGATCGCCCTCTAGGTATACCGAGATCAATCCCAGCCGCAAGCCGTTCCCCCTCAGTAAAACCGCTGCCTCCGTCTCGGTCACAGTCTGTGGGTCGTTGATTACCTCCAGACTGTCACCGAACACTATGATTGCAGCCTTAATAGGTTTCGTGCGTCGGACTGTGCACTGTACTATGTTCGTGCCTGGATATTGCTTTAGTACTCCCGTGCTTCCCACGTACGGCTCCTGTACTATTGCAATATCGATGTTCTCGTCCTTCGCTGCCTGCAGGAGTTCAGCTGTTGCTATCTTCGATCTCTGGAGATTGGCCTGAATAATTTTTAAATGCCTTATTCCGTGTTGGGTGCCTTTAGCAATATGTTATTTTGGACCTTGCTATGGCATCCCATTTGTGCCTTTCATTGCATTCCGTACTAAAGGCGTTGTGTCGCGGGTCCACATCTTTCTTGCCGCACTCTTTGCAATTTATACAGGTCGGCAGTTTCCCTGCTTTCCTGTCTTTGCATTCCTCCCACGTGTGTTTGCCTCCGCAGTGACTGCAGAGGCGGTCCTTTTCCTGGCATATCTTCCTCGTATGGCCAAATCCCAAACACTGAATGCATTGCATCAGCGGGGATTGGTCTACTACTGGTCTTCTTTGTAGCCCTATGTGTACATGTCCAGCTTCTAGTATTACTTTGTGAGCTCCCGGCGATAGCTCCAGGACCGGATGGCACTCTAGCGGATTGCGAGCTCGCTTCCTATAACGTACGCGCATTTTCGCCTCTTTAGCCTGGTCCTTCAGCACTTCCTTGTTCTGTGCCAGGACGAGCTCTATGAGTTCCTTATCCGTGTGGTACGCCAGGACGTCCCATATGACTATTAGAGGGTTTGATGGCCTAGCTATCTCTGCTTTTAGGCCCTGTTGCTCTTTGACCCTCTCCTGTACTATACGGAGGTCCTCCTTCGTGTGGCAGCTCAGCACCACTTTTTGATTGCGGGCTTTCCGCACCTTATCCACCTTGGCCCCAGTCTTCTTGGCGTCTATAACCGCCGTTATCTTCTTGATGATAGCGTCGCCCGTGATTTTTGGGTCGCTCGACGACACTATCAGCGTGTGGTTTGGCCTAGGTGGGGGTTTTTCCGCTGTGGTTGCTACCCTGGCGTACGTCACTGTGTTCGTCTTTTTTGCGGTCACTGTTTTTTTTCACTGGCTTTTTGCCTTCCGTCGCATCCATCTCCTCCTGGATGGATCTTACAGGTGCGGTTAGCTTTTCCAGCTTTTCTTTTATTGTTTTTATGTCGCTGGTCACTGTCTCTGTTTCAGCTATCGGGAGAAGGTTGTCATTGAATTATTTGTCTCCCAGTGTAGCTGTTATTTGTGGCGGTGGTGGCGGGTTGTCGTGAATGGTTTTAACCATAGCTCTTATTTCCGCCAGTTCCACAGGGGGTTCCAGAGCAGATGGAGGTATGGGAGGCTTTTCCAAATGTTTAAGCGTTCTCACTCATGAGGACTCATGTCCTGGATTTATTGCATGTGTTCATGCAACTTCCTGTTTTCCCTGTGGACCTCGTCCATTTGATTAGACAGTGATTTGACGGTGTTTTTTAGGTCCTTTTGTTCCTGTAGGATCTCTCGAAGCCTTTCACTTTCTTCCTTCGGACAGTCTATTTGAAGGAGGAGCTTTTCGATCACCGCTGTGGCTTATGTGGCCATTTTGGAATACCGTGTGTATTCCAAAATACAGAGGTCAAAACCTTTCCAGCTGACTGTTGTGTTTTTGGTCGCTTCGGACGAGTTTCACCACGTGCACTCCACTCAGATTTTTTTCGATGTTTTCTGGAGTAACTGCCTCATTTGGTCGACCAGAGCTTTCAGCATCATTGGTGTCTGTACGGCCCCGTTTGAACTCGGCAAACCATCGTTCAACTGTTGCTTTCGATGGAGCAGAGTCCGGATAACATTTATCAAGCCAAGCCTTTGCTGTGATTTTTCCCATCAAAAAAAATGATAAATCAACACACGGAATTGCTTTGAATCCATTTTTTTGAAAATATCAAAAGTTGCTTCACCAAAATTGCTGTAACTTTTGAACTAAACGTCCAATTGTCATGAAAATTTGACAGGCCTCGTTTGAGGGTTGTCACTTTCTAAAAATAATAAGGATTTTATAATAGTGACGCCAAGAAGTTAGGTGTCAGCCTCGGGCGTCAGGTGTCAGGAGTGTAGTCTAGGTGTCAGCCTCGGACCTTTTCAATCCACCTATGTAGTTACCAGTTGGAGCGGGAAGTTGGCCATTTTACTGTAGAATATGGACATTTAAACCGTTAAATGTACAAATGACAAGTAACGGGGAAAAATTATCCGCAAAATATACCGTATACTTGTATCTGCAACATATTAGAAAACCTTCATACTGGGTTTTTTTAAATGGATAAACTTAACATAGCTTCACGCTTTATCCCTAGCGGGGTAGTCAGAGACAACGGAGCGCTAAACGCTATAGTCGCTACATACCTCTTTCGCCTCGACTACTGTCATCAACCTCTTCATGCATGCCCTCCGGGCGGTCCATTTAAATGGCTTAAGTATATTTATATTAGTGTTCCGGTCCGAACATGCCTAAAAGAATATTTCTGATACAAAAATATGAGATAAGGCACTATAATGTAAATTCTCTTTAAAACTCATAATACCTCGGTCGATGTCTACAGCAGTCTGTCCGTTGTACATATTGTATTTATTTAACAATTTAGTGTCAAACACGCTATTGTAGGTACAAATCTAGCCAAATTTAGTATAACTGAATAAATTTTATTTTGGTGTTTATTTGTTTTGTTTTATTTTAATTCTCAAGAAAACGACAATTAATCATGTTATATTTATTAATACTTAAAAAATTTATGTATTAAAAATCGACGATCATCCAAAGAAAAAATCTTTGGATGATCGTCAAAATTATATTAAATATAATATAATGATGCAGAAGATTTCTGTCTTTTTTTTTAATATAAAGTCTAAAATAAACCATTTAAAATAGTTTCTGTAAACTAGTGGAATAAAAAAAGGACTAAAAGGATAGAAAAAGTGTTAACTCTTTGTCATATAAGAGAGGTTTAATACGGAACTGTCTATCATTCTTTTTATTAACGTCTCTATTTGACAGAACAAGCAAAATGGCCACATTAGTATAAGAAACATTTATATCATGGATAATATAATAGAGAGTGCGAAAGCGGAGAGAGACGGCGCATGCGGCTGCGAAGGAGGTCCCACGTTGAGTGTATTGAAAGATGTACACAAGGCTTATGAACAAAGAATAGAAGTCATTCATAGACTTGGAGGACCTAAGAAGTTGCAAGTAAGTTTCACTTTGTTTTTAACCCCTGACGAAGACAAAGGGGTATTAAAAATTCGGTGTAAGTTTTTGTCCCCCTGTGGCATCGAGTAGTAGAATGGATAAACCGATTTATATTTCGGTTTTTTGTTGTTTGTATTGCAATGAGGTAATATGTACCGTGATGAGTGGTGATACCCGATGTCTCGTTACCAGGACGTAGAAATGGAAACATTAAATATTACATGCACGGGAATGTGAATCGCAACCTCAACCGTCTATGTTACAATTGTGCTTCTTTGCCATAACGGTCTTACATTTTTTGTATCTAAAAATTAACTTTAAACATTAAATCACATATCTATAAATATTTATTTATTTCTGTAACTAGAAGCAAGTACAAGTGCTAGAATCCTGGGTGAGCGACCTGGTGGCGCAGAACACGCTGCTCGCCCAAACTGTAGAGGAGTTGGAGACGGAGGTCACCTCGCGGCTGCTGATTGAAAGGCGGAAACATGCTGAAGTAAGTGAATTATAATTATTAATTATATAAATATTATTTTTTAATGACTCGGATTTTATTGCAATATGTACCCGTTGACTGAATTAAGCTATATGTTGATCTCATAAACTATTGTTTTAGTTAGTTATACTACATTCACGGGCGTAGGAAGAGGGGTGACAATTTTAACAACAAAAATTTCTCCGATAAATAAAAAAAAAGTTCAAATTTAAAGTCCATGTCCCCGTCTCAGAAAATATCCCTAGATACGCTAATGATTATATTGTGATGCTGAAGTAAATTTTATTATGTTTTTACGTGTAACTTGCGCAGAAAATGCGCGTCTTAAGATGGTTTTTCTTACGTATTAAAAAATATAACGTATAAACAATGGTTTTTGAATATTGGATCATTATATCGGTGAATTTGAATGGACCTCTCCATTCAAATTAAATGAAGAAGAACTATCGAAGTGGATCATAGAATAGAGGAAATATGCTGATGTGATGATGAACGGAAGAGCGTGGCTATTATTATAATTATCTGTACTTAAATGTTTTTTAATTGAATTAAAACTAATTAAATGATCGTAAATGGCCAAAATATAGACATGCAATACATATACTTAAATGAAAATGAAAGTCTTTAAATACAGCATCTGAAATCTACAGATTGAATGTGAACTGAGATTAGAAGTGGTGACCCTCAGAAAGCAGTTGTCCAGAAAGGATTCAGACTTACGAGGTCTTCTGGAGGTGCTGCGTCGACTTCGACAGTTCGACTATTGTGCTATAGATGGCATACACTTTAATGAAGTTACACAATCTGATATATTTGGACCCATTGTCTGGTATGAAATTTTTTTAAATTTTATTTATTTATGATATTTTCTGTTTTTAATGCGGTAGACAGGGAAATTTTAAATTGGATTAATTACAGGGTAGATAGAATCGAGACCTGGAAATCCAGTATTAAGGCACTCCTTCTCCACTAAGGCACTTCGTGTCCCACTGTACGCCGCAGTCCGGTTTGATTATTGATAAGTTTACCTACTGCTGTCTTGTTGTAGGAATCATCCAAATCTAGATCAAGGCGATAACAAAAATGGCAATATGAAACAAGAATGTGGCAAAGGAAGGAAAATTTGTAAGTTCTAAGAAAATGGCAATTTTTTTTTATATTTGTGTTATTTTTATTGTATATTTTTCTTTATTCTTTTGATATATTTTTGTCATATATTGTTTTATATATTAAATTATTTTGATATTATCGCTGGTTTTATTTCAACGTCCATTTCTCATTTTTAAAATCACTAGTTGTTTGTGAAAAAATAGATATATAGATAAATGCATTAGCACCAACCAACTTGTCATTTGGGTGGTAAGCTACATATTATAAATATTCCTACTTAATGCTTACCACCCATGACTGGCTTTTCCTTAAAGCGCAATAAAATACAATTCTTATAGCAAAATAAGAACAAGACAATATGCGAAAAATTGAACGAGATGAAGATGATAAATGACTCGCTCAAGATTGAAAACGTGTCTAAAGAAAGGTAACGTTACGAAAAAATATACATATGTAATATTATTTTTACTGCGTTTCTTAAATTGTTAGTAAATTTGAGGACAAATGAATATATATTTCTACATATATTTGTAAAGAACATTAATTATATTAATGGGTATCTATATAACTTGACAAGAGCTTTATGAATTATTAAAGAATACACGCGGACTCTAGAGTAGAATGCGTGTTTGAGATCACAGCACACGATTGTAGAATGTACATGTGCGACCATAGCTTGTGATTTCTGCCTTTTTTCACAAAATTCATTGAATATTCAATTTAATATTTTAATATTTATCGGGTTTCCTTTATTCGAAATCTCAAATTGAATACAAATGTTTTAGAGAAATAAGAAGGCTCAACAAGGACATGCAACAGTACGAGCAAACTATAATATCTCTAAGAAATGATCTGTCCAAGGACAAATATTATACACCGTGAGTTCATGTTAGTTATTACCTCATATGTTCAGGAACTCGCTCACGGAATCACAGATTTAATAAGAATTAACGTGCTTTTTAAAGGTTTGTTATCTTCAAGCATGTCACCCATGTTTCGATAGATCATTCAGATGATAGTAATAAAAAACTCCGTCAACATTCGTTCTCTTTAAAATCATCAGGAATGTGTCGGGAGTGCTTATCGCTACATTTAGTCTCAGTTCAGTTCATCAACATGTATTCATGAAACATGTATTGTTTCTCGAGATAGAATAAAATAGATAAAAATATATTTTTCATATTCTAGAGATGCAACAAAAAAGGATGCTGAAGTCTCAACTGACATTTCTTGCTGTGGACAACAAGAGGTGAGCTTTTCGAGTAAATATAGCAAAAAAAAATTGGTCCAAACACATATCTTTAGATCACTTTATTTATAATAGAATAATATATTACGATGTAGAGAAATATTACCTTTAAATATCAATTAATATAATGTTTTTCATACAACGATCTCGAACTTTACGTTGCCTACGTCTACCCTCCATATTATAGCTCTTGAAATCAAATCAAAATACTTATTGCATAGTGAAAAGAAAAGACATACTATTACTTCTCTTTTTTTCATAGCAGACATTAGATTTTGTAGTTTGTACTTAAATGAGCATGGATAAGAATATTTTGTATAACAGTGCGGTGACGTAGAGCCAGTGAAGGAGGCTGGGGTAAGGCAAGGGGATAGTGAAGATATCAAACGCCGTTCAAAAGTAAGTTTCGTCGTGTCTTGTTTGTAGTTTAAGGTAGCTGGAAATAAATTAGTTCAGAAAATACTTTAAAATATTTTTCCAAATGAATATATTGAAAGAACTTCATTTTGTATTTATTGGACCACAAAGTAAAAATCATTCATTCATGGCCAAAAACGCGTTTGGTCACTTTTTAATTAATTTAAATTTTAATAACTTAGTAGTTCAAATGGGGATATCATTTGACCATGGAAGTGAAGCCGCTGATAAGAGTTTGTTGTAGAAAAGGGATAGACTAAAAAGGAGTTAACATCTTATTATCAATACGATTCTATAAGAAAATATGAGGGGTATATCTTCACCAGTCACTCCTGGCACTTCGTCAGGAGAACGTGTCACTTCGCCACGAGCTCCACGCGATGCAGGGCGTGCTCACGGCATTGTACGAGCAGTGCAACGTGGCTGAACTGCGCACCAAGTTCAAGGATGAGGTCATACTTGAAATGAGGAGACAGTTGAGGCAGGCTAAGGTTAAGGTTGGATTTTTGAAATTCTGTTTTTTCTTCTTAGCTAGAAGGAATCTAGTGTTAAGATATTCCGTTCCCCGAATTTCGCTGAATTTTTAAGACGTTGCCTGTTGACTGGTATTTTCGCATATCCCGCACACAGTAGGGTAGACAGAGGGAACCTTGTGTTGAGACACTCCGTTCCCCACTTTCTGCCGATTTCTAGAGGCATTGCGTGTTGAGTGGCAGAACTCGACGCCGCCATTTAATAAATTTCAAAATATGAGTAACTCTACTCATATTTAGGCTTTGTTGATGTTAACTACAAAGTTTTGTCTGGTGGTTTGTTAGTATATTTGTTGGAATTTACATTTAAATATAAAAAAAACGATACATTTTCATTTAATTTTATCGTAATGTGTTCCTTTATATTTTAATTTCTCAGTTAAAAGAAGTGACAGAATCCAGGCTCAGCTTACAAAAAGAGCAAGATGACGAATATAAACCCTCTTCATACCACTCATCGAACACCACGTGTGTTCAGCAACAGCCGCGGAGGAGACGTAGAGTTAGACCTAACATGGACTTGAATATTAATTGGGAGAGCCGCGATATGGACGAGTCGGGGGGTGAAGTGTCTTCAAAGGATTGATTGCTTAATAAAAATTATTTGGGAATTGGTTGTTTTCTTTATGAGCCTGTTTGGTTTTTAGAATGTGATATTGTCCTGTAAACCATAAAATGTAGTATTTCGTAGATTTTCCGCCACAGTAGAAATTTTGAAGAGTTCTAGAGTTCCTTGGGGAATGTAGATTGTATTCACCTACATTCCTCAAGGAACCTGCATGCCACTTTACGGCGTTCTACACTACGTGTGTTCGATTCAGTAAACAAACGGTTTTATATATCGAAATTAGATATAAATACTTATGTGTTATATTTTTATCATAATTACGCTAAAACATACTTAAAAATGTTTCTACTTTGAAAAGTAAAAGAAATAATACAGATATAAATAAATAGCAAGACATGAAAACGTAAAGACAAATAAATAAGCTGTGAGGTGTAAGAAACAATGAACAAAGAAGGATGCAAGTATTTTTGTTTCTATTATTTGTTATTGTTATTCTGAATATTTTTTTTTAAATTCAGATTTATAATAAATTTTTTATTCAGAGAATATATTTTTTTTAGAAAGTATGTGTTTGGACCAAAAAGATATGTTTTACTTCGTTTTCGGAATTGAAATAATTTAATTTTTTATATTACGTTTTTCCCTTTTTTTGTAACATTGCGTAATAAAACATTGTGATGTCTGTGGGCCGTACCAATTACCAAAAATACTTTCTTTTTTTTTTCAACTTCACGCTGTATCCCGCACACAGGAGGGTAGGCAGAGGGAACCTCGGTGTCAAAACACTTCGTTCCGCACTTTCAGAACTCAACGCCGCGCTTTGCTTCGACACCAGAGCGAAGAAAAATGGAAATATAAACGTAAATAAATATTTCTTTACGTTTATATTTCCATTTTTCTTTCCTTCCCTCTGCCTACTCTGCTGTGTGCGGGATACAGTGTGAAGCTGAAAAAAAAATTTCACGTCCACCAGTGGGAATCGAACCCACTACCGTCGCGTTACAGTCACACCCTTGTACTACTGCGCCACGACGGCCACTACCTACTCCTACGGCCTCTATCTACGAAAAATATTTTGTGTATAATATTGCTATCCCGGCCTGGTTATCCATATTGAGGTCCTAACCGGAATTTATTCAGGATTAAAATGCAATATATCTCTATAACTTAGTTCAATTCAAGTTAAATGTCACTATTACTAGACCAACAGGTATATTAGTATAACTTTTGTATTTTTACAGCCCATCTTGTTTACGCCCGACACCAGCCATATAAATGTTAGTCCTCTCCAAAAGGTCGATAGTGATGTTCTTGTAAATGAAAAAGTGAGTAAATAATAATTTTAGATGGTAGTGTATCTTATTTATTAAGAAAATAAATTAATTTTAAAATTTTCTTTACGAAAAGGCAATTGAACTGTTTTTTTGAGTTAAAAACGGTTCCGTTGCTAATGTAACAAGAAAATATGTTTTTTTTACTTAATTTTTTTTTTTACTAAATAATTTTTAAAGAAATGTATAATGAAAAATATTACAGTCGCCGTCGCCGTCGCCGCCACTACTAATATCAGAGCCCTCGATATCTGACAATGAGGAAACTCTGTCAAAGACCAGCATACACTGTGACTGTGGACGTATATTGTCTTCACCAGAAAGCAAAGATCAACTCTCCAATGGAACAAGGAAGCAAAATATTTTTTTCAGGTATCTACAATTTTTATTTTTAACTTTTTTTTCCATTTGCGCAGTAAGTAGAGCATATACACATAGATAATATTTCGGTAACGGTGGTAAAATTGGTGGATAGTGGACCGAAGCTTCATTATTAAATTCTCTTTTTCTAAAAATTACGAGAGACTCCGGTAAATTCAGCTAACAAATTACTCATAATTTTGATTTGTTATATTTCCAATAAATACGGGCAGAAAGGACCGAGCGACCAGAAACAGTTCCCTCAATTCTAAAGAACAGAGGTAAGTAATTATAAAAGATAAAACTCTTTCTTTTTGGAAATTTACATCAATTTTATCAAAAAAGAGTCGTTCCACCTAATATTACCCGTTAATTTTTCTTTCGCCGAGGAAACCGGGGCTTACGATTAGTTATAGAATAATTTTTGGAACTCATAGTTATAGCGTGAAATGTTATTTAAGAATTGGGTTAATCATAAAAGTTACATTTTTTCAGAGAAACGACGTTGAATAGTAAACGTGAAGGAAGCACAGCTAAAGTAAGCCAATATTTTTATATTTAGTTTTTGAGGTCGAAGTGGAGGACGGTGAGATCTATAGCTCTCTATAAAATTTGTATAGAGACACATAATTTGCGTTCTCCTTTTATTTCTCTTCGGTAGTATATATATTTTTTTTTAGGAAGTTGTGCTTAGGTATTAAAAGGTATAAAAATCTACACATCTCTAATAAGACAAACTTCTTATAATAAGACAAAAAGTTGAGTGTCTGTTTCCGGGTATAATGGCGTAGTGTCTAACACTACACGCTAATGTTGTACGTTACGCTACGTTAAGACAAAGTGTAACGTTGGGTTACGCTAAGAACAGTCTCTTAGATTATTACAGATAGTGTTGATTCCTTTTACGTGCTATGCTATATGCGTGACACTGATGAAAATACATCATACGTATGTACATAGTCATTTTTTTCCCTGAATATATTTGTGTTAATGGGCAAGTGTGACGAAATGTAACGGCGGCGGCGCCGGAAGTGGTGAGATGGCTCGCGGCTAATGAACTAGATACCGCACTGTTTTGACTGCCTCGTGCTTTTTGTTGTTTTTCTTTATTCTTTATTTAGTGCTGCAGTATTCTAAAATATTTTTTAAAGTTTTTTTTTCATTCATAATAAATAAAATAATAAACCTGCGTGTGTCGCGGAGAGCAGAGTTTTCTCTAAGCGTTTTTTAAATGTCAATTTTAAGAAAAGCAGTAGAGTTGGGCATAGGTTTGTTTTATCGATAATAAGTTAAGCAAAAAAAATAATAAAACACATATATAATGTTGCTTTAAAAGTAAATCTAGAATAGACAGGAAGTGAAGTGAAATCTAGAATCGACGAAAGAGAACGAAGTGATTTTTTTTAGCTTTACGCTGTATCCCACATTATGGGGTATACAGAGAGAAACTAGTGAGAAGACATTCCGTTTCCCATATTGATATTTCCGATCTCCACTTTTCACCGAATACTTGAGGCATTGAGTCGCGCAGCAAAACGCCGCGCTTTGTCTATTTACTAGAGCGAAGAAATGTAAATATTAAACATTTTATTCACACGAGTAGGAATCTAACTCACAACCTTTGCGTTTGTGTCCCTGCGCCACAACGGCCTCAAATCATTTATTCTGTTAAATTCATTCTATTTATCCTGCTATCTATGCCAGACGCTTAAAAATAATAAAATAACAATATAAGAAAAAATAACATGATTTCTCCTAAGACTATCCCGATATTTGAATGAAGTTTAAAAGCTTTTAAAATAACTCAACTTCAATTTTAAGTTCAGGTGATAAATAACGTATAGACAGACATGTAGTATCGTTTCCGCCACTACAGTAGTTGCTAAATATACCGCGCCACCCCATGCGCCAGTGTTTTTGTGAACTTTCGACGCCATAGTTGCGTTTCTTGGTGCGAGTTTTGTCGTCGTGATTTTCTCTTAGAATTGATATTTATTTTTATTTGTTTCGGTTTTAGAGTGGTTTTGTTTGAATTATCGTTGGGGTATCGTGAAAAAATCACTTAGGATTTTTAGTCGATAATGTAAAAGTTTTAAAATTTTAATTTGATGAAAGCTCTTAAAAAGCTCTTTTTATTTCTTTTTATTTTCTACGTCTTAAATACTTATATAATAATAATAGTGTTGTTTTAACTTATATTTGACTTATATCATCTTGCTGTAGTAATTATTTACGTAATTTAATTTTTTTTTTATAAATACTTATAATTATCAATATTTTATTATTAATCTTATAAAATATTAATTTATCAGGTATTATACATTATAAAATATTTATGTTCTTGTGTTTAAATATCTGATTAAACACTGCAGTTTGTGTTTACGATCTTATGTTTATTTGTTTGAATGTTGTATAAACATGATGTTCAACGGCCTCCTCATGTATGGAGATTCGGATAACAGTGATTTCGGTAAGGTAAGTCACACTCTTGATATATACTTTCATGTTATGGTCTGTGGAAAGGAAAAACAAACTTAGTCAAATATCACTCTTATTTGAAAAAAGTGCGTGCATTCAATATTTAAGAAAGAATGAAAATATTCATTTTTTTTTCTGAAATTCCATCTCAAGCCGGAAACCTTTAAGGAAATCGTAAATTCTACGTTAGTTATTGGGGACGTTGCAGAGTTAATGACGTTTCCGCGAGATCTTTTTGTTGCGGTTGCGGGTTCTGTTCTTTACTCGGGAGAATGAAATATTTAATGGCACGGCTTCAACTATTTATTGACTAATCTGAATAACATATCACACTAACAATATTATAGCTTAGAATCTAGATATGTATTGAAAATTAACATTTGAGTATATTTTGTAAAGAAATATAGAATTTTTTTTGAATGCTAGTAATATTCTTTCTATTTTCACGATCTATCCCGGTCACACGTTCGTTGCCCACTTTTCTCCGAATTCTCGTTGTATTTTCTTTCTTTTCTTTCGTTTTTTTTAACTATTATTATTCAGTCTGTCACTTTATATGCACTTCGTTACAGAGAAATCTAAGTCATTTTGTGGGTTTATTATTCTGTGAGCTTTACTAGTCTTAAGAAGTGTTACCACATTTAACTCTTTAAAATTCTAACTTTAAAATTAATTTTGAGAACTAAAGGTGTACTAAAATGTAGACTTCAAAAGGACGACCGGACGAGATGACAGACGAGATGACGGCAAATATGTGATACCCGTTGCCGGCAAAGTTAAAAAAATATACAACTAAAGTGTAACCTGAAATATATGAACGAATGCAAATAAAGTGAATAAAGTTGCCGTTTGTCCGTGGCCTAGTTTTGGTCTGTTAGGGAAATCTCTCGGTGAATTTTAATCAAAATGTTGACTCAATAAGGTATGGATCACTTTAGGAATTATCTATAGGCGTTGAATTTTTTTTAATGTAAGATATACGTTATTTTACGTTTTCATTCGGTTATACAGCAATGTATTATTAGAGATTTTTTTTTTTTTTTTATGGGAGAGGACAAGGCAAACGAGCGTTCGGGTCACCTGATGGTAAGTGATCACCGCCGCCCACGACCCCATGCAACACCAGAGGAGCCACAGGTGCGTTGCCAGCCTTTAAGGTGGAGATGAAGGGCACCGGGGCCCGGCATTACCTAATGCGAAACGCAGTGGCAAGAGCCACTACTTCACGCCGGTTTTAAATGTCGGGGGTGGTATTAAATCCGGTCGAGTCTGCCCATGCATGTTGCCATTACTGGCGACGTGACTCTACCACACGTACTTTAGTCGCCTCTTACGACACCGACAGTACCAGGGTGATCCTATTCTAAGCCGGGACCACACGGCGAAAAAGATTTTAGTTTTAATAGCGTTAATTGAGAACTTCTGTTTAACTTCACCTTCCTAGGTGGGCAACTTCTTTTAGCTGAGGTATATATCTCGACAATAATAACAAATCTACACATTAAATTAATTAATACTTAATTATTTAATTATGCATATGTGTTGGTATTGCCGTTCACTCCCTTCATTTAAAAAAATACAGCCATGGATATATATTATACAATAGATAAAAATAATATTTAAGGTTTAATTTAAGGATAATTGATGTAATTTCTCTAAACTGACACTTTTAACATTTTGAATGTTAATGAATTGTACAGGACAGTGTAGGAGCAGTGAGCGTTGACAGTGCGGCCAGCGAGGAGACCCGCATTCAACTTCTCGAGAGCCAACTTCAAGCTACTATTCAAATTGTAAGTCAGAGTAGTTGACACATTACCCAGAGTAGAAATCAAACCTATAACAACCACAGCGTACACACGACGTATACGATAACGTTCAGTTAGTGTTAGTTGATATCTATATATACAGCGATGTTATCTCTTAACGATGCTTCTGGGATCAAAAGGATTGCTTAATTCGGTTTATTTTTGCTTCACTAATGACCGCCCAATATTCAGGGGGCATTGCCTGGTTAAGTTCCTTTGTTATGACGGATTTATATTGCCGGTCGGACTAATATTTGTTTACATAAGCAGAATTCAACGTATATATATATATATATATACATGAATGAATAGATTTGAGGATTTGATTCCCATCAAATCCACAATCGGCAAGCTTACAGTGCCGTTGCACGACGACGACCGCTCAGTCATTTCAAATATTAACTTATATGTTTATTAAGCTTTTTTCTAAATGAATAGTTAAAGAACAAAGAAGAGACGATACGGGTTCAGGCGGAAAGCTTAGCGTTGGCTGAAGCTCGCATCAGCGCTCTCAGCTCCAAAGCGCAGGCTCTACCGAAGGTACACCAAACTCT
Organism: Heliconius aoede; assembly: GCA_037355905.1. Lineage (NCBI taxonomy): Eukaryota > Metazoa > Arthropoda > Insecta > Lepidoptera > Nymphalidae > Heliconius > Heliconius aoede. The sequence goes on from JBAIZZ010000018.1 coordinate 469,430, forward strand.
ACAAACTAATGTAAGTATAATACCTAACGTATGTAAAAATAAATACTATAGTAGTAGTAATCGACGTATTGTGGCCAACCTAAATTTAGCTGAAGATTTGATTTTATGACTTTTCGTACTTTTCATTATTTTTTTTCCGAATGTACCAATTTCAGAACAATGTGCTAAATTCAGACTTTAAGGCGGCCACGACTCGTCGACCGTACAATACTACCGATATTACTTTTTCAGTAAATATTTAAAAAATCTGCATATCATTTATACTTTTGAAACAGTTGTTGCGCAGCGACACAGCGTGTGACTATAAACGCAACTGTGTGTGTGACTTCGATTCACATTATTCTTGATATTTTTTTATGATGAGATGTTAACATACAGATGAATCTACTATATAAGCGTTCAATGAAATAGGTGCAGGTTCAAATTTTTTCTATAGTTTATTACTTTATACATACATATAATTTCCAGTTCGATACCCGTTGTTCAGCGGACGGCAATCACTTCGAGATGACTGACGTATCTACATCATGTGTGCAGGTATATTCGAATCTTGTTTATTTGCTTGTAATTTAATTCTAAATATGGAAAAATATAAAATGGCGGTACAAAAATATAAGTTTACACTCGTGGTGATTGTTTTATTTCATAAGGTTCTGTGTTTAAATCCAGAAACTAAAACTATATAAAGTATAGAAATTTGAGCACATTCCTCGTTATTAGTTCTTTTTGTCTATTAAATTTATTAATTGAATTATTATGTGATACACAAAATGAAGAATTTGGCAAGTTAAGAAAGGTAATTATTGTCCATTTTATAATAACATTTAATTGTACAATAATATATAGAATATGTATTATACTCGTAGATATAAATATATTAATATTGCTAGTATTACTGTACAAGAAATAATAATATATATATCTACGTTTTTGTCATAGAGTATTCCTTTTTTTCTATGAAAAACAGGACATTTATATATATTTACTCTTACACTATTACATAGTTTGACTTTGTTGGTATAGTTTTTGTTTATAATAGAAGCATTTTTTTTCATTTAACAATTACATTGATTTATATGAAGATTCTCATTTTTCAAAGTAAATCGTAGATCTTAACATATAAATAGTGCTATAAAATGTATTAAAATATATTTTTATAACCTGTTTGACTGTAGGACGGGGATCACGGTGTTGTAAGAATACTGCGTGATAACTTATCAGTCATCGAGGAGTTGTATAGAGAGTGTTTTTATGAGGTAAACGCTATTTTTAATATATATTTTTCTCCGATATAATTTATTTTTTATTTTTAATTGATTTGCTTGTAAAGCAACGGAACCTAATAGGCAGAGGAAGCTACAAAATAAAAAAAATATTCCCTCGAGGAAATTAAAATTTATAATAGCGTTGAGCCAGAAGCTGGCCACTTGTTGCCATATCAGTTCCACAACTGTCGCAATTTTTTTTTTAATTTTACTTTTTATAGCACCACGCTGTATCCCGCACGCTCTGTGCTCAAAAAATAGGCAGAGGGAGCCATTTTTTTCCGCTCCCCATTTTCCGTCGAATTTTGGAGACATTGTGTGTTGACTGGTGGAGCTCAAAGCCGCGCTTTGTTTTCACACCAGAGCGAAGAAATGAAAATATTAAATATTTCATTTCCTCGAGTAGCTATCGAATCCACAATGTGTCGCATTTATAGTCACACTGTGCCTCTGCGCCATAACCGGCCTATTTATAATTTTCTTTTTCCATTTAAGACGGCAAAGCAAGAGGAATTAATAAACATATTAAGACGATCGTATCTCGACATGCGCTTAGAGAAGAAACAAACTGACCAAACTCATTTAATGTGGCAGAGGAATTCTATGGAGAAGTGTCAGGTATCAAGATATTATATTTATAGTAGGAATTTTATTTATAAAAGACGAGACCATCGTGGCGTAATGTGACAGTGTCTGTCTGTATTAGCAAGTGTTCCGGGTTCATTCCCGTACACTGACATACAATAAATTCTAAATTCTCTCCATTAATACGGTTGGTTCTCCTTCTTACTTACTTTCGGTCGAATTCTTGAGGCATTGCGTAGTGATTGGCGGAACACAACGCCGCGCTTTGTCTCATTCAACAGAGCGAGGAAAAGGAAATTTTAAATATATAATTTCATTGATAGTACTACGTCACGAGGACCTCATAAGTTAGAGATTCTAATACCATATTTATTTTACTCCATTTTAGATATATTGTATAAGTATTTTTAAAAAAATTGATGAATTTTATTTATTTTTTTGCAGGATATAGCTCTAGAAGTGGAATATTTAAAATCGGAAATAACAAACTTCTTAAATAACTCTTCGAACAACGATTCGGTAAATATTAATACTGGTGTGACAACTGTCTCCGAATGTCGGTGTGAACAAGGTGTAATCACTTTTTGAACAGAAAATTTTATGTATTTTTCTCTTAATAGTAGGTTTGCCATAAATTTGAATTATTTTCATTAAATTTTAATTACTATAATTTATAATCAAATAGGTTTTGAGATTTTTTTATAGTATTAACTGTGGCTTCGCGAGATATTTTAAGAATAATATTAAGTTATATGTTATACGCAGCTTGTTAATTTTATTGACATTTTCATTGGTATGACACATTCTTAGCGGGATGTAACTGTAACCTACATGTACCTCTATATCTCGCATATATCAGGGTAGGCAGAGGGGAAATAGTGTTAAGACACTCCATTCGAGGTATGGTGTGGTGATTGGCGAAACTCAATGCTGGTTTTTTGCATCGGCACCAGAGCGAAGTAATGAAAATATCAATAAATAATAATTCAATCGCCCGATTGGAAGTCGTCGCTTGTCAGTCACACACTTGTGTCCCTGTGCTACGACGGCTTGTATATATATATGTTTATTTGTCTTGGCTGTATTGCTGTTGATCTGGACTGGTCTTCACTTGGACTTATATCCCAGGGGATGTGGGAACGCGAGGACGGCACCGCGGACGAGCTGCGGGTCGTCGCAGACCAGCTGCGGCGACTGCAGGCGATCATTGATGTAACTCAGTGTTGCTTGTGTTTCTAATGTTATGTTTTTGTGTGTTTATAATTGATTTTTTCCTACTAATTATTGAGTTTTGAGGGATTTTTTGTTTGATTGATTGTTTGTTATATATATGATATTTTGTATTTCTTACTTTAATTTACGGTTAGAACTAAATATAATTATCTATAGTATTCATAACAGAATACAGCAATTCGTAATTTTTTTGAATAAGTATCATATGTACTACATTATAGTTTTACATGTCTTAATACGACATCGCTAGAAATAATTATCTCAGTTTGGTGTTTGGTTTGGTTAGGTGTATTTTTATTAATACTGTATTTTTGTTTGTATTGTAAGTGTAAAGTATATTTTTTTTAAATAACAACTATAAAATAATAAAGTGAACAGCAATTTAAATTTATTGTTTTATAAAAATGATATACTTATAACAAAAAATAAAAATGATTTTATTTCATTGTGATTTACTGCATCCTCCCTGTTTTTTTTATTGATATTTTTACAATTATTTCACACATCCCGTCAACATGCTACATTACTATCATACTTTGCACGTTGCACCTTCAAACCGCTGCGCCACGACGGTTTTATGCATTAATCATGAGCCCGTGAATGTTTTACACTTTTGTTTACTAATTTTTTTGCACTTATATCTAATGGTAGATCACTTCCTGTTTCCTTGTCAGGTAAAATAGATATGTTAAATAATGAATGTAAATAAATATTTTTCTAAGACAGATTTGAACTTACAGGTGAACGCGAACATACACAGTTTAAAATGTGTTATAAAGACACTGCTTGCTTTTTTTACATTGATTAAAAAAATTTTTTCAATTATTCAAAAAATATGAATGTTATTTGATGGTGTGTTTTCAGTCAGACTGTACTTGCGGATTGGTGGAGGAGAACAAGAAACTGAAACAACTGAATGAAGCCGCGAATGCAAGTTATATAATTATACATTTATGTAACATATCGTATGTAATATTAATCCGGCCTCTCTACAAATACGCAATGTACTAATATTGTATTTAAATTGACAATGCCAGTAATAGCCTGTCATAGCTTCGTACAGGACTGATCCTAACTCATATTTTTATGTTAGTTTAACGATTTTAAAACGGTATAAGCATTTCAGAAAATGAATATGTTCATTAATTAAATAAAATTTATGTATGTTTAATTTATTTATGTATTTATAATGTGCTTTTCCTTTTAGTTAGAAGTAACAGAGCTCCAGCAGAGAATAAGAGAGTTGGAGTTGGAGACCGTGGAGAATAAAGACAATGTGGATCAGAAGTATCAGCTTCAGATTGTACAGAAAGAACAAGAGGTTATAATTTAATCTACTTTTAAAACACGAAACTGAGGGGTTTTATAAGTTTGACGTGTCTGTGTGTATCTAAATGTCAGTTGTTAGCAACGTACCTCCCGAACGATGGACGGATGAACCGATTTTGATTTAACCTATTTTATCAAAAAGATGTCCTAATCGAGAACGTTCTTAATATGATTTAAGAAAATATGCCTAAATTATTATGAATCGTATTTTAAGTAGTTTTTACAGTATTTTTAATCTAACCAACCCTTATGTTGGGAAGAGGAGTGCTGTAATTGTAAAATGTGGATGAGTCGGCTTGCATGAATCAAATTAGAATGCGCTTTTTTTACAGTTACAACAAATCAGACAACAAATGTTTAGTATCGAAGAGAGTTCGAAAGAGCGCCTCGACTCCTGCGACACTCTCGGGCTACAAGTGCGACAGTTAAAAGGTACAGCGCTGATAGGTCTGCAAGTTCATGGAATAATTAAATTATACCACTGACATTGAAAAGAGTAACGGTTGAGTTTCTTGCCGGCTCTTAGCAGAACTGGCTTCCGAACCGGTGGTAGCATTTTTTATATGTTCATTCGACGATTCAAAAGTGCTTATAATTGTCTACTTCAATCAATAATATTTTGAATTGAAATTGAAGTAAATATATGTATACAATTAAGACATATAAAGTAATAATAAAGAGATGGCCTTGTATTTATGTTGAAACACTAGTATCTATATATAGAACAGCTTCGTTCTTTTCCTGTGGAGGATAGTGTTAGAACACTCTGTTCCACATGCTTTATTCAATTTTCCAGATACTCTGTGGTGAGTGGTGGAACTGCCATGGCGACGTTATCAGAGCGAGAAATAAAAACATTTCATTGGGAAGCGGGACTAAGCCCACAACCATACAAATAGTTGATACTTTTTTCCTTACAGCGATTATTCCAAGTATTTTATTAATATTACAGTTCTGTTGAGTGATAAGACGATGGAGCTTCATAACGTACAACAACAATGCGAGTCACAGGAGACCCTGATTAAACAACTACAGGAGGATGTTCAGAAAACTGAAAACACTGCTAAAGAGGTAAATTACTTTGTAACAGTATGATTTTTTTAAAGATTGAAGAGTTAAAGGACTTCTTTTGGAATTATGATGTAAAAAAGGTCTGTAGAGATACAGTAGAGTCACATTGTATTTGTTAAGATTAATTTTCTGCTGTTAGCATCTCTATATTAATGAACGAATTTTACATTAATTAATACCAACGTAAAAGCTTGTGATATTTTGACCTGTGGTTATCGTTTACAGTCTATTTTAACTATAATTAAGTTAATGTGTTTATTTTTTAGAAAAATGCGATAGAAGCGCAAGTATTGCAGTTGTCGGACGAAGTGTTAGTGTGGCGTGACCGATGTCGACGTCTTGCTGCACGATATAGGTAAGTGTAGCTTCTCAGTAGAAAGAAAGGGTGCCCGTCTACTATATGTGAATAGGGACGCAGACGGGATCGGCGATATCTTAAAAAGAACTTCCATAAGAATTATATTGTAGTCAATAAAAAGTGAACTAATACTTAAGACCAGTGAAAAGTAATATTCCTTTATAGTTTGCAGGTGTATATAAATTATACTATGACTGTAGCTTATTATACGAGTACACCGGTAAAACAAAGAGGAGCATCAATGGGCACATGCCTATTGTGAGCTGTTTGTGTGAGCACGTAATGGATAAATCCTCGCTAAGTAAAACAGATAATTCAAGGACGGCTGAAAATCTTTTACGCCCTGGGACCCACTCATAAAATCATTGAAGCCTCTGATATAGCTTCTGCGTATATATAGTGTAATTCATGTTTGGAAGGGCAGATTTGTCGCGGCTAACTTGAAAATATGTTTACTAGGAAGAAAAGAAGAAATTACTATTCGACCGTGTGTGTTGCTTTGCAAAAATAAAAAAAACATATGCATACGTTAACCTAATAACATTTACCTTCACGTATATATCTCAATATAATGATTGAAAACAGGGACAAATCCAACCTCGTCCACGGCCTACAGAGCGAGGTGTCCGAGGAGCGGCATCGCGGTGCGGCGTTGTGCGCGCACGCGCAGCATGCGGCGCGCGCCGTCCGGCAGTGGGTGCACGCTCAGAAACATACATACACGTTAGTATTTTTTTTAAAGGAAAATGACAAGATAAATGCGCGTTCAGGTCATCTGATGGGAAGTGTTGAGAGCCGCCCGCGACGCGTTGCAGTGTGTCGCCAAGATACTCATAGGTACTTTGATTGCTTATTGTTTGTTGTGAAAGTTTTGTGGTAGTTATCGTGGTGCAAGAGAATAGCTTTCGACTTTTAACGTGACGGTTATGGGTTCAATTTCCCTTCGGGAGAATGAATTACTTTTATGGACTCCATCGGTGTAACTTTACACAAATAAAAAAAAGCATTTTTAAAGTTAAAAAAGTACTTCTTTTAGAATCATCTTAAACTAGAAATAATAAATATTCATATTTTTGTTTTCAACAGACAACAAGAAGAAATAATAAAAGAACAAGAAATGTTAATACGCGCGTTGAGAACGCGCAATTCCAACACTGAGTCAGTTAGCGACGAGCCGTGCTGTTCCCGATACTTGCATAAAGCGAGACAGAGCGATAAAAATCACATGCGTCCGAGCGAGGCAAGCACTTCCTACTTAAAAGTTCCGAGAAGGCAATACAGTTGTACACGTGCGAGAGAGGCAGCAAACAATTGCTGTATAGGAGATGCGACACGCCAATATAGCTCTACGCGTGCGAGCGATATACCAATCAATTCTTCTATAAAAGAAGCGAGACAGCGATATACATCTACAAGAGCGAGCGAAACAGAGCAGTCTAGAGGAGAATATATGGAAGAAAGTTTTTCAAGGAATCTAGATTATATAGATACATGTGCGAGAGAGACGATATGCGGGAATTGTGTGAAAGCGAGCGAGACAGACAGTCCTCCCACTCCGCCTGTACGGTTGTTCAAGAAGAAGAATTTGACGGGAGAAAAGGTAAGTATTTTGTATAAATATTGTCTGCTGTTATTTGCTTTGTTTAAAGTTTCCTTTTTATAAGGAGATATATATAATATCTCCAGCCCATTTTTTATTTATTCTTTGTAAAAATGTCATGCTGGTCATTTGACCAAAGTTCCCTAAATCTAGCTTAGGTTGGTCTAGTAAATAGTTTCTAGTCAAAAAAATATTTCTTAACTCGGGTAAAATCGTCAACAATATTAATTGTTATTCAAAATAACGACTAGAATTTAGCAATGACGGATTTTCATGCTGTAGTACTATTATACTTACACAATAATATACAAAAGTCAATAAATAATTTATTAGCAAGAAAATTAGATGACGTCTTGATACGTAATTTTATTTATTTATTTTGACTCTACACACAAAGAACGTTTCTTCTGTCTGGCTAAAGTTGATCTTTGATCTTTTTAAAATAATCTTTCTCACATTCTTTTCAGAAAAGAGAAATATCATCTCCTTCAGAGTTGCTAGAGCGTGTCGAACGAGCACATGAAGCGCTATGCGATGCGAGGAGACGATGGAATTGTGTATGAAGACCTGTATAACTAGCGACGCCGCTTCTTAAACAGAATCTTTACATAAAATATATCGCTGTAGTCTCATCTGAATTCGTTCATTGGTTTCACATTTCAAATATTAGTAGGATAATAATAAAAGCATTGCATATAACTATTTTATTTAAAATTCTTTTTGAAAATTCGGTATGTATTTCATATGACACAATTCCAGCAGTTCACACAGCAGTGAATTATTTTCATTTTCTCGCTCTGCTGACAAGACTAATGTTGTCTTGTCGACAGGCGACTATTAACGGAAAGTTACCTCTGCTTAGCCTGCTGTATACGGGATAAGGCGTCATGATAAAAAAAAGATACAGTTTTTAGGTCAAATGAACATATTTTTTAATAATCTATGGTGAAATTGTGAAACATTTTGTTATAATATATATATACATTACATATATATACTTGGACGTATTATATATATATGTATATGTTAGTTTACATTTTATGTTTGGTATCACTTGTTGATGTAACATTAGTCTGATTTGCATTTAATTTTTTTTTATAATATTGTTTTGACAAGCCTTATACAATTTGTTATTAAACGTTATATTTATTAAATTATTTTTTTTTCCTTCTTAATTTTATAAATTAATATGCTTCGTGAAAATAGACCTTTTTGTTACACGTGTTGGCTGTTGTTGATTCGATACGCATTAGGAAAAGTTTTTAAATTGTAAACATTGAAAAATATTTTATTTTTTCTTTTAAAATAAGTTCAGCACTAAGTCACGCCACTGAGCACGCAATCTATCTAAATATGCAGTCACTAAATATCACACTAAGTTCATCAAACATTATTGAAAAGACAGTTTTATTAAAAATATATTTATTAACTATGTATGTACAGAATTTAGGTAGTAAAAAAAAATATGTAACTAAGTTTTTGTCAAAGGAATTAGGAAGGAATAGGGTTTCAGTTTGCATTACATTTCAATAGCAAAAATAAAATCCCAAATTTAATTAATTGTGTAAAATAAAAAAATTAAATATATAATATAGTAATAATACACTCAATACAATGTTTTTATGGTTCACCAGCTGACAAGTTTTTTTTTTTTATTTTAATAAACAAAATATTTCCATTACTTTTTTACAAACTATACAACGCAAAAAATACAAATAAAACTTGTTTAAAAATATTAACGCAGCGGGACTCGAACCCGTGCTTTTTTATCGATTTTCTTATGTTATTAGAGTTTTTGTAGTGAGGTTTATATTTTTTTTATATACTTTCTTTTAGTTAGATCAATGAAGCATTAACTGAAAAAAAAATAAGATTATTAATTTTAATAAGAGACACTGCACTGAGGGTAGGCGTGGCGCAGGGGCACAAGCTTACGACAAGACAAGTTGTAGCATCCTCACTCAACTCACTCGAGGAAATTAAATATTTAATTTTAAAAAATCAGCTTCAAGCTGTATTCCGCACACAGCAGTGTGCACTTTGGAGGCATTGCGTGTTGAGTGGCGGAACTCAATGCCCCCCTTTACTTCTATATCAGGACATAGAGATAGATATTTGATAGAGCAGGAAGCTTTAAACAATAGACACCCAACAAAGTTTTTTTACTAGTCGGTAGTATAAACAGATAGGAACAAATGACACCACAAGTTACTAAGGGTTATTTTACACTTATAGTTATTTTACTTCGCTAACGTTTTCTAATTAAACTTAGTTTTTCATATTTAATATTCAAAATATTTGAATATTCCAATTTTTACAAATTTTCATAAAAATAATAACAATATAAGCACTGAAAATATTATACTTTGTTGATAAATATAATAGAAAAAAATAACTTGTCACTAGACATGGATTTCTTGGGAGAATACATAAAAAAAATACAAAAATATAATATATTTATATACTTATTGGACTAATGGTATCTTGTCTATAATAAGAGAATATTGTCTGTGGTATAAAATGATTTTTTTGTAAATCATAATTAAAAGTATTCGCTACGACTTTAAATCGATGGATTAAATTTTAACTATCTACTTCTACTGTCTATTAGAGTATTGAAAATTCGTAAACAAAATATTTAATAAAAAAAAAATGGAATCATCATTTCTATGGCAACACTATAAAACAAAAATAACAAAATAATAACCAACAAAACTGTACTATTTTGTATCCACTAAAACATTAGCTGCCAAATAAGTCTAGGCAAAGTACAGACAACGAGTCGTGGCGCCCTGAAGTTTTAGGTGTTCTATTCATGAAAATATTCAGAAGTATAAAAAATTTAAGCAATATAAGTGTGAATGGTAAGATATTACAACAATTGCATGAACTGGTATACTTGGGAATTATGTTCAGTAGGGATTGAAAATAGGAGATGGATGTGGAAAGGCGTATTGCCGCCGGTAATACGGTTAACGGAGCCTTAGCTGTATTGATGAGACGGCAAAACGTCAGCACAACTGCGCGATTCACCTTACACCACGCAATGTTGGTACCGACTCTGTTATACGGCAGCGAAACGTGTGTATTACAGAAAGAGAATTAAAGAAACGTGAATGCTATGGAGATGCGAACTAGGATCGGTGTCAGTTTAGCTAATCGAATCCGCGATGAGAGATACACAGAATAGCAGGTGCTAACGAAGATGTAACGTTGAGAATGAAGAAGAACGTGCTCAGCTAGTTTGGGAACGTCGAACGAGTGAGTGATGAAAGATTGGCAAAAAAGATTTATAATGGGAAAAATTAGTGGTAAGAGAGTTAGGGTGAAACGTCGATTGAGCTCCGAAAACAAAGTATATAAGATACTGGAGGAAGAAAGCATGAGGACCCTCCCGGAGGGCATGCATGAAGAGGTTTGGCGCTCCGTTCTCTCTGACTACCCCACTAGGGATAAAGCGTGAAGCTAAGTTAGTAAAAAATCTAACCTACGCACCCAAAACCAAACAGCTAATACCTACAGCTTCAGGGTGGCTACGACTCGGTGAACTTACTGGACTATGTAGATAACATATTTTCTCAGTCCTAAAATCCGCACACTTATCATCGTCCATCTGGACCTAGGCTAGCTTAACTACAAATTTGGACTAGACATTATAAGTAGAGTTACTTAGTCCACCCCCTCCACATGGAGGCGATGGAGGCGGCCGCTGACGTCACGAGGGAGGGCGCTGGAGGCGGCGTACAGCTTATTTCTTCTATCTGAAGTGTAAATTAAATAATTTTATTGTAGTAAATATATTATTATCATAATAAAAACCATATAATTTATGACATATTATGGATATTTTAATATAAATATCTATATTATAATATAAATCATGTGTATTTTAATGACTGCCACTCAGATTGTAACAACTAATATTGGTATTTTTATATAAAACTGGTAGATTGTCAACTGATAGACAATCTATTTATACCACATTAAACATGGTTTTTGAAATTTTAAATAATTGATGTTTTAAAGCTAAAATAATACATCAGAGATATTGATTTTAAAAAAATGTATAAGAGTCGAAAATTTAAAAGCTATTATTGTACATTTATTAAATACCAAAACGTAAATCAAAACTAATACCACTCTAATTTTAACCTCATTTTTACCAAATCACTAATAACCAACTAGCTCTCAGATTACCAAAACTGACAGAATTTCCAGGAAAGGACTGATGTACTTTCTTATTAAATAATACTTATTTCATCTTTTTACATTTTGGGCCCAAGAACGAATAGAATAGTTTAAATATTAAAACAGTGTCAGAAAAACAGAACATTAAAAAAGGAATTTTTCAAAAACAATATTGATAAAATTAAATTAAGATGAAAATTAACATTAACATTTAAATAATATTATTGTACAAGCTAGTGTTTTTGTGTGTGTATGTGTGAGTATCTAAATGTATGTAATCTACATGAAATTTATAACTATAAAGAGTTTCTTTGATGGAAAGTTTGAATTGAAATATTCCTTTTGATTTCATGTGTCTTACATGATATAGGTAAAAACTAGTTGTTTATAGTCTGGATTCAGTGTACCTGCGCGGTGTCGGGCCAGTGCAGGTGTTCGGGCGGCTCGGGCTCGTCAAGGTCGTCGCCAGCGCCCCCCCACGCAGCTGTGCCCTCTGCGCCGCGCGACCACCATCCCTCCTCGCTGATATATTGTTATTTTTATCATACTAATGATTTTAATAACAATAACAAGCAGCAAAATATCAAAAACTAAAGGTTTAGCAATTCAATAAAACAGTTGTATAAATAAACTGTTTCAGGTGACCTCACTACCTTTCAATTTCGTGTGTGATCTAATATTTTTGGTAGTTCTGGAGATATTCAGATATTTGTGACTTTTTGAAAAGTCAGATTTTTAATGGGACATACAGGCTATCTTTTGAGTTTGCGCTCGTAATTTATTGCCTTAATCTTATTACAATACAATAGGCGTTTTGTATTAAAGATTTACTTAATGTAGTGCATTTTAATCCAATAGTTAATCGTAAGTTTCACTTACCAACTTTTAATAAATATCCAACTTATTAAGTATTGAAGTTCCTAAATATTCTTTGAGCTACCCGTTAAAATAACTGAACATACATGGAATCCTTATCTGGATAGGTTATCGACATTAACTTTTCTCACTTTAACACCTCAAGTTAGCTACAGTTGTCCTAGCGATCAAGATACATACATTCTGTATTTTATAAAATAAAAATGGGGCACTGACTACCATATTAAGAGATACAATAATTATTAATAAGTTCAACAAAATGTAATGTTAAAAATGAAACACTCACGTGCCCAACTCCGGATCGTCAGCCACAGCAGCCAGCGCCAGCTGGTGCAGGCCGGCGAGGGGTGCGAGAGGCGCGGGGGGTGCGAGGGGCGCGGGCACGCCGGCGCGCGCGCACAGCGCGGCGGCAGCGGCGCGCACACGCGTAATGGACGCGCGCCAGCTGCGCGGCTCAGTGTAGTCACTGGGACATGATTTGATAATAGATGTTTTATTAAAACAACAGTTTCAGGTTTTTTCCTACAAAGAAAAGATAGAAAGAGAAAGCAAAGGGTATAATACGACACTCTGTCCTTCATGCCCAATCTTGAACAGATTGTGTGTTCCATGGGGAAACTCAACGCCAATTCAAAAAACGTAAGTATTAATAAATTAGTGTTTTACATTATTACTTGATTTTATTCATGTCTTCCAGGAATATATTTGAAAACTATGAGGCTTTTATTAAATTACTCAATTATTCAATGGAAAAAAAAAGTTAACTTATTTATTTTGTTAACTGTGAAAAAACACTTTAAAAATGTTAAGACCCTACCATTTCAGGGTAAATATGACATAACCGAAATATTTTTTGTAAGCCACTCTAGGATATCTAGGACCTATGAGATATTTGCTAATATGTACTATTTACAAACAAAAAAAAAATATTTTCATCAAAATCAAAAACAAAGTTAACAAAAACTATCTACAAAGTGTAATATATTAATTTAAAATTTGGAAAACTATATATATATTGGTGCGGTCGTGTGTGCGTCGGTAGCAGTGGCTCACCTCAGCGTGACGGCGTGCGGCAGCCTGGTATCCAGCGTCCAGGCGAGCAGCGCCGCGAGCTGTGCGGCGAGCCCGAGCGCGGCGCCGCTGCGGCACAGCGCGCTCTCCGGCGGACATTCTGTCTCCTTGTCCCTGTTCTGTGTCACTACAGACAATCCAATTATATTAAAAAGTAATTAAGTATATCTTTATTTAAATTATATTTACTGTAATTGTTTACAAAATGATTAATATAGTAAGTAACTCTCTTTTTACTCTCTTCGTTTTCCATTTAAATTTATTTATACTTGTCTGAGAGTGAATATTTAGAATACATCTTTTAATAGTTACAATTATGTTTTCATTAAATACTTGGGTTAGTAATATAGATACTCAATCTTTTATTAAATATGAGTTAGATTTCATGACCGGACCTAAAAGAAAATATAATGTTGTACATTTGAATAAGTTAATTAGTAATTTCATTTCTTCAGAATATAGTAATTATAACAAAATATATACAGATGGGTCTAAGGATAGGGAAGGATCGGGGGCTTCCTTTTATGACTACAAACAAAAACTACCCATTAAATTTCGGATAGATGCCAGTGTGTGTATAATGGAGGCTGAGCTAATCGCTATAGCAGAAGCTCTGTCATATATTGAGTCAACTGATTATATTAATATAGTAATATTGACAGACTCTAAAAGTTCGCTCCAACATTTGGCTCGGTGTACCTCGACATTTCGAGGAACTCCGATAGCCTACACTATATTGGATAATATCTTGAGATTAAGATCTTTGGGAAGGAATGTAGTTTTTCAGTGGATACCATCTCATATAGGTCTTGAGGGCAATGATATTGCTGATTTATTGGCCAGGCAAGCAGTATCTGACGGAATCCCTAGTATCAGATCGTCCTTTTACACTAATGTTATACCAAAAATTAAGCAAATGTGTTATTCGTTATGGAAGGAGCATTTTGATGAAAGATCGTTGGAAAAGGGAATCTGGTACAGAACGATCCAACCACATCCGTTGGAGTCGCCATGGATAAACAATCAAGTTTTAAATAGGAAAAGATCCATTATGGCGCTTTGGCTTCGTTCTGGGCACGTACCAGGAAATAAATTTTTGGCGTTAATGGGTAAAGCAACAACATCAAAATGCGACTTCTGTAATTCTGACGCAGTGGAGGATGTTTATCACATACTTATGGAATGTGGCCGAAACGATGCGGTTAGGAAAACAATAGGATTTAGAGTTCGGGACATTGGGTTCTGTAATACGGTTTTGGCTTCACCTCTTTCAGAGGAAGCCAAAATTCTTTATGATTTGGCAATGATCTGCTATACCTAGTTTATATATAGCAAATCATTGCCAAATCATAAAGAATTTTATGATTCGTCATAAGATATGATTTATATATATTTATTGTAAAACTTACCAGGGTGACATGTTCGCATTGGCGACAAAGCCCTCAAATTTTGATTTAAAAAAAAAAAAAAAAAAAAATAGTTACAATGATTTTGAACTAAAATTATAATTTTAACAAAGTAACAAAAAAGATTCACTTGAGACAGAAACAAAAATTTTAAAAATTGTAGATTACTGTTCTATTACTTTGTTTACAGTACCCTATTGTTTTCCTTAAAAATACGTAAAGAATTTTCTTTATATAATATATTTTTAAGAAAAACTCATTTTATGCAATCGAGTAAGGGTGTCAAACTTTTATTAGTCTGTAGCTTGTTTAGGGGTTCGGAATATGGGAATGTGGTTATGGGAAAAGTTAACTTTTCTTGAAATATATTTGTGACAAAACTCTATAACTCTATAGTTTATCGTTAAGGATAGAAACAATTAGTTTATTGTAGTCTTATAAATACTTTACGTATTGGCACTTCTTTTACTGTTTTTTTATAGTACACATTAACAAGCTATCTAAATACAATTTATCTCAATTGTACATTACCAGAGATCACCTTATATTAAGTAATATACTTAATTAAAAAGTTTATTTTACTTTTCGTTAACTAGAACTTGAACCTACGACAATCACAGCTAGTCAAACTTGATTAGATCCATTGTGGTGCTGTTGGATGTGTTACTGTCTCGATGACCATTGTGGAGTTGAGGCTCTTGTGTCAATGAGTTATTTTTGTTTTCTCATTGTGAAGTGTCTTAACACTGAATAGAGAGAATTCTCTTCCTACCTTGTACATATAGGAGTCAATGAGAGAATAAAAAAAACAGTAATATAGACATTTACCCCAATTTTGCATTTGCGTGTAATCCGCGTCGATGTCTATCCATGGAGCTACAATGTGTAGTTGAGTTCGTTTTGGTGTCTCCTCTTCGGCGTCTTCACCTACGAACTGAAGGTCCTCTATACTGTCACTGTAATTGAATAGATATATTTTATAGAATAGACTAAGGGAGAAAATATCATTTCATGGGTTCATAATATAGAATAATTAAATAATTAAATATATGAAATATTTAATATTTTCATTTCCTCCCTCTGGCAACAAGGCAAAGTGCAGCTTTGAGTTCTGCTACTCAACACTAACAAATCAAACACAGAATATACAAATTTCCTGTTAGTCATGGGGGAATAAGACATTGCTTTGTGACAAAAATCAAAGTTTTCTTCGAAATAAAAATACTAAAAATCTATAAAGATATGAACAGACTTAGTAATCAAATATTTTAAGGTTCATACATTATACTTTCTGTTGCACTATCTACTTACAACCATTTGTACTTAGATGCTACCACAATGTTCCCCAAATGTATTTAAATATATACAATGTAATTATTATATAAAACCTTTAAATGAATACATATTATTTCAAATAAAAGAAGCATTACCTAGAATTATAACTCATATATATGGGAAATATGTATCTGGTTAGCTGTCGTATCCTAGACCGTCTCATTGCAGCTAATGCCTGAACTCGATCATTATATAAACTTATTTTATTCTGTAATTCTATTCTCTCCTCCTGGGCATGCTTCCCTAAACTCGACACCCTCTTTTGATATCTTGGTAATTTTAACTTTAGTTCATTATTTAAAACCTTTAATTCCTTAAGTTCTTTTCTTTTTACATCTATTATAGATCTTCGTTGTTCAATTGCAAGTCTGAGTAAGTCTAATTTATCCCTAGATTGTTTTGTTTCAGTTAGAAGTATGTCTTTTTTAATTTTTGGTGCTAGTAATTTTTCACATCTTTCTAATATGTGTTGCCTGTTTAGTTTGATCCTCATTAATTTCATTTGTTTCTCGGAAAATCTGAAATATAGATTTAATAAAATGTGTCTTTTTTAACTTCACAATGTATTCAGCTGCATTCAGTAGGGTAGAAAGGTGAAATCAAGTGTTGTGGTACCTATTGTCATGCTTTGTCTTGTTATCAGAATGAAATAATGAAAAAACACATACAGAATAAAACACAAATTTAGCATTAACCAGCATATTTTTAATAATACTATTCTAGTACAGATTTATTGTACAGCTATATATGAATTTTAATGTTAAAATTAAAACTTTACATAGAAATCATCACTCACATCACACATCACAATAATTCATAGAATGTAGTTACTTCCTACTTTGATAGCAATTAGTTGCATATATTTTTGAACTTTATAAAAAAGAATCTATAATGTGACAGTTGTTGTGATATATAGAGCGAAATAATTAAAAATATAACATAACCCAGCTTAAAACTTAACATCTCTGATTCAAGATCCCAAAATTTTTATCTAATTAATTTATCTCAAATCAAGGCAATGACTCACAAAGGTGTGGGAATTGCGTAAACTTACCTATCCGAGTAAGGCATTGAGGTGTGCACGAAATTACCATTTTTTACACAATCAGAACAGTAAAAGTTTCTTTTTACAGTATAACAGAGTATACATTTCGTATAATGGCCGTCACTTTCAGTAGAAGATACGCGAAAATCGCGCGGGGCTTCACTTTCAGTTAAATAACTCATCGCCATGGTTTTTGCTAAATTGTTATTAAATTTTGCATCGCAATTCAACACAAAAACCTGTCATTGTCAGCTGGTGAAAGTTCTGACAGTGACAGCAGGCTATGACAACTGAATGACAGTTTGCTTTTTTTAATTTTAAGGTCTGACGTTGATGAAGGTTTGTCTAGCTTTATAGCAAAGATAAGTACATACTGTAAATTTTTGAGAGTTTAATTTTATTTACGTATTAAACTGATGTACATACTCATTTTCAACCACTATTATAGTATGCATACGATTACTAAATTATTTACGATTATAAAATTAGGACTGGCCTCGCCGCTTCTTACGGCGGCTTAGAGTTTGACGTGCTGATAATTATTTCACATTATCACCTTTTAGTTTAGACATTAAAATCACTAAATATAATATTTACAAGATATAGAATTTTCATCGAAATTTCGAAATCACCAAAATTCTTATACGTTTTCTTAATTTAACTTAACTTCACACTTTATCCCTAGCGGGGTATTCATAGAGAACCAATCGCTATGGTATGTACATACCTCTTTCGTCTCGTCCACTGTCATCAACCTCTTCATGCAAGCCCCCGGGGAGTCCTCATGCTATTTACATAACATTCCTCCAGTATCTTTCATACTGTGTTTTCGAAGGTCAGCCGTGGTCTCCCCGTACCTCTCTTACAATTGTTAAAAACATTTAATAATTAGCATTCTTTCTTGCCAAATGATAATTCTTAGTTTTTCTTTCTTCTTTGGTTAGCGGAAATTTGTAAAAATCTCCCAGCAGAGATGCGAATGACATAAATAGGTTGTATTAAGCGTGTTAGAATTTTGACGTAGTTCGATGTGGTGTATGGCTTAGCGGTCAGAGCGCATGGACAGTATCCAAAAGGTGCAGGTTCAAATCCCGCTACGTTCAAATAAGCACTTACACCAATCAATCAATCTATAAATTTAATAAAAAAACAGAAATATTTATTTAAAGTTTTATCCAATTGGTTACTAGACTTGGTGCACTTATGTAAAGCTAAGTTACGTCTGAATTTCAGCGTGGAAATAAAAAGCGAAATGAGTTGGCTCGTTAGCGTGCTCGTAATCCGATACGATTCACGGCCCGCCCGTTACCTACGGACTATTTATTTTTCATTAAATCACAAGTATTTATTACGAAATTTACTTGTGTTCTGTATTTTTTCCCCATGTGATGTAATTTCATGTAAGTGTTTAAATAAATATATTATTATTGGTTTACTGCGTCGCATCAGCATACATAAAGTTTTTTAAACGTGTTGAAGTAGTTTTTTTTTGTATTTGAGGCTGCCGTGGCGCAACAGCACACTTCAGATCGCAAATGCGACAGTTGCGACAGTGCAGTCCAGACTTTAGTCCTCATCTGGAGAAAAAGCTATTTTCATTTTCTTCTGAATTTAATAAATCACGCTATTGATTTCCGCTACACAATGTCTTCAAAATTGGACGGAAAGTGGAGATCGGAGTTCTTTAACTCTAGATTCCTTTGTGCCCATCTTCCTATATACGATATACCTACGGCGTGAAGCTACAAAAAATATTATATATAACTATAAGATTTGAATCAAACCATCATATTCACACTCAGTTAAACGTTACAACGTTTTAATATAGGGTACATAAATATCAAAGGTCAGACAAGCCAACCTTCATAATGACAGGATACAAGCCGGGGGTAGTAATTACGTATATTCTTCTAATTTGGGGGTTGATTTTACATAAAAATATAAATTCAAAATGAGAGGGTTGTCGTTCGTTAGCCGTGATTGCGGCGACTGGATGATGGGCCTAATCAAATTTGTCACATGGCGAATGGCGAAATTAGCATTTAGCGGTTACATGAATTTATGTGCTATAGCTCCACCAGCTGAATAGTGGTTAAGTTTAAGTACTTGTCGGTTTTGGATTCGATTCTCTTATTTTTTTATCTAAAAAATAGAAGGTCAGGTAACGTTAAGTTCAGCTATAAAGCTGGTACGGCGAGCTCTATATTTTTAAGACATAGAAGACTTTAGCCGTGTGGTCCCGGCTTAGAATAGGATCACCCTGGTACTGTCGGTGTCGTAAGAGGCGACTAAAGTACGTGTGGTAGAGTCACGTCGCCAGTAATGGCAACACGCATGGGCAGACTCGACCGGATTAATACCACCCCCGGTATTTAAAACCGGTGTGAAGTAGTGGCTCTTGCCACTGCGTTTCGCATTAGGTAATGCCGGGCCCCGGAACCCAACATCCTTCACCTTAAAGGCCGGCAACGCACCTGTAGCTCCTCTGGTGTTGCACGGGGTCATGGGCGGCGGTGATCACTTACCATCAGGTGACCCGAACGCTCGTTTGCCTTGTCCTCTCCCATAAAAAAAAAAGACTTGTGGAGTGGGCCGGATCGAATTTCTCTTTTGGTGCTCCGTTGGTACGCTCCTGAGCTGATAACGATGCTAACGCGTTTTTTTCCAGAATCTTACTCAGACGGCATAGTCAAGGACTCGATTATAGCTGGTTCCGATCCAACTAATTATAAGCCTATTCGCTATCACCTAAAAATAATGAGGGGTGTAAAAAATTGGCAGCTCTTTTGTAATGGGGAGTGTTCTGGAAGACTGTTAGTCTATGCAAATGTACATTGCACATGTACAGCACAGTACGTCACAAGCTCAAATATCATCTTCACCAACTGGATACAAGGCACTCCACTACTGTGTGGTTTCCTAGGAACTTTAATGCACGCGCTACGTAACTGTGGAATAGCCTACCTGCGGCATTATTTCCTTCAAATACCTTCAAATAGCGAATATCGAATAGCGACCTGCAACGCACCTTCAGCTCAGGATGTTACACGGGGCCGTAAGTGTTAAGTTAAGACGCTTCCTTCCTACTTTTTGCCCCAGTTTTGAGATGCTACGTGTCGTGTGGCTTCACTTAACTCTTTTCTTAGTCTATTTACCAGAACTTGACTTAGCTTCACGCTTTATCCTTTATTTATAGTGGGGTAGATAGAGAGAACGGAGCACCAAACATTACGGTTGGTATCAGAACGAGTACAATAATTAACAACCCGAAATGGAAATTGAATACATTACCGTTGCGTTTTTTCATGGCAATAGTTTGCCTCTGCCTATCTTATTATATGCGGTATACAGTGTTAAGAAAAAAACTAAGTAATGAGTACAATACGCGTACTGTAGACTGTAGGTACTGTAATTGTCAACGTATAGCATCTACAGTGACATCAGACATCAGACAGCAATCCGCTGCGCAAGAACTCAATAATACACGTATTGATTGGAAAACAAGTCGCGATGACAAGTTGTAGAGCGCAGCAGAATTGCAAGACGATCTAATCAAGTGTCATAGGTCACCGAGCTAGTAAACGCTGGATATGTTGTGTTGTTTTTGTTTGTACAATACGTAAAACAAAAATTTAGCTGCACTCTTGTTACCGCATAACAACGTAGACAGAGAGAGAGTCTAGTGCTAAGACACTCCGTTCTCATCGAGACGCTCTCTCGCCACAGCGGGGAGGTGACGACCAATAATCCCAATGGGCACAACTTACAACCGTCGTTTACAGTTGTTTTCACGTTATGCTTAACGGCTTAACTACGACTGCCTTATCCCATTAAATACTTATCTATGTAATATGTACTTATTTATATTATATATTTTCACTCTGGCAGAAAAAGAGAATAATCAAACATTCAGCCGCATCCACGCGGTTCAGAAACACAAGTTGACTTTTCTTCTTTCCTAGTACAGCAGATATGATTCCTGCATAACGTCGCTACTACCTACCGATACATGTCATGTCACGAGATTGCCGGCGTGACGTCACGACAGCGGTGACGTCACATACGTACTTGTATCTGCGATAAGTTATAAGTAAGGATGAGAGGAGCTTAGAACATTTATTTCAAACAAGATATTTTTCGTAACAAGACAGAAAAAGAAGAGGTCTAGCACTAACTTCTCTCCGTATATTGCAAATAAAACCGCTAACAATAAATACTTTTAATTTCTCATTCCGTTAAAAGAAAAGTCGGAAGGGATGCGTCTACCAAGGCTGATATATGCGGGATAGAGCGTGAAGCTGTAATAAAATATCCGTTCCGGTACAACAAAGTTAAGTGCAAGCGGTCGCATAGAAAGTTCAAAGGTCATTTAATAAGGGAGGTACCCTTTGTTTCCGTCTGCCTACCCTACTACATGCGGGACGCAATGTGAACTTAAAAAATAATACAAAAGACTAACAATCACATTCATAGTTAAATTATCATAAAGTGAAGTTAACGTAAAAACTTCGTGCTGAACTATTAAAACAAAATAAAAGCACAATGAACAAATTCAATATATGGAGCAAACCGAGTTATCGCAACTCGGGCCGTTTTGCATTTCCCTGATATTATTTTATTTTAGTAAAACTTGTACAGTATTGTAACATATGTGAAAGGAATGACTATTGAGTACAACTTGAAACAGAGGACAATTTAAATTATATATTATAAAGGAATGTAAAATTTTTGTCAAATTGGACAGATTAGAATAAAGAGAGGCGGAATTCAATGAAAATAATTTAAATATTATTATTCCCCGGGAGTCCCCCAGTCGGTCCGCCTGCCGGATTTGTTTTTAGGAAAAACGGTCGCATTCTCTTATACATAGAACAAGAGCAGTCAGATGCGAACGCCAGGGTAGTTTGTTACATTCTTCGTCCAGTACGAGGACTTAGGTGTTTTATTTGTCACCGAGCTGAGCTACTGTGCCAGGGTTGTAATAAATAATACGGGGTTACGGTTAAGGATAAAAAGAGTTGTTTGTTTCAGTGCATCATGTGGATTATTTATAAGAGTATGTGTAAAATAAATCTTATGTAAAAATAGGAAAAAAGAATACGTTTGGCTTACAGTGTACACGCGATGGTTTTGCTTTTGATCAGTCTACCGCCCCCAAGCTTTAAGTGGAGAAAGGAGTGTGCTGACACTAGGATCTTTGCCTACCTTACTATATTCAACATATATTTTAAGAATAACAAAATAAAGTTTATTATTATATAATTTATAATAATGTCATGAATATCATAAAATCGGATATAACAGAGCCCACGGCATGTTGTATTATGCGTGACGCCATCAGGTGAGCTTTACACGCTTATCGTGTCCCAGTTTATATATCTGCCAAGAAAATAACGCAATATATGTCGTGTACATCTCCAGTGTGACAAATGTAAAAAAAACAGTTATTTTTCTTTTCCTTAAAAAGCTTATTTGACCTTAGTCATGGCGCACTTAAATATAAATTAGCAACAAGCGAATTTTCAATTTGTAAGTAATTTGTAAGTTGAGTTGATTGTTTTTAAACATTTATAGAAATTCGCATAAAACGAACCTATAACCCCTTGGAATGTAACTGGTCGTTTTAACAATTAAGCGTTATTACATTTTTTTTTATTTTATTAGTTTCTCCGGAAACTTCTTTATATATTGTGTTAAGGTATTTATATAATTAAGAAAAAATCTTGAAGGCTAACTGTGCCAGTTTACAGAGGCACTAGGATGCGACTGTAACCGACAGATCGCCTCCAGGCATTGCGTGTTGAGTGGCGGAACTCAACGCCGCGCTTTTACCTTTTTACCGGAGCGAACCTGTCGCCCTTACAGTCTCACGCTTGTGCCGCTGTGCCACGATGGCTTCAATATACTTAATATAACTCATGTCACGGACTGTACTGTTTTAAAGATTTTATATACATATTTTATGTATATAAATTAAATATTTTGTGGTTAATTCTGTGCGGCGAAGTTGCTTCGTCAAGTATCATTTTATATGCATTAGTTGCACTAAATTAATTTAAAGTTTAATGACTTTTTAATGGCATTACATTCTTAATATTTTCTATTTAGCAGAGCAGATAACAAAGTGTTGTTTTTTTTCTTCACGCTGTATCCCGCACACAGCAGGGTAGTCTGAAGGAACCTGGGAACCTTCCATTCTCCACTTGCCGCGAGTGGGGTCGATCCCACAACTGTCGATTTTCTCGTTACAAGCTTGTGTCCATGCGTCCAGACGGACTCGACGTAACTTTAAAACAATCCGTTCTTCGCTTTCCGTCCACTTTGGAGACATTACGCGTTGCATATGCAATCGAAAAAAGCAGCTTCGCTATTTTCCATAACAGGATTCGCAGAAGTACTTAGTGGCTGTACGAGTACTTAGTGTTAAGACACTCCGTTTCGCGTACAGCCATGACGTTTAAAATCAGTGACAAAATTAATTAAAATATTTTTAGCATTTTTGCCTGTACACAAACTATAAGAACTATAACATTGGTATAATTTACAACAAGTCGTAGGTAATGTGTAGTATAGTATAGAATACTATACATTATTAAAGTGGCGTAGCGAAAGTATCAACACACTCCGGGGAAATCAAACCCGTACTACACAGATGAATAATAAGTGAACTATATATTAGATTTTGCTAAAGTTAGATTTGTATTTTCATTACGTGCTAGGCCTGTTAAAAATTATTCGATAATTTAACTTTCGATGCGTAATTTCACTATGGAAATAAAAAGAGGCCATCGTGGCGGGACATTGTGTCACTGTAGATGGTAGTAGGTTCTCTGGTAAGATTAAACTTGAAGTTCTGCTACTTAACACATACTATCTCGAATGTGAGGGTTGGTGCGTGGGGCACGGAGTGTCTTTACATCTACTCTATTTTCTGGTTCCTTATATCTACCCTGACACATGAGAGTACAGCGTGAAGTATAAAAAAACATTACAAAAAAAGAACAATCGATCTGATTAGAGTTTTATTTAATGTTATAAATGTGAATTTGCACAACATATTCCCAGATTATTCTACAAATCACCAATCTGAATTAAAACTACTAAAATAGAACCATATCGTACTAAAATAGAACTATTTGTTCCAAAATAGAATAGGTAATATACAATAGAACCGAGAACGGCAAAGTCAGCGCTCCAAGAAATGACAAACCAGTAACCGAGAGTTAAAGTCTGGCGTGAAAGGAAATTGTGGCCTTCGCCAATTTGCGACGAGAAAGCTAACAATTAGTGTTGAGAATTGCTTTCATAATTACAAACGATAGTTATCTGTCGATAGTTATTTACATCGAACACGTTCTAATTTAATACTCTAAGGATTGAACATTTTTTTAATAAAATGTATAATGTTGAATCCGCGCCTTTTGGACCGTCAAACTCCTCCGCCCACTCAGAAATACCCTCTTATTATTACAGATCATGTGCGAGGGCTTTTTTCTCCACTTTCCATTTTCATAAACACATACTTCGCCGTACCAATTTTTATACAATCTTTGCCCACAACTTTCCGTGGATTTTGAGGCATAAAACGATAAATCCCCTTTATTCTTGTAGGAGGTCACTCACTCGCCACTCAATACGGAATGCCCCCAGATTTCTGCAAAAAGTGGGAAAAGGAGGTGGTCAGGATGAAACTAAAAAATAATCAATCTTTGGTAAAGATAAAAGATAAAATGTTGCGTTGAGTTCCGCTACTTAACAAATCAAAATCAAGCAAGAAGCCCCCCCCTTCTTTGTGGAAAAAGCACTTTGTAATTTACTTAAATTCGGTTGAATTTATACGCTCAGGTTCAGCATAGGTACTGGTACGGTGCTCATGACCCAATTCTAATTCACTTCGGAAAGTAAAATTAATTGCATCTACAAGTAAAAGTAGGTTAAAAGGTGTAATGTTAAAGCGTGTTATTTTAATGAGATTTTTTTTTCACAAATATAAAGAACCACACGAAGGCTAGAATGAAACTGCATTTCTTATGTGAAATGACTTTTTAGGAATGTTTTTTTATCTATACTTCTGGTTTATTTTGTTTGCGGTTTTCACTGTTTCTCCCGCATAGCCGTGGAGACAGACAGTGGAAATTCAGTATTAAGACACTCCGTTTTCAATTTTTCGCGTAATTATGAAGACATCACGTATTGATTGGTGGAACTCAACGCCGTGGTTTGTTTATCAGAGAGATAAGTGAAGTCCGAGTTACTTCTGACGCAGACCATTGCGACACGACACAAACATAAAATAAATATTTTTAACAATTGGAAAGTGTTACTCCACACTTAGGAAGGAAAGATACTTTTAAGTAAACATAGCTTTGAACAATTTGAATATCGGGATTGAACCTGATCCTCTTAGAAAGCGTCCATGCGCCCTGACCACTAAACCATATTCAAATAATCTTATACGAAATAAAAAGTTACTTAATTTTTTAAATGTCAAATAATTTACGACCCTTAAGGTTAATTTTTAATGCCTCAGACCTGAAAAGAACCGGCACAAAAGCCACTATTAAAAAATTTTCTCATATTAATTTCGAACACAAAACCACCTGTATCACGCTAGCGTTACATAACTTATGTGACAGCTTATATCCTAAGGATAAATTTCACTCGGGACATATGCGTGTATGTACGTACAAGTGCTCGTATCTCTGACACCTACCACGTAATTCCCTTTAAGATTTCGCTGACGTAAATTGTAATGTGAGCGCGTAAAGTTATTTTGTATGGTGAAAGTGGAATACAAAGTATAGAGAATTTGTTTTTAGATGTTATTTAGTGAGCCTTATTATTTATTATTACGACTTCATTATATATATATATGGAAGTCGTCGTGGCATAATGGAACATAATGGAAAATAGTGATTGGTAGAATTAATTTGGCGAAAATTTAACGATTGAAACTGTATAAGATGTCAAGCATTAGCAATTCACACTATTTTAACTGTCTATTCTACACAGAATGTCGCTTTAGAGAAGCCTAGAAAACCAACTTACCATCAGATGACCCGAACGCTCGTTTGCCTTGTCTTCTCCCATAAAAAAAATATATTTATATAATAATTATTATATTAATTAAAGTAAAACTGAAAACCAAGAAAGGTCTATACAAAACAAACCTCAAGTTAATGTTGCAATAAACTACTGTCATATCCTCATATTGTGGAGTAAGAAGTAATTAATGCTCGTCCTGCGATGAAACACTCGAGTACAGCATCAGCTACATTAATGAGATTTATGATTTAGGGTTGTGTTGTATTAAAAGATACATTAGATGAATTACTTTTATAGGTTTTCGGAATATAGAAATATATTTCAATAATTCAACCTCAGTATGTTATACTCGTAAATAGATTTTATTTAGCCTTTAGCCATACTGACTTTCTCAATTAGTTCAACTTTGTAATATTTTAATATTTACGTAAATATTATATCAGCTTCACGCTGTATCCCGCAAACAGCAGTGGAGGGAACCAAGACACTAGGTTCCCCACTTTCTTCCGAATTCTGGAAATCGAATATACGAGTACAGCAATCGCGTTACAGTCAAACGCTTGTGCCCCTGCGCCACGACAGCTTCAACTCAACTCACTCTTGGTCGGCTTTTTTTCAATTTAAGATTTGTACCTAGAAGTTAGTTAACCAAAAACATAACCTGAAAAAGTTAAGCAATAATTTGACGCTGTACCACGAACACTCGTAAAGCATTAGCCACATTAACGATGTTCCTCAGAAAAACACGCGATATCCCGCTTCCAGTGAGATGAATGGATGGACCCTTAGCTTGGCTTATTGTGGCATATTAATCTACTCGACTTCATAACTTCTCGTGTTCTAGTGCGAATTGTGGGGACTTAGATGATATTTGTTTAAGTGAACATTGAATTAAACAAGGATTGTGAGGCTTTTAAATATATCTTCACAAGTTGAAGGTAATATTTTGTATTCATTGAAAAGAGTCATTTTTTACATGTACTTACTTTTACATATGTGTGATTATTAACTTAATTATACGTATGTATTGAGTATATTTATAGAATATATTTGTAGTAACTGTCACATTCCATTACAGTACAGCACACAATGTCACATTGGTTATAAATTGAGAAACAGAACCTGTATTTAATCATTTGTAACAAGAATTTCCAATATTTCTAATGTGTGACACATTTCTCAACTCACGAGGCAAGTCCTAATACCAGTTTTTTACTTACTTACACTGTGTCCCTAGTGAAGGAATTAGAGAGATGAGAGCGGCAAACTCTACGGTCTCTACATACCTCTTTCGTCTCGTCTACTGTAATCAATCTCTTTATATGTGACTCCGGGGGGGTCATCATGATTTTTATGTGACCTTCCAGTATCTCTGATTACTGTGTTTTGGAACATCAACCGAGGCCCTCCCCACCTCTCTTACCACTCAATTTTCCATCATAGATCTTCTTTTCCATTCTTTTATCTCTCATTCTTTCCACGTGCCTAAACCAGCTGATGATGTTCCTTTTTTACGAACTCTTTATAATATTAACATAGTTACATTTTCACAGATTCAACCCACATTTAACAAGATCACGACTCAACACTTGTCGCTATTCACGCCGCGCGCCGCAACACATTCGAGAGGATTAAGCAACGGATCTTCTTAGAAATGTCGACCGACTAATGGAATATTTACATAATATCGTATACATGTTGAATTAAAATATGTTAGTAGTTATTCGGTTTGGGTTATGTTATTTTCAGCATCCCGTACGTGGCAGTGTAGGCAGAGGAAAAAGACACTCCGTTGCCCGAACTGCCCTATTGTCGAGACATTATGTGTTGAGTGGCAGACCTCAACACTGCGCTTCGTCAACCGGAGTAGAGAAACGAAAAATGTTGAAAAAACGAAAAAAAATTGAATGTATTCATTTAATCGAGCGTGGATTGAACACACAACCGTCGCGTTTACAATCACACAGTGCCTCACTATACTATGATGGCCCCGAAAGAACAACATAAACTCCTTTAAAGGCAACTGTAGTTTAATTTTTCAATTCTATAGCACTTTGCGCGAACAGAATAAACTTTGCTATTTCAGTTTGTTCACATTGCTTTCATTATTAACTAGATTTGTACTGCGACTGTGTCCACGAGGCCACGTGCCCACGGGGCGTCGGGGAAGAGTAAATATATTGCCAACTCGTATTATTTTAGGTGAACAGTACGGTTGAGATTTTCTTATTTGTACGGTTATGAATTAGAAAACGCTTTTGGCACGTGGTACTGTGGCTGTCAGTGTTACCCTATTTCGGACATTCTGTCAATCATTTAACTCGGGTGGCCTGTGGGTTAATTATACGCGTCGAGCCTACAACGCACTATGCGTACAATATAATAATGCCCTCAGAATGCTGTTGAGTCTGCCGCGGTTCTGCAGCGCCTCAGGAATGTTCGCGGACGCTCAGGTTGACGGATTCCACGCTATAATGCGTAAAAAAGCATCGTCCCTGCTGCGACGCATGAGGGTCAGTCACAACAGCATTCTGAAATAAATTATTTTTATTTATTATTTTATTAGCATTTTTCAAATATTTTTTTAACATTGAGGGCAGGCTTGCAAAATTTTACGCTGTAATTCGTCATTTTTAACCGGAGAAATCGAAATATTTCTAAATTACCCAAGTTTTTCAAATTCATTCAATATATATTACATAAATCTATATATAGTAATCCATTTCGCCGCCACTGCGCCTATTTGACAGCGGTCGTTGGTCGTTACGTTAATGTTAACATTAGAGACGTTTTCGACAACCTATTTGTTACAACTAATAGCTATTCATTTAAATTTAAATACTGTGCTCACAGTGTTTGATTTGGGGCAAGTCGAGTGTCAGTGTTTGAATATTAATGCGGCAGGTGTGGGATCGAAGGAATGATGTTTTTCAGCTCCACGTATTCCCAGGGTAGGCACTCCGTTCCCAGGTTTCTGAAAGCATTGTATGTAGAGTGCCGCTCATTACCAGAACGAAAAATTGGAAATATTAAACAATTTATTCTCCCGAATGCGAATTGAACGTAAAATTTGAACGTTGCAAATACAAAGTTATATTTCAACATTGTTATATTTAAAATAAGAGATCTAGCTTACTATCCAACCACAATTAAGCTTAACGTCTCAAGCACACGATTAAAACAAAAGTTCCAAACTTACAAAACTCATAAAAATGCGCTTAAGCGGTCCTTTCGTTCAACTATAAAATGTTTAACGTCGATTATTCAACTTTCAATAAATATGAATGTGTGTGTGAATAATTCATGTTTCCCATTCGTTTGTTGTTGGCGCGCTGTGATATTTACATAATGTGAAAATTATGATCGTTTGTTGAATTGTGAATTCTTCAAGAGCAATTAATGTTTTTCAACCGGAAATGCCAATTGATGTAAAATTTTTGAATTCGGTAAATTCGGTATATATGTAGCAGGGTGGACAGGGGAAACCTCATATAAATATAATACATTTTCTGCGCAATTTTCGAGATATTTCAAGCTGAGTGGCGGAAATCAACAACGCGCTTTATCTAACTAAAAAAAAATTATAAAGAAATGCATGAACCTACAGTTGTCACTTGAACAAACACACTCTGTCCCACTGCACCGCTGTCATATCTATGTTATCTTTTGTTTAGTTTATCTATACAATTGTTGGTTGAATATCAAGAAGTTATCACGCGGATGCTTCTATTATAATACTGTTACAATAGAACAGAGAACAGTCCTGAGCCCCGCACAATAGCCCGCTGCCCTCACGCCTCCAGAGTCTAGACAATGCTTCTTATTCTCTAGGTGCAAGTAAAATACTGTAAATGTGTAATACTTTAAAATATATACTAACTTAAAAATGGAGAACTGAGTGTCTTAACACTAGGTTCTCTATGCCTATCCTGTTGTGTGCGGAATGCATCTCTATGTGGAACGGATCTCAGAAGTCACTGAAAAATGTAGTCTCCTCATTAAGCCTTAACAGGCTATTTATATAGCCTATGTAAATTACGTTAACTTTTTAAATGTAACCCATTATACAGGCAGAGTAATTTGAGTACTTACGTGTTATGTGTCATATATAATCTTTAGTGATTTCCGTTTGTCATCGCGGACTAAACTGCAGATACTATATATTTTCCCAGGGTATTCACATGGCAAATGTTAGAGTTCTACGAGCATAGCTACGGCTGATAGCAGCTCAGTGGCAGAAGAATTTTATATATGTAGATTTTTGTACAATTAGGGCAAGAATTTGAAATGTCAATTACTTGGTTTTCCTTTACTAAAGACTAAAGCAATTGCATATGACTAGTAAACTGGTGTTTATTGTATATATTATCATAGTTCGTGGTGTGAATGAATTATATGTATGAATGTATGTATGTGTGTACCAGTATGTATATATAAAACAATTTCTTTTAACTCTTGGGTTTGAGTTGCACCTCTCAACTTAAATAAAAAGACTACAATTGAATAATAGGAACGAAGTGCCTTAGGTCTCTACGTACCATGCTAAGTATACGATACAGCGTAAAGTAAAAAAATGTTTTATTACATAAAATCAAGATTTTTTCAATTTATAACAATAAGAATCGAACCTACAACCACCCTTAACAAAATTTGGCGACTTATATATAATAATTTTAACTTAAAACAAATTTTTATAGAACAAGGTAAGTTTGTTTAAAGGAAATGAAATATCTTTGCCGAGCGAGTATCGTAGCCGTAGCTCGACTCGTAGAACCACCGTAAAGCATTTTAAACAGACGTTCAGTATTCCGTTCCCGTTATTTTATAATCGTGCGCGATTTTCAGTGGATGTTTCTTGGTTTCGTTGAAGCTGTAAAGTTATTTTATTTTTAGCTTAAAAAGCGAGTAAAATGCGTAAATTTTAAAAAAATAATATTATTAGTATCTTTTGACGCACGTATTACGTGAAATTCTCCCTCTAGAAAAAAAAACCTTTTAACTGTCTAACTTTATTGAAACATAATGATAGTGAGTTCATTCTAATTAGGGGTCATTAGGACAAACTATTTTTCGTTTGTTAGTTTGATTGAAACAACGCGTTGGGTTCCGACATTTAAAGCCCCCAATTTACAGCTATTCGTTTGTAAGATAAATTTAAAATTACTTTTAAAGCTACATTAAATTGTCGCCTTGTTAGCGAAGTGGGACTGTAAATGTACATTTGAATTAAAACGTGACAGTTTTGAGCTTAGAAGTTGTAAAATGAGAATTAAATTTCAAATGAGAGGTCTTCGTAGCGCGTTTGAACCTTCGAATTTCTTCTATTTCTCTCTGTACACATTATGGTGGCGGTGTTTTAGCTTCACACTGAAATCCGCGTGTATAAAAGTAGACAGAGGTAGTGTTAAGACACTCCGTTTACGCTGAGCCACGACGGCCACAATATAATAGATATATTTAAAGTAAAAGATTCTTAAAAATATAGTTTCGCTGGTCTGGGGGACGACAGCTGACAGATGACAATTGTACTGTACAACATTGTCACAAATCTGGAAATGTATGGTGAACGATACTTTATTATTGCTGTGCAGAACCAGAAACTTATGCCATAATGTCATATAAAAAAAGTTCTCAAAAATAAAAGTTTAAATAACAGGCTTAAGGTTTTGATTTTTCAATTTAAATGTCTGTGCACTATAGTCGTAGTTTACAGTCG
This sequence comes from Heliconius aoede, assembly GCA_037355905.1. NCBI lineage: Eukaryota > Metazoa > Arthropoda > Insecta > Lepidoptera > Nymphalidae > Heliconius > Heliconius aoede. Next base: position 501,553 of record JBAIZZ010000018.1, read on the forward strand.
ATAGTTTGAATTTCGTACGAAAATTTACATTTCCCTTTGAGAACCTCCGGGAGGGCACAGTATGTACGAAACTGTTGATGACAGTCAGTGGGCGAAGCGAAAGAACTACCCTGCTAGGGATACAGGATGACGCTACATTAAATTCAGTTAGTAGTTTTTTTAATATGACAATTGATTTTTAATATATTTTTTAATGGGCGTACCCTTTCTAGTTTTTTGGCTTTCTGAGTGAATGTGTAGTTGATCTACAATTTATTGAATTTTTTTTTGATTTTTTTGAAAAAAATGCACGCATTTTATTGAAAAAAAATGTAATAAATATGTATATTAAAGCTCCAACATCACAAAGTCTAATAAAGCTGTAGTTACAACTAAACACAAGCCATTTTAGAGTCAATACCCACGATATCATAATTAAAACGAAATAAATCACCCACCTGTCACGTATACCAGTTCTATTAAGCCAATACAAGACTGTTCAAGCGATTTTATTCTGAATGTTCATAGAAATAAAGATAGTATTCCGTTATAGAACATTTGTGGTTAGGTGTCAACTAAGATTTATGAGCTTTTTGATACATGATTTGGTGTAAACGGTTAAGCAAATATAGACTTTATTTCGTTTGGTATAGAGTTAAATAAAATATTATTACAATGGAATGGGTATCTTGTTGGAATATAGGTTCAGTTCCGATTCGGGGGGAAAACTCATATTATAAGTATTTAGAAGGCCTAGTGGGTTAAAATGTGGTTTTTTACTTCGCCACTCGAAGGTTATATATGTAATATTGGAAAAATTAACACTCTTAGTTTTCGTGTTTCTATACTTGCAATGTATCAGTATCGTAATATTCCATTCTCCGAGTGGGAGTCAAACCCGCAACCGTTACATTTTCTGTCACTTGCTTATGCAGTTGTGCTCCTGTGTCACGACGGCTTTAAATTTTCTAATGATAAATATTTTACATTTTTAATTTAGTGTTAGTCCGATTTTCATCAATTATAATTATTAAATATATAATTGGTACATAGGTGTTATACACGAGAATTGAATCTTTAAAAAAAACATTGTACTACCGTCCCAAAAGTCAACCTGGAACAGCTTAATAAGTAACATAACATCGAGACTTCCATACAAGTTTTGTGTTTGTGTTTAAGTTCTGTGTAAGAGGCGGCGCGAACACTAACAGGTGTTTTTGTGTATTTTAGTTATAAACAAATAAACATAGAATGTCGTGACTGTACACTTCGATCCTCACGCAGGGGAAGGTATTATTTAGTTGCTCTTGTAGCAACACAATCAGCGGCGTCCACTAATTAGTGTAATAAAGCCACAGATTAAATCTGTGTGAAGAATCAATAGAAATTACATATACAACACGGCTTGCCAATATTTTGCACAGAGGCCGTATAGAGATGACCCACATTTATATTCCAGCGGCGACGATGCAGGTGCTCGGAATCCAATTACAGTACACCGTGCCCCCCCCCCCCCTTTGTGGCAGAGATTCATATTTTGAGTTTGTGCATTCCCAATATCTATAATGGGTGGGGGTCGCTGGTGGAAACATTAGATTAGCGCACGTTTGTGAGATTACCTTTTACGATTTCATTTATGCCGCTTACTATTCACTGCGGCTGTATATGATGACGTACATACCTCCTCGTTGACTCAAATCCAATTCCAATATAAAAATTAAACGTTTCAATTTGTAGCAGTACTTCCTGTGCTTAGCGCGTGACAGTATCTTAAAACTATACGTTTATCGTATTATTGTTAATTTTATAGTTATTATTATAGTGTTGTTAAGAATATTATAATACTAAAAATAAAATATGTAATTCTAAAGTAGAATATATAAAATATGATGTGTAATGCTTCTATGTATTCTTTCGTTATTTACTAATTATGTATTGTTTTATTTATTATTCATGTTAACTAAATATAAAATGATGTATTTGTATAGCTGCCAGTTAATGTAATAACTAAATTATACCATTGACTTTGAAAAGAGAACTGCAGAACTGCAGAACTGCATTCCGAACCGGTGGTAGCTTTTGGTAGGTATTGTTTATAGGTTCACTAGACGATTCAAAGTAATTACTTACACTAGTCTATTTGAATAAAGAATATTTAGTTTTGAATTTGAGTTTGTTGTTTTCTTTTTATCCAGTCTATAAAAAGTAGTTATAATAATTCAGTAACATATTATTCTTATTACTGCCTCCTTTTACTATATACAATATAAAGTATTAAGTACTTACATATCATTATTTTTATTCATAGATCTGAAAACCTTTAAATGTTAACACGCGCATCAAGAATCGAATGTAAACTATAATTGTATTTTATTCAGAAATAGGAATATTCTTGCTCATAGGTATTTCATATAAATAAATGATCTCTTTGTGCTCTTTTATATTCAAATCGTCTTCAACCTACATCCTCCAACCTCATTTCAGCGTTCTACGCCGCGTAATTCCGTCCGTGCGTTGTCTGTCAATCACACAGTAAAAGAATAGTCTTATATACAAAAATTTCAAAGATACTCGTGCTAGTCCTAATGCAAAGACGTTAGAAAACACTTAAATACTAACAATAAAGGGAAACGAGCAAAAAAATATAAGGAAAGTAGCCTCATAATTACAATGGAATGGGGGTAGAAATGGTAATGGGGGTCCATCGAGGTAAACTAACCTTATGTTGAGATTTTAGAGCAATCGTATAGCTGGGCTTACTCTACTCGGTGAAGTCTCAGTAACAACTAGCTAAATTAGACTAAACTAGCATTTACCTGCGGCTTCGGCTGAACTAAGAGTTGTGAATGATATGATGCACATTTAGCAATCGAGGCCGTCGCGGCCCAGGGGTATATAAGATTTTCAGGTTCTCCTTGCCTGGGAGAATTTATATGTATCTCTTCAACAATCATAAAATGTCATGAAATTAATTAAATTAGTGTATCAAATAAATATGAAGGATTTGAACCCACAATAATGGTAATATTCATTTAGTAACCTACGTTACGATGCTATCAAACTTTAATAAGACTGTTGCCAAGTAGAATTAAAAATGAAATAAGATAAGATAAGAAAGATAATAAAAATAAAACAAATCCGTCAAGACGCGCCGGCCGAGAATTTTACAATCTCAGCATTTTTCCGTTATTACAATCTGAGGCAGTAATCAATGCCCCGAGTCGCGAAGCTGAAGAAGCCAGCTAGGCCAGTTAGTTTATGTCTCGAATTATTTTATATTTGTTTACAAAATATATATCTTTTCGCTGTTTCCCGCACAAAGAGCATAGGCAGGAAAACAAATCTTAACACTCTTCATTCACCATTTTTCTCCAAATCTAAAGAAATTAATTAATTTATTTACAGTTTATCAGACACAATTTTATTTAGTTCAAATTTTTCGCCGCCTTTTATCTTGTTATTAGAGTGAGAATAACGTCAATTGTCCAATTAGACTGTAAATATGTTGAGTGGCGGATTTCAACACCGCGTTATGCATTAACAAGCACACTAAAATAAGCACGAGGCTTCAAAGCAAAAAGCATTTAAAACCTTTAATATTCTCAAAGCATCGGAAATAAAGAAGGCATGCAGTGTTCGTAACGGCCCCGGCCGCCGCCGCCGCCGCCGCCGCAGTGAGGCCCGATTGGATTCTAAACTTTCTCATGCGATTAGTTTTGGTTATTAAAGGTTTTGCACAACTCTGCTAATTATTGGGTTCCCACTGAATACTCAAATGAAAGTTTTCATAATTTTAAAATGGCTGAAATTATGCTTCGCCAGGAAGTTGATTTGAAAGCTGTTTATTTTGTTTGAGACCGTCGCGGAACATTGGGAGGGTGCCTGTGAGCGCGACAGTTTTTTGATCGATTCTTATTTGGGGAAACGAACTAGTTTCATTGTCTAGTTCTCTGTTAATAAGATAAACCTGCTCTCGCTTGCATATATATATATATACACGAAGTACGAATCGAATCTCCAACCATTGCGTTTCCCACAGCGTCATGACGACCTGGGCATACATAAATAAACTTCTCATTGTACACAATGTCTCTTGCTTATTAACATAACCACTGAGCCATGAAGTACATTTAACAAAGGTTCAAACATCGTAATCTCGAAAGCAGGTGCAGATTAAAGGCTTTTAAAGAATCCCGCATTCACGAGTCGTTACAGCCGTCAACCGTGAACGTTGTAAGAATACTTATACTTAGGTATAAACTTATAGATGTATATTTTATCTTGGAAATTTCGTCGAAATTGCTCCTTGCTCTTTTATGTTTAGGCAGTCATTTTATAAATAACCGGCATTCACTATTAAGATGTTTAGAAATCGCTTTTATTATATATTATAGTAAAAACCGGTCACAAGTGCGAGTCGGGCTCGCCCACAGAGGGTTCCGCACCAATTTTATGATTGCAGATCAACGGTAATGTGTTCGTTCATTTTTTCTAAGTTTTGTATATTTGCTATTAATTTTTACTGAAAGCGATCTTTACAGATAGACACTAACACGAACAACTAAGTGATTGTATTATGTTTATGTTTTTATTCCTTTTGAGGTTCATAATCAATAAGCTAAAGAAACTAAAGAAAGAAAAGAAATAAACTAAAGAAGTACAAAAAAAAATAGGTTTGTACGTATCAATATTTTCATTTATTATTTCTTAATTTTCTTTACGTGAGCCGGTGGTGGCGCAGTGGCGCAGGCGTGCGACTCTAAACGAGATGGTTGTTTATAAGATACCCACTCGGGGAAATTAATATTTTTCTATGAATACTATCATTTCCTCCCTCTGCTACTCAACACGCAATGCCGAAAATTATGCGGAAAATGTGGAATGGTGTGCCACTCTCGCCTGCCGCGCTATATGCGTCATTAAATATATAACTTAATATTTTCTACGTTTTAGTTTTACATTCAAGCATAGTTTTAAAGTCAGCTTTTATTATTTTTAATTAGTTTGAATATTAATTTTACATCTATATCCTTAACTATATTAATAGCCTAACTATTCATCACGATGTCAGTAGTAGCGCAGGGGCACAAAGTGTGACTATAAACCGATTGCTTGTAGGTTCGATCCCCACTCAAGGAACTGATATATTTATTTAAAATGAATATTTCCATTTCTTCACTCCAGTGTCGAGGCGAAGGGCAATGTCTCCAGAGTTCAGCGGAAAGTGGGGAGCGGAGTGTCTTAATACTTGGTACCCTCTGCCTTCCCTGGTTGCTGTGTGTGGGATACAGCATGATTTTTTAATTTATGAAAGTTACTTAAATATGATAGCAAAAATGTACCTATACATTATATTTACCTACGTAAAACAATGTTACTTCAAATCAATATTAACAACCATAAAGATTTTACTAGGCAGAGCTTTAAAAGCTCACTGATTCAATAAATATTGATATTTATAAAGCACATCTAACCGTACCGTGTAGTGCTCGCAAAGTAGGAAAAAATAGAATAATCGAGTTACGTTTGACCGAGCGCGCCTAACTCTAGGCTAATTCGATTACACAGCCGATTCGTTATTTCATTCAAATAAAACTGTTTTTTTTTTAATTAAAGGGGTTTTTCATTTAATTTTAAATCATAATAGACCATGGAGAAAATCAAAAATTATTTCAGCACACGTCTCTATCGTTCTACAATATCTTCCAACACACAAATACACTTCTAAATAATTAACGATGGGTTATTTTCACGTACCACCGACAGCGGATCCACCGTTGTAGGTACGATGACCACGTCTTTATACGCACACACACGTTTTGGTCTTTATATACAGCTTCATGGTTTACGGAGGCTGATGCCCATCAGCCCTGATGATATAACCTATAATTCGTGATGCCACCACCGTGGAAATTGGTATTAACCATTTTTGGGAGAAAACGAAAACTGATTATGAGTACTCAATTGACAACCACTTAAATTTGACCAAATGTGAGTCAGAACTCTCACACTTGACCGGCTTATGTTTCCCTAACTTTTTTGACAGCTGTATTCGCTTCCGCTTACCTTACAAAATCCATCCTTTGCATGCACAATAAGAATAGAAATAAGATAAGCTAAAAGAACAACTTTATAAAAAATAAAAGAAAGAAGATCTTTCCCACAATCGAGTGGGACAGTACAAATAGATAGATTCTTTTTATCTTTCCCGTATAAATCTAACGCGAGCACCGAGAATTTATTACGCTCTTACTTCTAAGAGTCAGCTGTTATTTATTGTCACTTAGCGAGAGACACCTAGAGGAGTAGCCGAGTAAATAGTGGATTAATTCAACACATTGAGATTGAGGGAACTAAACATATATATGTATTGTCCTCCTGTCGTCGTTTTCTCCGTTTTTTGTTAAAAAGCCATTTTAATAGTTTATTTTAAATGTAAGTTCCAAAATGGTGCTACTATGGCAAATTTTAGAAGCTTGATGCTTTTTTCTTTTATGGTATAGCAGATTAAGTAGAGGGAATCTAGTGTAAAGACACGCCAGTGCTCATTTTACAACGAATTGTCGAAACGTCGATATTGCCAAAATTATATGTAGGTGTAATTTATGAATTTTCATTCACCTAGGTGCGACCATCGCGTCTATAGTCAGATGATGCTCCGCTGCCCCTTGACCGCCTACGAGATGCAGATGTGATAGTTGCTGAAAATGATACCACTAGGGAAAATGTGCATATTATTATTTCCATTTGAATACGGCGGAAAGTAGGGAAGTGAAGTGTTGTGATGGGGACCGGAGTATCTTAACATTAGGGTCCCTGGTGCCCTAAGCCTACCTACAGCCCTACCTAAAAATACAGCCCTAAATTCATTATGATCCCGTGTGATCCCAGCCTAGAATAGGATCACCCTGGTACTGTCAGTGTCGTCAGAGGCGACTAAAGTAGGTGTGGTAGAGTCACATCGCCAGTAATGGCAATATGCATGGGCAGACTCGACCGAATTAATACCACCCCCGGCATTTAAAACCGGCGTAGTAGTGGCTTTTGCCACTGCGTTTTGCACTAGGCTCCGGCGCCCAACTCCACCTTACAGACCGGCAACGCATCTGTCAGGTGACCCGCGCGCTCGTTTACCGTGTCCTTTACCATAAAAAAAATCATTATGTCTCAATTAGTAGACAATTGAGAACGCAGTGTCTTGTCACTAAGTTCTTACTATCCTGTTATGAAAAAAGCGTGATAATGTAAGAAACAATACTATTAACTAAATAACTTCTTGATGAAGTAAGCAAGTGTGTACCCATGCAACGTGGCACGAGTGTTGCGTGAGACCGTCAGCCGTCCTTTGGGAAATCAACCTCATCTATCTACATACATAGTAAGTGTGGGTGGGATATGTGTTAACAAATAATAATATTGGTGCTTATTTGATGTCATTATTTATGTGATAGGATAAGGATTGTCTCAAAACCACATACTTTCATGTATTGAGAATTGTTTCAAATATATGTCGTGTCGTGTGTGTAACTAGTGAGGGTCGAAAATAATATGATATGTTTTATTGAATTAATCTATGCTTTCGATGTCAATCTGTAATATTCTTGAACATTAATAAGCTTTTCTAACAAACTATTCGACAGGTGTGTAAGTTCTATGTTAAAATTTTCTCTTAAACTTTTTATAATACAAGTAAAATTTAGGCTCATTTTAGTACTTATTTCACTGCGCGATGACGCCATGCTAACTGGTGATTTTAAAGGCGTCACTGTGATACTAATAATAAGTCTTATATTATGAAGTTTGTTCTTTCGATAACTCTATTGAAATTTAAAATGGTTTAAAAACAAACTTTGTCTCAAGTAGAGCTCGAACCCACAACATATCTTCATGCAGGCACGACCCACCACACAATGACGTCCCAATTAATTGTTAACCATTCTCGAATTCAATTTAAAATTTCACCAAGAGATAAGAAATGAACAGTTTTTGTCATTAAATTGAAAAATGAAATGCTTTTGTCAAAATATTCATCAAAAACAAGTGTGAAAAGGTTGGGTGGGATATTGTTTTGTCCAATTTGCGAGCGCCCGCGGCGACGCGACGTCACGACAATTAGTGCTGGAAGATTGCTATATAATTATTAATTGATTGCAACTCTTTCTTTTTCTTTTATATATCTATCGATTTTTTAATCCTAGTTATGTAAAGCCTCTGACTATAATCAAGATGGTTGTGGATTCGATTTTCACATAGGAGTATGAGTTTTTAATTTTCTTACTCTCGTGACAAAGCGCGGGGTTCATTTTTGCCACTGCATAACGTTTTATTTTAATTGATTATACGAAAGTGGACGTAATGTTTAGTTCCACCATGCACAGAACAACGCCTCAAAATCAAAATTTCTTTGATTTGATTTAATTTATTTTTGCCTTTTCTTAAGAATTTCTTTTGACTTCTTGCCGGCCAAGCCTTTTAACATTTCCAAAATACCAACAGCTGGAATGGTGGTGGTCAAATTATAAACGGACAAAACTTCCTTTTTTGATTCCATTTCATAAGCTTTAGTAAAAAATAAGTCTGTACATGTCAAAGTATATTTAAAATGATTATAATTTTTTTTTATTTCCAAATAAAATAGGAAAATTCTGTATAAATAGGATGATGAGTTTGTTCGCTCGGGGCGCAACCCACCACCCCCAGGGAAATCAGGGCCCACGAGTAATTACACTGACCAAGATGACAGTTTTCTTAAGTCCGTTTAATTATACAGCCTCCAGATGTAAATGTTGTGACAGAGGAATTTGAAATTTATTACATAGTAATAGATGTGGCCAGTGTGGGCTGTATGAGGATAAAAATCTGTTTGATTACGCCCTTAGAAAGCTTAATGTTTATTTAACGTGATGTAAAAATTATATAGTTTGTTTTACTGTGAATGGTTGAGGTCTTGCGTTGGACAAATGACTTAAAACGGCGTTTCTTATAATTTGTAGGATTTGTATATTTTTTGTGATGCGTTTATTTGTGCTTCCGCTGCAAGTTGGCCGTAAACAATGCAATGCAGCAAAACGTGGGTAGCAAGGATGTCACGGTGAAAATCAAGAAGAAGAAGAGTGCTGTGCACGTCGAACGAATGAGTGACGAAAGGCAAAAAAGATTTATGAATGAAAAGTGAACGGTAAGAGAGTTAGGGGGAACAGTAACAGAGATAATAAAGGAAGGTCACGTAAAAAGCGAGAGGATTCCCCGGATGGCATGTATGGAGAGTCTGACGATAGTAGACGAGGCGAAAGAAGTGAGTAAAGATCGTATTATTTATTATAATTATCACTAAGTTCTCTTTTATTTTCCCGGAAATACAAGAAATTTACAAACGCAATTATTATTTAGACATTCATTTTCACGAAAATTCATTCTTGAGAAACAACTCGACATGTTATGAACAGATGAGCTTATTATAATATATTTTTAAAAGGACGACTGACGTGACGCGCCAAAGCTTATAACTTACGCTGTTACTCATACAACAAGAAAGGCAGAGGGAATCTAGCAAGAAAAGACCTACCTGATCTTCTCTAAGAAATTTGAAGCCTTCGTGGCGCAGGTACATAAGGATGTGACTGTAGACACGAGGGTTGGGCGTTCGATTTCCATTAGAGGGAATAAATTAATTTATATTTTTAACTCCTCGCTCTGGTCACAAGGCAAAATAAAAGCACTACTTCACTGTGCCACGGTAGACTCAGTTAATTTAGGATATTAGTAAAAATATTATATTTATTTTAGCTAATTATAGATTCGAAGACAATAATAGATATTTTAACAAACATATATAGAAACTATATTAATATTTTGTGAAATGAATCCCATGCAGCAAACACAAACAATCCACCAAACAAATACATTGTCAGTGAAAAACAGTTTTAATTGAAATCCGCTAACAAATGTTCTCATAATGAGTTTAGTTTGGGCTTTACACGTGCGCCTGCTTCCGGTTCCGGGTGACGCTTGCGGGCAAGGCAAGTGCTAGGTATATTAAGACTAGCGTAATTATTTGACTGTTTTTAGGGTACGGTGCCCAAAAGTAAACGGGACCCTGTTACTAAGACTGCTCTCGTCACGGTCCATCTGTCTGTTCGTCTGTTTGTACCATAACGTATCTTGAACTACTTATAGTAGCACTGTTGATATTTTCTCAGATGTTATATTTCTATAATAACAAATACTAAAATATAAAATAAATATTTAAGGTACAGCATACAAATTTTTGCAGTTTTTATGGATTATGTTACAGAACCCTTCGTACGTAAGTCCGACTTGTACTTGGCCTTTGCTTGTTATTTCATGTCATGATTATTTTATACTATTATTATATTATATTTTTATACTAGTGCATCCCGCACATAGCAGGGTAGGCAGAGGGAACATAAAGAGTTGTCTCCTTACCAGAATGGGGAAATAAAAAATATTGCATTATTCATTCCCCCTAATGAGAATCAAACCCACAATCATCTCTCGTCAATGACAATTATTTTCTCTCTTAAAGTGAACCGTATGTAGGTCGCTGTCGACCATCTACGCTCATTAAATATACAAACTAGAGAACTAAAACAGAAAATAAAAGTACATAGAATATTACGTGAACTTTTGATTTTGATTTCAAGCTTTTTATACAAAGACACCATGTTTGTATGAATAAGTATCTTATTTGTATGTATATATGCATGAGGCAGTATATTGAACAGTGTCTGACTGAAAATACTACAGTTGTGGGTTCAATTCCCACTCGTAGGAGTGAACTATGTGAAAGTAAAGACAAAGCGTGGTGTTGAGTTTCACCTCTCAAAACTAATATAATTAATAATAATTTGTTTAACAAACATCTTCAGGTATATACGACTATATTCTAACACGGCGACGAAATGCTTAAATGGAATAGAAACTGACGCCTGAACTGCTTCCATGTTCCAGATCGCCAGGTCATTTCTTTGTGAAACTGAAGAAAAAGAAAGGAAATTACTTATATAAATGATGATATTTTGATATAAAGTAACACAAAGTGTGGCGTTAAAGGTACATTGTGAGGAGATGATAGATTATCCTCATCCCAGCATCCCCTTCGTAATGAAGCATTATCTCACATTTTTCTCTTGGGAGTCTTAATGGGGTTAATAACGTTATACTAACAAAAGGTGTCTATTTTTATAGATTTGTTTAGTTTTCAATATACCTTATATATTATATGAACATTGTATGGTATATACTGGTATAATATTGCTTAATTTACATGGTATATGTATATATGTACTGATATTATAAAACAGAAGATTTTTTTTGGCAGAACACGCTATGCTCGGGAACGAGTTTAAAAAATCTCTTTGTGTTAGATAGTTAGTCAGTCGGTCAGTCAGTCAGTCCATTTATAAATAAAAGCTATATATAGGCTATGATTTATCACGTAAATCGTTTCCGTATTATACATTGTATCTGCGGCTTGAGTGACGTCGGACCCTTAAATTCAGCTACGCGTATGTAATACTAAATTCTGAAGAGTAAACAACAAAAACATAATCCTCTCTATAAAGTTAAAATATATTTTCATAAGATTTGTTTAATAGTACCCCAAGAACACACAAATGAAATCACCAAATATTCTGAGCATAAACTCGATAAAGCCGCAACTCTCACTGAAATTTGACAAAGAACCTCCCGACGACCCCCACGACCGCCTCAACTCAAACTTCTATCCGCGACTTTTGAATTATTTATTACCTTCCTGACGTTGACTTTTCAAGTTGTCAGTTTTTCCAATTAAGTCAAGAAGAATGTAGCGATACAGTGGATTAAGTTAGGAGATGTTTTACATAAGGAAGTTATCTTAGAAATCGAAGGCATCGAGAGTATCGTGTACACCACAAAGATTTTCGTAGGATATATTGTATATAAGGACTAGTAGCCATCCGGAACTCGAGTTTCGGAGAATCTCGGTGATACAGGGTGGAAGCATCAGCGCCTTTTATGGAAACAGCATGTAGAGTAAAATATTTCAAACCCATACTTAAAGAAATTAATCAAGATACCTCAAAAGCTTAGTCGTAGAACTTTTTTCCATTTCACGATGTTTATCCATACTGTATTTCATGTGATACAGTTTCGCATAGATATCAATAACGTAAGCACTTAATACTGCATAAATACTACTAAAAGTTAAACAACTTTGAACTTTACTACCAGTACCTACGACTCTGTTTCCGAATGAGGCGCGTGCGGCGGCGCCCCATTGATAGGTTTATGTGTGCGTGCGTCGTTCTTAAAAAATGGCGTTTTATTTTACAACGATCATTTTATTATTTATTTTGTTTCAAATAAAACTTTTTCATTTTTGGATTTTTTTTAAATTGTATTAGGCTTGTATAGAGCAGTTATAACTGTGGTTTCATTTAAAGTGGTGCTAACACTATACTTAAAAACACTTTGTATATAATTTAGTGTAGGCAAAAAAACTTTTTTTAAATCATAGTGAAAATATTGTTCTGGATACCCAAAGTTGTTCCATCGCGATTTTCAATTTCCCAGATAAATAATAAGGAGATTTTGTATTTTTCATTAGAAATTGACAAAATAAGCGCTCACGCAAACACAACTTCGTCAACTTGGACAACTTGTACTATCCGTTGACCTATAGTCGTGAAATTTATACGGAGCCCTCAGTGGGCCAATGCGACTCGCACTTGGCACAGGTCCTTGGTATTCACATATTCATATCTTACGAGTATTGTCTGGACGTCAAAGCGTCCGCCCCTAAAGGGTTATCAAACACGCTTATGTCTATCACTTGTATGTCGTCCTGTACCTCGGCTATCAATTTTAATTAATCAGAGCCACTTCTCCGTTCCCCGATCCCCGATCAAGTGCCAAGGGCGGTCGTTGGAGGCTGAGTTATTACTTAGGATGTGCTAAAAAGGAATAACATTACTATGAATTGGTGGCAGTTTTTCATGAATGGAATGGTTGCCTTGATTTTAAATAAATATTACAGTGAAAACCGAAGTTCTATCACTACCTCGTCATCTGCGTCGTTATAACGAGTTATTATAAATTATAATATATAAAAAAATATTTGATAATATGAGGCTATCGTAGCACGATGGGACAAAATCTGACTCAAAATCGTGTTATTCGGGGAAATTACATATTTTCCTTTCCTCAATGAAAAAAATTCCTTTAGACACAATGTTTCTAAATTGGGTGATAAGCCAAGAAAGGAGTGTCTTGACTCTATGCTTATCCTGCTACCAGAGTGAGTGTCATGTATGTATGCCAGTAGTAACATATTATGTAAAGTTTTTTGTTACATACAGTTATAAAAATATAAAATACAAAACGAGGCCACTGAACATAAACGCAAGAGGAAATTTCAATATCGCTTAATACAAATGAAAAATAAATTTTGTGGCGGCCATTCCGATATACGCGGTGGAGTTTATTTAAAATCAAAAGGAATGCTGGTTGTTAATGTGGTCATGTTATAAATATATCTGACTGATTTTTTCTTCTGGAAAAGTAGACCGTGGTTGGATGTAATCAATATATCATGACGTCCTGCGTGCACAAGGGTGCGACTGTAAACATAGCAAGTTATGGGTTCGATTCTTTTTGGTACGATAATGGATAACAGATATGTGGTTCAATTTGCGTTACTTGACACGATGAGATAACGCTCTGTGGACTACAGATTGAATCTGAATTTATTAAAATTTTAGTACAAATAAATAAATTAAAAATATATTTCGTTCAAATGTGGTGTAATATTTTAAATTTATATTTCGACAATGCATCTGTCTAAATGAGTCTAAGACTTCCCTGTGTTGTGAGGTCTCAGCCGTAAAGGGTTAATTTTGGTACAGCTGACATGATCATGACATGATCATTCATTCATAGATTCATTTTGAATTTTTAATCTGAAAGTAACATAAATGTATTTAGGACGAAATGCTTTGTACTTAACTTAATTTTTTGGTGTATGCGGCGTTGAGTTCTGCAATACGCGTTGTCTTATATTAGGACAGGAAGCGAAAAATTAAGTACGTATATTGTATGTATACTGTAGATTGTTTCCGCTTAGGGACAGAGCATGATGCTGAAAAACAAACCTACTTATAAGCGCGGCTTCTCAATACATCACTATCTAGAACGAAGTAAAAATATAACAGCAAATTAGCTGGTAAATTGAAAAAGCCGCGATAGGTTGAACGAAAGCTTAGAAAAGTTCTCCAATAAATACGATCTTATTTATTATGAGAATTCAAAGGAAAATCACCGTCTGCGGGCCGTCTCACAATAAGGAAAGTTCGCTTGGATTGAACCAACTTATCCCCTTTCCAGCGTTTATCAGATTTCATCATTTCTATTTAATCTTTACAACTTTTGTTAGTTCTGATAGTTGTGTTTTTAGGGAATTACAATATTTTTTGAGGTTGTTGTCGAAAAATAATTGCCTCTACAGGAAGAAGATTTTTATGGTTCCGTATTTTTTATAGAAAAAAAAAACCCTTATAAGATGACTGTCCATCCATCTGTCTGTCTGTCAAGACCATTTATTTCAAGAACGCTTGGAGATATCGGGTTGAAAATTAAACCATATAGTCAAATCTACGGCTGAATGATTTCCTGATATAAAACATATTTCTGTATTTACTTAGAAAAACAATTCAGTCAGATAGAACGGGGCGCCAAACGCTACGTCTCCATAATTTTTTCGTCTCGTTCACTGTCATCAACTTCTTCATGCATACCCTTCGGAGAGTCCTCATGCTTATTACGTGACCGTCCTCCAGTATCTTTGATCTAGAGGTCTCCCACTACCTCTCTCCCCGCACGTTTACCTAGTTTTAGGACACTCAGTTAATCATCAACCTCTGTTCTCAATTTTCCGGCGAATTCTAGAGGCATTGCTTAATGAATTGCGGATCTCAACGATCCGCAATTCATTAAGCACCGCTAAGGTCCGCTCTTTGTCTGTTTACCAAAACGAAAAAATTAACATATTAAATTGTTCATTACCTCAAGAGGGAATCGAACTCACAACCGTCACATTTACAGTCGAACACTTATTCCCCTGAGACATGATAGTTTGTATTGACATCATATTATATTAGATACATATAGTACATAAAAAAAATATATAGTTCCGTTCAATATTTGTAGATAGGCATCAAGCAATATAGATAAGTTGTAAAAAGGCTTTTACAATATTGAAGTAATAAGAAATTCAGAAGGTATAACAAATTTTTTTGTCGACCTGTTATCATAATAGCGGAGCTAATACCGGCGGTCGTAAACCTCAATCTCCTGCCCTTTAAACGCGACGGCTGTGGGTTCGATCATCACTCAGGAGGATTAATTATTATCAGTTACTCGCTCTGGTGGAAAAACAAAGCGCGGCGTTGAGTTCCACTGCATAGTACATAGTAGCAGTTAAGAATTAATTAATGTATAGCACGCTAATATAATGGAGGTAGTCGTGGCGTCGTGGAGGTAGTCTTAAGTATCCATTAAAAAAGTAGCTTTATACAAAACAAACAAATATTACCTTAATTTTAAGTAATCTGTAATTCCTTGTTTCATTTCACCGGGAAATTAATAATTTCGTTCAGATTGCTCCCCACCTCGGTCAATTCATTGTAAGATCTGTGTTTTTCATTAAAAGTGGTCTAAGTGTAAATAACAAAATTATACAAATACTCAAATACAAATTTTTGAATTAAAATTGCGTTAATAAACTTTAAATCGTGTTTGATATTTTGGTTTTTTGGGGGCTGTCGTGGCGCAGCGGCGCAAAGATGTGACTGGAACACGACGGTTGTGGGTTCGATCCCCACTCGAGGAAGTGTAATATTTATTTAGGTTTATAATTTCGTTTTTCTTCGCTCTGGTGTCGAGGCAAAGCGCGGCGTTGAGTTCTCCCACTCAACACGCAATGCCTCCAGAATTCAGCAGAAAGTGGGGAACGGAGTGTCTTAATACCGAGGTTCCCTCTGCCTACCCTGCTGTGTGCGGGATACAGCGTGAAGCTAAAAAAAAAAATTCTTCGCTCTGGTGTCGAGACAGTGTGCGACGTTGAGTTCTGCAACTCAATACGCAATGCCTTTTCTTGTTTATTTTTATTCTAATCAAAATTACACTTAGATCATTTCGGTAAAGGCAAAGTAATCTAAAATTAATTTTAAATCTCATAGCTTCCTGTGTTTTGGGTGCGGAAGACCGTCTTTTGTGTCGATGCCCCGAGGCTGACAGACGAACAGACACGTGTTAGTTAGTGGTCACTTGTTGCGTAGTGGTGGTAAGACAATGTTCTATGTAAGGGTGTGTGTCGTAGTGAATTCAAATATGAGATTGATATTAAAATTTGTTTATTTTTTTACCTCTATCCTGTTTGTAGGAGGGTAGGCGTCGTTCTGTTCAATTTTCGTATTTAATATATATTATAAGTGTTGTGCTTTGAGTGGCGGAACTCAACACAACGTTATGTCTTGTTAACAGAGCGATGAAATAAATAATTATCACATGACCGAAAATAGAACCCACAACTGTCGAGTTAACAGTCAGATGCTATTCTGCGCCACGACGACCTCTTTTCTTAATTCTTGAGAACTCATCAAGCAAATGCAAGTCTTTATGGCCACCAATCTTAATTAACGTTTAGTTGAACTTTATATAACTTTACCCAACTCATTTAATAATACACAGTGTCTACGACAACACATGTGTCGTATAATCCGAGGGCGAGTAAGGCGGGCACGGACACTTAGGAGTTGTCGTAGCGCTAACTTTAAGATTTAGTACTTCTATGTTGGGTTATCAGTTTATCTTCTGTTTTTCTTATTTAATTTTTCGCATAACAGATATATTGGCCAGTCGTGGCACAGGGGTTCTGGAAATAAAATATTTTATATTTTCATTTCCTCCTTATGGTAAAGATGCAAAGTGCGGCATAGGCATCCATTACTCAACATACAATGCCAGATTCCGGCGGTAAGTGGGGACCGGAAGTGTCTTAACGGGAACGGAGTGTCTTAATAGGTTCATTGGGTCCCTCTGCCTATCTTCCTATGTGCAAAATACAGCATGAATCTAAGAAAAAGTTTTACATAAGGCACGGGAACGAATTAATTATTTTAATTTGTCCGTTCTGATAAGAAAGTGCGGTGATATAGTGATTTCAACAACTCAACACGTAATGTCTCGTAATTCGGTTGAAAAGTGGACAGCGGGATGCCTTGACTGTACAAGCGGGATACAGCGTGAAGCTGAAAGAAACATAACCATCACAGTACATTTGAATACTTTTCCTGGAAAAAGTTGTTTAGATTTTATCTTCCAGTTAAATTACTCAAAACATTTCCATGCAACAGAAACAAAGAGAACTAGTATTGCTTGTTTGCTATACAGCCAATACTGTCCGACTCTACAGCCTCGCCTCTACGGCACCCGCGCGCCGAGACCGAGTATACGACATGCTACGTAAATATTGCACAAATGTATTTGAGAAATTAATTTAAAGTTAGTGTATTTTATGTTTGGGAAATGTCGATTCGATTCTTGGTTGATGTTCTTATTTACCGGTGACGATTGCTTTGTCGCTGCACTAAGAATCCCTCTTAAAGTATAGTAACTATTTCTTTATCTTCACACTATATCCCGCACATAGCAAGGTAAGTAGAGGGAAGCTGAAAATCTAAGGTTAAGGCATTAATTTAGGTAACCATTCAATTTCGCGTTTTACCTTGTCACCACAGCGGGGAAATGAAAATATGAAATATTTAATTACCTCGAGCAGGCATCGACCTCTCGAATTTACAGTGGCAACGACTGACCTATTTTCTGCCTATATGTGGAGATATGTGTTTTTCAAAACGTCCCATAGCGTCGCGGCTCAGAGGTCTCAGAGGTCGCGGTATCTCCTGAAGATGTGGATGCTGAGTGACAGAACAACCTTCATGTTTCCCCTCTACGCTTGTTGTGGTATCCATGCTTAAAAATATCGAAGGATAAAGATTTTTTTTGACATTTAATTTTTCTATAATAATAATATTTTAGTATTTTTTGAAATGGAACAACATTTGATTTTTGCCTGGAATGATATTACATTGGGGTGACAGAAATTTATAAAAATTCCTAAGGAGTTGTTACTAATGGAAATAAGTAGTAATTGCGTGTCAAGAGAATCTCCTCGTAGCTTAATGGGAACATATGGGTGGTCAGAGCGTGTGAACGATTTCCAAGAGGCACAAGTGAGTTCGAGTCCTACTTTGCTTAGATCTTATTAGTTTTCTTAACTTATATTTTGGCCAATATTTAGTATTTTACAATAGGTTATTGATTCATTCAAATGACGTATATTGGTTTTCAATGTTCATCAGTTTTTAAAATTCTACTCGCTATGTATAAATTGTCAATATATTTTATTTCAGGATGTTTACTTGTTTTAGCTGTACATAGCAGAGTAGGCGGAAAGTTAAGACACCGTGTTTCCATTAAGATACTTCTTTTCTCAATAGAGGCATTGCGTGTTGAGTGGCGTAACTTGGCGCCGCACATTGCCTCGACAAAGCCCGTCCTCTTAACACGCTAAGTTTACGAACGTACGCTTCTTTGCCTTTCATATTACATAAAAAAGAAATAAAAAATAACATTCCGAAATCTCTAACCGGCTGGTAGCCCTCCTCTCGTGTGTGAAATATGGTATTATTCAATTATAGCTCTTGTATCAATGACACAAAGACTATGTTCGACAGAAACACTACTTATCGTAAATTGTAGAGATCCCTTAAAATATTGCTGCTTGGTATATATCGCGGGATATCGGTGTTACAAATTCGAATACTGTGGGCTTCAGCGTTATCCAATAAGGATATGTTTCCAGTTTTGATATGTATGTATATTATGATGTAACCGGCGGTCGTCGCGCAGTGACACACGTTGTGTAAATTAATTTCTTCGTTCTGGAAACACCTGGTTAAACTATATATCTAAAATCCGGTGGCTAGTGGGGAACGGAGGGTAAACTAGGTTCCCTCTGCCTACCCCGCTATATGCGGGTTACAGTGTGAAGCTAGACTAATAAGTATCCATGATAATACGAGTACGATTGAGGTCGTCGTGACACTGTGGTTGTGTATACACGTGAGGGAATCATATTTAAATTACTTTTATAGAAAAACGGGCGAATAGTGGAAGTAATTATTTGGGTTGTACGAGATGATTGTCAGTTCAAATATCGTTCGCAAAATTTAAAAAATACCGCTTACTATATGTATAAAACTTAATATCGAAGATTTAAATATTTTAAATATAAAACGAATGGCACTGGGGTAGGATTTAAACATTCAACCGATAAGACACACCACAACGGCGGTTTTTAAATTTATATTTTAATAAAGAATATAAATCTCTCATATTTAATGTAATTTCATTTATTTTGAAAAATATAAAATAAATTGTGAAAAATATGCATAATGGTAAAACGCTGTTACAATTACTACAGTATCCAACACTGCACAGAAACTTTATGTACATATCTCTCATATTTTAAAAGTTAGGTAGAGGCTAGTCGTTTTAGCGTCCCGCACGTAGCGGAGTAGGCATAAGGAACATATAAATGTATATATATATATATCAAATCAATATATGTATATATAACATATATAATTATATTGATTTTTTTAACATCTTAACATATAATTAAATTTAAAAATCTCATATCATAAGTTACAAATAAATATCTATATGTTATATACAAATATATATATATGTTAAAGCCGGGAAATGAAAATAATTTATGCCCCAAGTGCGAATCGAAGCTGTAACCATATTTTTTATAGTCACATGACATCCCATTACGTCGCTATGGCCTAAATATCAATAGTTACAACTACTTGACGTCTTCCAAAGATTTTCTTTCTAGTAGTAGTAAGTTCTAAGTGAGTGGAAACTTTGCTTCGCCGTTAAAATCAAAGACAACCTAGATAAAGCTAAATAGCGTCACAAAGCGCTCACCAACAACAAAATCCACGTTGTTTACATCTCGAGCGCTGGCTGTGCTTTTGGAAGTTCCCTGTAAGCAAAAACTTTTGGAAAAACGCGCACAAGTTGCAAAACTTTTTCTCATTTGTGAGAGAACTGTTACAACTTGAAGAACATTTCAGTTTTAGTAGAAACCCACAGATTATGTATTTCTTTTGACTAAAAAAAAGCAGTCTCACGCTATTTTTTTGTATCAAGACACTCCTTCCGTTCCCCTATTTCTGCCGAATCTTAAAAACTTTGCGTATTAGGAGAGGTAGATTTTAACGTCGAGATTTGCCTAAAAGGAGAGAAAAACATTATAAGTAATTTGAAAATAATCATTCCCCGAAAAGTTATAGAACCCATGACCGTTACGTTGACTGTTAGAAGTTGTCCCACTGCACCACGACGAATTCCAGAGTCGTCAATAGCAGGTTTCCAGGTTCACTCTGCAAACTCTGCTATATGCAAGAAACAGCGTAAAGCTAAAAAAAGTCTTTCGTTAAAAAACCAAGAGGTGCAGTTTCCAACATTTTCTAAAAATGTAAAAGAATATGGATTTTAAATAGAACTTTAACTTGACTGGAGCTGACACTATCAGCTTTAACCCAAAAAACCTCACCCAAATCGAATCAATACTGAAATTCAATTATTTCCCAACAATACGTGTAATAATTTGTAAAAGTTGAATCCCAAAAAAGTGACAAAAGCAGCACAACAACGTCCCCGAGCGAACCGGAACTACGAACATGTATGGGCAGTTTCAATTATGAAGGTTTTTGTCAGCGGCGTAAACGTAAGCCTTTGTTCTTGTTTGCCTGTTGGGTTGCTGCGTATCGGCAATGTTTCCAACATTAATCGCGTATTTTGGCTAAAATGCTTATTTGGTCTCAATTTTAAACGACTTAAAAAGGAGATTTTTACAAAGTTTTGGAGTCGGCGCTAGCCAAGGATTATCTTTAATTTATTTTGTATATTATTTTTAATATATGTATGTTATTATTTTTTGTATTACTTAATTATAGCTTAATAGCACCGATTCTAGAAATGATTTTAAACTTGAAACAATTTTTCTTTGAAGCAATTAAAATATTGCAGTAGAAACTAGATTATCCGGCCCTCATCACACGGATTCGCGATTATTATTTAACACAACCTACTACAATGAAATATAAGAAACTTTACACATATGTTATTTACCTTTATAAACCGTATGCTAGAAAATCTTCATTAAAAATATTCTAAAGTCATATAACCATGAACATGCTACCTTTGATCGCAGTAATTAGTAAATTATTTTCAAAGAATGCCATTAGAAAATATTACTATGTTTTATAACATTTCTTTTAGAGGGGTTCTCCCCTAAGGGGATATATATATATACCTATGTATTCGTTCATATCCTGAGTCATTAAGTTTTTTTATTTTCACGTCTCACATAGCAAGGTAGGCTGAGGGGTTCTGGGAACCTAGTGTTGAAACACGCGGTTTCAATTATGCCACTATCGTTTCCTGTGTTGCTGTTTGTGGTTAATGTTGCGGGATACAGCGTGAAGATATAAAAAATATTATCTTTATATAATAGTGAATAAATTATATAATGACTGTAATATTCAAGTTAAATCTGGCCCTAACTATCGATCGAATAATAACGACGATCGTTACGCACAGTTAGATGCCTGTATAATTTTGACATTACGGATCTCCAAGGGCAGACGCTACTCAGTACATATGCCTCGCCTTACAAAGGCCCAGACAGAGTGTTCAGATAAAAAAGAATTCAAAATTATTTTAATCGAACATAATTGGTCGTATCAAAGGGGCGCCTTTTTTTATGTTTCTAATACATATTCAAAAAATATATATATTCAATTTTATTTTATTATATTTTTGATTGCTTTTGATAAATTATTATTTAATTTTTCCCATAAATTTATTTTATCCACTAATACAATTATTTCTTTGGTTTTATTGTAACCAATTTCTATACCTCTAATGACGAATAGCG
This sequence comes from Heliconius aoede, assembly GCA_037355905.1. NCBI lineage: Eukaryota > Metazoa > Arthropoda > Insecta > Lepidoptera > Nymphalidae > Heliconius > Heliconius aoede. Next base: position 523,607 of record JBAIZZ010000018.1, read on the forward strand.
TACCTCAACGACGCGTTTTATCTTGCCGGAGCGGAGAAGTGTTAAAATATATATAATCTTTTCATCAACTGGGAGTTGAACTCACAACCACTGCTCCAATTTCAACATTTTATTTGGTAAGCCTCCCAAACTGTTGGCAATATTTAATATCAATATTTTTTTTGAAGTTTGAAGTTGGCAATATTTAATATTAATTTAATATCAACCAAACGTTATAACTATAACAGTTAGAGATAGGCTTTATTATTTGGGATATCGTTATTATCGTAAATATGTCCGGAGGAGTTACGATACGATTTAACTTTGGTATTATACTCGTAGTGTTACATACTTATAGATATATATTATATGATATTGTTATAGTTAAGTGTTGTAAGTAGTTACGATTATTTTGTATGAAGGGCGATAACTGGAGCTTTCACTAAGTAATATATTCCTTCTAACCCTCTTCCGTACAAAGATGCCAGAGTTATCCTATGATAATAGTGTATTGTCAATAAATATAAAAAATAAACCATATGTGACGGTAAGAGGAAGTTTTAAAATGAAATGATAAATTAAAAATCTTCTTAGCTCAATATTTCTTACGTAGGAATTTATTTTTGAAAAGGGAGCATCTGGAAAATCTAATAGAATAACTTAGTGACTGAGATCAACGTTTAGATTGCAGCAAAATGAACGTTACTGTTATATAACTATAACATAAGAGCACCGGGGTGCTTTATTTTGCCATTCTAAGACTTTGACTTTGAAACAGAGGGAGCTACATATTAAAACCATTCGTTCTCCACTCTCCAAACTGAACGCCACGCTTTGTTTTACCACAGCGAAAAAAATATTTCCTCGAGTGTGATAACACGACGAACACATAACCTTCGCATTTACAGACTTATGCTGAGCTGCTGTGCGACCTTTAGAGAAGGGGTTAGAGACAAAGGAAGCAAAAGGCTGCTGAAAATGCGCCTCCATATTCCTTAATAAAGGCAGTCCATAATCTGGCATACTCGAAATCAGACTGTGGTCAGGCTGACTTTGAAATTAATTTGGTCAAGACTGATTTAAATTAGCAAATAGTGGGTTCTGCAATTCTAATATTTGGTATAGTATTTCTCAAATATAATATAAATTGTTAAACTGAAATTACACTCCTGTGAATTCATTTAATGTCAAAAATTATATCAAAATGTTGTATTTGAGAGAATAGAATATCTAAGAAAATCGTTGTGGCAAATCGTCTGGCGGAAATCGCGATTATTGTATCAGTTTATAAACTTGGGCGATAAAAGAAACGGAGTGTTTTCACACTAGGTTCCGTTTACACATCCTGCTATATGCGGGATACAGAGTGAAGCGTGAATGAAATTATATAATCACAACAAATTTCGGTTATTTTAGGGCAATAAGTATATAGATAGTAATTGTTCAGGTGCGGAATGCTAAGTGAAGTCCACAATAGCGTGCAAGAGTGCGGGCGTACAATTTTCCAATTTGAACTGTGAAGCGCACCCGGTGAATACGATACCGATACCGATACCGACACCGCTGTCGGCGAGCCTTTTATACTTAGATACCTAACAATTGCCAATCTATATCGATATTTTATCTATATGTGCTCATAAAGAATATATTTTAAATATATTTTTATAATAAATAATAAATATATTAGAGTAGTCAGCAGACAGAGACAAGTGCCACAATATAATTTAAACATTTGTATTTTCTGTCTTGCTCGTTTCTCAATAAAAAATGAATGCAAAGCAAAAATAAAAAAAAATGAATTCCCACAAAAAATTCAAGTCATTATCACTCGTTTAAGTATTCGGCGTCCCATCAAACTTTGTCTCTTGATATTATAAAAGAAATCCCAAACTTCTCAATCAAACTTAATAAAAAAACGGATATAAAAATTTCTTAGAAAATACTTTTTTTTTTAATGAAAAAGACAATCGAGTTAGATCAAATTGGTAACTTCCGTTTTCAAAGACTTTAAGCAGCGTATTTTCGTATTAAAAGTTCTAAAAAATAAAAGCAGCTTCGTTTTTTATTTCGCCTATAGCAGGGTAGGCAGAGGGAAATTAGTGTTAAGACACTCCTCAGCCCGCACACTGCACAACTTTCGAGACATTGCACGCGGAGGGGCGGATCTCAACGACGCTTTTTGTAAACTAGAGCGAGGGAATGAAAGTAAATATTATAGCCATCCCCGAGTTGGGATCGAGCCCACATCACTATTTTAAAGTTTCTTTAATTTGCTTATACACCGTGAAGTACGCGTAACAACGATAATAGCTTAAAACCTTCCTTTAAATCATATAATAGCTTAAATCCTTTAAAGTTATTAAAGTTACTATGTAATAGAAAGTGTGTCGAATAAGAGTATTCCATAGAGAGAGAACCATCGTGGCGCAGTGGGAACATGGTGGTTGTAGGGATCCTCACTCGAGGTGATGAATTACGTCCTTTTTCTCGCTTTGGTTTCTGAAGGGGAAAATGATTCTAAATAAATTTCTCTTTCCGTTCAATTTTTTTTTATAGTTTTTTTTATAGTTAAATAGATTGTATATAAAAACTACCACATCTGCTTGTTATTGTATTTAGTTACACAGCCTCATTAAAACTAATCTCAACATTATACTCGTGTAAAGTACAGACACTTGTAGTCTGCCTTTCCACCACAAATAGCGCAAACTGGTCAGAGTCTCCCCGGTACGAGTATATCAGTGTAGTGATCGTTTCCCCCGGGATGCATAAAGGATGCGGCGAGACTGTCCCACTGTAGCGACTTGGGAGTGCTATATTAGAATAGGTTGCATCCTCGAACAGGAAATATGGTGATAATTAAAGGGGTTTGGAGTAATGGATTGATGGGATTATGTAAAAATGTTACCTTTAACTTAACTTGCTTAACTTTATATTAGATGTTCTGCTCTGCTTACTCGTTACCTATTTACCTATTTTAGAAAGTAAAAATGGCAATTAAGTTCCTTGGATAGTATAGTGGAATACCAAGTGAGCTTTACTTTTTAAGTTAGGCATAAAGAACCTGAGTATCTAGCGTTAAGACACTCCGTTCTCATTAAGACACTTCCGTCCCAAACTAAGTAGTGCCCAACAGCAATAAGAGAGACTTTCTCAAAATTCCAACGGGAACGGGAATTAAGGGGATTTTATGTTTTATAGTTCAGTTACAGTCACCAATGTGTTATATGCGGGAGATGCGTATGCGTAGGTTTTTTTTTACTGAACACTACTTAATTTGTTATTTAATGGAAAGTAGGTAAATTGCCACCGTGGCATGGCATCTGATATCTCAACACAATGGTTACGGGTTCGATTTCTACTCTTCGGTCCTTTATCCTAAGTATTCGAAACAAAAGATTTTTTATAGCTTTATGTTGTATCTCAGCATAAAGCAGGCTTTCTCATTAACTTTTAAGGTATTTACGTGTTGAGTAATGAAGCTTAAGCCTTGTTTTATCCTGATCAGGGCTAGGAAACAAAAATAAATTATTCGCCTGAGCGGAAATCGAATCCCCAACAGTCAGATGCTGTGTCGCTACGCCACGATTATAACGCGATGGTTGTAAGTTCGATCCCCACTCAAGGGAATAAGTTATTACTTCTTCGCTCTGGCACTAAGACAAAGGTTTGACGTTCCGTAGAAAGCAGAGAACAGAGTGACTTAACCTTAGGTGATGTATACGGGGTTCAGCGTGAAGCTGATTTATTTGATTTCCTTATTATTATTATTATATTTTATTAATTTCACCATAATCACGGACATAAGTATCAGGCCCTCCTTAGGTATTTTACTTTCCACTTATCCTAAGTGGAGATGAATACGACCTCTTTCCCTTAAAGTCTAAGCAAACTTATTATAATATACATATTATTATACATTAATTATAAAGTCATAAAGACCTCTAATTTACAACCCACCACAAATTATCTAATTATAGATAGTGGCGTTAATCCATCTCGCTAATTGGTTTAGATCTGGTATTAACGATCTAGTCATTATGTATATATATGTAATACTATCCTGTGGTGGAAAGGAAAGTTAGATCATACTGTCAATATTATAGGTTCAAAGTTCTGAAAAACAATTCAGGCTGTCCTCACGCAGAGTCAAAAGTGTATGACAGTTTACGCGATTGTGGGTTCGATTCTTACTACGGTATACAGCGTGAAGCTATAAATAAGCTACTGAAATATTTTGGAATATAATAATATATTTATTTACTTTTACTCTGTTACAGCTATAAACACTCGCTGTTTTACCCTAACTAATGCATCGTGACAGACATCTGGGCACATGTCATCCGTTACGTCGCCTCTTAAGAGATCACCATTTGCTATCCCAGTATCATATTTATTTTGTGAGCTTAACAACATTCGGGACAAAAGCTCCCCACAGACTTGATTAAAATAATAGACATATTTTTTTTATGGATAAGACAAGATATAGTCACATATACTACTTACTGTAATCTATACGTCTTGAATAATATCATAAAATCGAAAAGTTCTATTTTATCGCACTAATCTCAGGAATTACTGGCACGATTGGAATTATTCTTTATGGATAAATATATTGGATAGTCCTTCTATTGAGTTTATATTGCATGACGTTTATCGGAGTCAGCTCGGGCACTTTGTGACAGTTACTGTTTCTAAAAAAAACCTTTAAAAGTAAACATTTTCGAAGTAAATTTTAATCATTTCCATTGAGTCCAGTCGTGGCGCAGGGGCACTTCGATTCTCACTCGAGGAATTGAAATATTTGATATTTTCATGGCCTCAACTGGCCACTCATTACGCAATGCCTTCAGAATTCGGCGGAAAGTGGGTAAGCAGGCTACCTCTATCTAGGCAACTGTGCGCGGGATACTGTGTGAATCATTATTTTAGTTAGACACCGATGTAACGAAATCAAACATCTCGAGGCTTTTACAGGACTTATATTTCTTTTAGAGCCAAATACCATTAACCTTGTACAGTGTTTATCTTAGATTCTAATATAATATGTTATTCTAGAGGACCTCTTCCTTCTTGCGCTCCAAGTCCAAAAGTGGTGACGTCTGATGGCAATTATATAAACTTATCATTCAAAAATATTATTTTATTAAACAATGAGGTTGATTTACATGTATATATATGTCTATTTCATATATATGTTTAGTTTCCACTTGGCAAGTAGTAATAGCATATAATCAGAGCTATCGGAGTACAGATTATGTACGGCGCGTGGGCCCGCGGTCAGGGCGTTTCACGCCGAATGAATGCCGGCCGTTAGGGCCGCGCTACATGTCGTTACAATAATGCTTATTTGGTTTCGAAATGATGTCATATTTACTAAGCGTGTTTAGGGATTTGCGGGTATTTTAATGCTGTAGGTATCAGAATTAAAAATATTGTTTTTAATTTTTTTTTTAAAAATGTAAAAAAATGAACGTAAAGGGATTCGTATCCGCATCCCTTGAAGCTGTACTCGGATAGTTTCCAAAATAATATGCTGTATTAGTATTTTTTTAAATATGAATCATTGCGTACACGATGGAAGGATAGGCATAGAAAATGTAGCTATAAGACATTTTTTCAGCCGAATTCTGGAGGCATTGCGTGTTGAGTGGCAGAACTCAACGCCGCGCGTTACCTTGACACCAGAGCGAAGAAAAGTGGAAATATAAACGTAGAAATATATAATTTAAATGTACGTTATTATTAGAACATAAAGATAAACGATATATTAATAGAGTATACCAATAAACCTCAAAATTGAGTTACAGTTGTAGAATTAATGACTATATGACGAGAAATGTTCTCTATAATTTAGTGCACACCTAACATAAGCTCTTCCCCACAAGTTATGTATACGAGTATCATAAATAGATATGTGGTTGCACACGAGGACGAGGACAGGAGTATTATTATACATATTCAAAATCAATAATATACATAAAAATCAGAGATAATAAAATATTTCACATTACCAAATAAATATAATGGAGGCCAGTAGTGACGCAGTGGCACTAGCGTGTGATTGAAAACGCGACAGTTTGTGGGTTAGATTCTCACTCGAGGAAATATAATATTTAATATTTTCATTTCTTCGCTCTGGTGTCAAGGCAAAGCTGAAGTAAAAAAATATATATTACCCCAATTGTAGATCGAGCTCACGAGTCTCACGATTGCGCCACTACACCGTAAATTTTTGTTTGTTTATGCAAATTAAACCTCTCTATTATGATAATGGAGTTTGCATAAATGCTACTGTCTATCTTAAAGTACTTGACTTCAACTCGGCGTCGTGTGTTCGACGTGAGCGTGTTACGTCGTTATTAAGGATTGTAACGTAGCGGAACGCGAGCCTGCGCCAATAGGAATTCGAGTCTGGCATGTTAAATTTTTTGTTTGTAAATATTTTTGAATGACAATACAAAATATTAAAATACTTTTTTTAATATTTACCCTTATAAGATCAGTTTGATAGCCTTTATCTCAGGAACGGTAGCAGATATCGAGTTGAAATTTAAACTATATACTCAGATCTATGGTCCTGTAATTTCCTGAAAAAATTGTATTTCTACATTAACTTTAAAAAGATATGGCCGTTTATATCGCAATAAAGTGTATTTCGACATTAAAAAGGAAATCAAAGTTAAAATGGTACTTCCGGTTAAGTAGAATTCTGAAATTTGGCAACAAGCATCTACAAGTACTAGTTCAAAAAATTTGAAACTTATATATTTGTAGTTAAATCCTATGAAACAATAGCCTTAAGCGTCTCTTAAGGCTATCGTTTTGTACAAGGACAAGTTTTGTACTACTACTGTGTCGCGACTAGTGGCCAGGGCCCTGGCTAAGCCAAGCTTGAATTTCAGAAAAAACTCGAGACCTCCAATTTACGCACGCACGGGATCCCTCAGTGGACGAGCCCGACTCGCGATTGTCTGTTTTTTTACATAACGGAATCTCTTGCAAACCACCTAAGGCTAGCAGGTGCCCACTACGTTCAACTTTTTATAAGTTTTCTAAAAAAATAGTTTTCTTATGCGGAAGAAAATTTAAAATGAAAAAATATAAAACAATATATATTTTAAAGTAACTGTTGCATATTTTTTAGCTGAATAACTGAAGTTATGAAAGTTATTAGTCTCTCGGAGTTTACGAGCGGCTCAAGGATTCATTTCCTTCTTAGTAGATCATAATGGAAAAATGCTAATACGGCAAGTAGAAGTGATAATTACTGCAAACTTTAGCCGCCTTTAATGAAAATATACTAGATTTATAAGCTATAGTACAACCGACAAGTCGTGGCCGCCGTGAAGTTAGGCTTTCTGAACTTTTGCCTTATGTTCAATGACAATAATCAAAATAACCATCTACAGCTTACTACAGAATAACTAAGGTTTTTGTTAATACATGAGCCACGATACTACAGCATTAGTAAAATAAGTTTTTGCAATAAAATACGGTGTCACTGGTACTCGTAATATATCGTGTAAATATCTAAGGGTCGAGGGTCAAAAACAATATTTGTTCACTTTTCCCTTGTAAATAGAAATGAGTAAAGTTGTTTTTGCGCCTTCCAAACGACGCCGGAAGTGATTTAACGGTAAAACAAACTCCAATAAGCTTGAGTTTAAATTTAACTACAGGTCCCTTTGACTTTCTTTTGTCGAAATTATTACTATATTGATTTTCTTAGTCTAATAATATTTTTGTTTAGGAAATAATTGACTGAGAGTGCGGCGCTGAGTTCCTCTGCACAACACGCATTGTCTTTAGTTTGGCTGGACAGTGATCGAGAGTCGATATCGAGTCTCGATACTAGCTCTTATTAGATTCACATATATTCCAGAATATATTTTTATTTGTGGTTCATATTTTTAATTAAAAAAAAAAGATTCTTGCTATTTCCCACAGTTTTATTTATCATCAGGCAGCTATATAAGATATATATAAGAGAATTGTGCTTAAAACGCCAAGTTTCAAATATAACTGATGGTGTTTCAATAAGAAGGCGATGCTTGGAAGTAAACAGAACATTAATGACAGATACAATAGTAAAATAATTTATTAATAGTCTTGAACAATCCGAAGGATGGTATTAATTTCCTGGCTCGAGCGAACGGAAGTATTATAAATTGGAATCTTCAAGAGAGTTCGGAGGTTTGAATGACTTTTTTAGTTTTAGCAATTTATATTTATAATTGTAAGCTTTATTAAGATTCTTCATTTATCAAAAGATACCTATTTCATTTTTGTCGTATTTAATACGTTAAGCGAAAGCTTTCTAACTTTTTTGACGAAAATTACAGTTGTGCGTATAGAGAAATAGCGAAGAGTGAGAGAAATACATTAAATATAATCTGTACTAATAAGTTACGCTATATTCCACACACGTGTTGAATGGCTGAACGACACTAGAGCTAGACACCAGTCACACTTTGTGCCCCTGCGTCACGCTGCTGAAAAATAAGGTATCTAGATTTTTCATTATGTATTTTTTTTTCTTTAAAATACTAAACTAAAAACAAAAAACTGATCATATCTACTTATTAAGGATTAAAATAACACTTTTAAAGCTAAAACAAAAAAGGCACGCAGCGTCGAGGCCATTAGTACATACAGAGTGACTACCAAAAAGCTCTTAGGCAAACTTATCAGGAGCAAAACACATTTCGCTTTACGAGTGGTCTCAGAGCGACTGAGTAAACAGTCTTACCCTCGGGCCTCTAGGACTTGCTCGTAAAAATACCGAATGGAAAAAACCTTGGCTACTGGGCCGTACAGGGTATTATTTTTCTATTGCGTATCTCCCAAATAGGAGAGTACACAGAGGGATCCCGGGAACCTTGTGCTAAGACATTCCATTCTCATTAAAACCTTGGAGGTATTGCCAGTTGAGTGGTGGGACTCACTTTGCCTCTATCAGAGTGATAAAAAGAAATCCTTAAATATTTTCTCATGTGGTAATCGAGCCCACAAATTGTTTACAGTCGACGATGTGCCACAATTGGGTTCAATGATATAGGATATACTCGTTTCATTATTGATTGATGAACATGAAAATTGATTTAGATAATAACTTAAATTATTTTCATTTTACCTATTCTAGTGAAAGAAAATGGCAGCGTGGAGTATTGATACGTAATACGCAATTTATACAAATAGGGTAGAAAACTGGAGAGCTAAGTGTCTTGATATTAGATTCTCTCCATCTTCCTTATTATTCAAGATAAAGCTTGAAGTAGACATATGTTGATATGTTCATTTTACATTTAAGATTATTATATCAAGAATTAGGTACATTTATTTTTGTATATACCATAATATATTTATTAACTTATACTTACATAAATCATGTCAAGTCTATATTATGATTTTTATTTAAGTTCTTGCTTTATATGCAATATTTAAGAGAATTACAAATTTAATTGCCACTTCGAAGATTTTTTTTGTTGCAATCTGTATCCTGCATATACAAGGCTAAGGATAAGCAGAGGGAATCCAGTATCAAGACATTCTCTTCCCCACTTTCCGCCAAATTTTTGGAGGCATTGCGTGTTAAGTGGCGGAACTCAACGCCGCGCTTTTACCTTGGACAGAATAATTCATTCCTCTCAGTGGGAATAGAACTCACAACCGTTGCGTTTCAGTCACACGCTTGTGCCGCTGCGACACGACGACAAAATAAGAACAATTATTTCCAATTCCGGATCATGAAAGCCAAAACACAGCGTTAAGTTCCACCACACAATACACAAATGCCTGGAAATCTGGAAAATGGAGAATGTATTTCAAGAAAAAACCGATTTGATATAACGCGTAGCACAATAGAGCTGAGACGATGTGACCAGTGTATTAAACGGCCGCTCTCATGTCGGGGACATAATAGACCGGGGCCGCAATCCGATTACTTCGGTACATTGTCTACGAATAACCGAAATTCACTGTACACTTTGTGTTGGACTATTATTGATATTTCATGCGCCTTTCTGATATATAAGTTTACATCATTATAAGTAGTTACATAGTTTTTGCGAATATTATACGTTATATGTAATATTGTATGAAACTTGTCAAATAACAGAAATTCGATACAGAAAATTGAAACCGTCGGGGCGTAGTGGGAGAGCTGCTGACTACTAACGGGTTCAATACTCACACACAATTTTAACTTAGTTTCACGCCGTATCCCTAGCGGGTTAGTCAGAGAGAATGGCGCATCGCAAGCTATGGTCTCTCCATACTTATAGATGCCCAACACGCTTTTTAAATTAAAACATTTTTATTTCTACACTCTGGTTGACGAAGCGCTACGTTAAATATATTATAAATATCTCGAAAATTAGACTTAAACTAAGTTACGGCTGACGATAAAAAGCGTAGAGCTATGTGCAAAATTTTGTGCCCCTGCGCCACGACTGGCCTCTTATATGTGTTCAATCAATTTAAATTATTTTCTTTTAATATATTCTTTTCTTTATTTTTTTGTCTATATAAAAACTTCTTCGTCTTATCTGCATTCAAACCCACAAGCATAAACTGTACAATCTTAAATATTTTTACTAATTATTACCTTAAGGTATAGTGTTATGCTCATGAAGACCTTGATGTATTGCCTAATGTTGACTCCAGTATCTTAGTTGTACGTACATACAACTGTATGTAGCCTCGTTCTAATAACTCAGCCGGTAATGGCCGCTCGCCCACCTTATACGAGTAAATGCCTTATTTTCTACTAATTAAAATTTATCGTTGCGAACAAGTATAAAAAAAATAAAACTTCTTGTCGATATATTTTTTCCGATTTGAGTCCACCAATTATAATGTCATTCACTGTATTTTTAATGAAAAGTTTATGTTACTAAAGGCTTTTAAGCTCTACTAACATTATAAAGTATAAGAGCTTATTTGGTAAAAGGCTTTAATTTTAGGAACTTACTGATGCTCTTTAAACTACTGTACGTATATAACTTGATTACAATATATAAGTATTGACCTTGTCAATTTATAGTATTAATTGCAGATTTAAAGAAAATTCTGTTTTTACTTTTTATCTTCTCAACACTCGATTTGTTTATTAACACTCTGTTTTCCACCAGAAATGACATTTGCATTTAGAAGCTTTAATTATTTTATTTTTATTATCTTTTTTATTATTTTTTAGTTTTATAATATACCCCGCATATAGAAAGGTGAATGAAACCTAGTGCTAAAATACTTTGTTCGTTCCTAAATTATGGCGAGTATATAATTTCTGAGATCTACTCAACACGTAGAATAGTCATTAGAGTGATGAAATAAAAATAATTAATTTCCTTGGATAGAAATTGATCCCATTTATTTCGAGTTTTAAGCATTAAATTTATCTCGTTCTTCGTTTTACCGTGCTCTAGTAACAACACTATCCTGGTGTGCGGGAAAAAACAAGTAAAAACAACGTGGCAATGCATTTCATTATCCAACTGTTATCTGTGAAAAAAAATACATCTAAAGCGTAAGCCATTTCCTTTTATTATTGGCTAAAGAAAAATTTTCCCTGTAACGTATATAATAACGTATGCCATATTTATAGCAGATGTGACAAAAACAAGCTTCCGCATTCAATAATAGATGCGTTATATAAACTTTTATGTTCTTGTCTGCCTCTGCACTGTAAGCGTTTAGAGATATTTATTGAAGAATTTCTGTTATTACATTTGTAGTTATCTTATAGAAATAGATGACAAGAGAAATTGTATTCGCAGGTTCCCTACTCTGCGATGCGAGGGATACAGCGTGAAGCTTAACACTTTAACCATAACGAGCTCAATCTCTTCATTAATGCCCTTCGGGAGATTATACATTTCACATGACTTGAAGGTCTCCCTTTGCCTCTGTTACATCTAATATAAAACATATATATAGAACTATTTCTCGTGTTTATATAAAGTAAGGGAGTAGGGACCGTCGGAGTGCCAAACCGTCTGCCAAAGTCGTTACATAAACTATGTTATTTACTCCCGTATTACTGGTACCCTACAAACAAACTTGTAACGACTACACTCTGTATTTGTATCGACATCCCACGCGTGTCTACTTTATCTAGAATTTGCTTTATTATCATATATAGACAATATTGTTTTTTTTTCAGCCTCACGTTCATTCCCCACCTATAGAGAGGCAGAGAGAACCTGGGATCTAAGTGTTGTGACACTTTTTTTACCATGAAGACACTTCTGCTTCCACTTTTCGCCGAATGCTTATTCGTTTCATCTTGCTCTAGTCGTCGCTCGCATTTTTTGTCACTGGCAGAGAAAACCTAATTTGTAAAGTATTCAAAAAAGTAGCATTAAAATGTTTATTATATTTAGTAGATTAGAAAGTGACCCACATTCAAATAATATTTTAGCTTAAAATAAAACTAATCCTCGTTCGTTTCCATTGTGTTTTTTAATCGGTGGCGTCAGAAAAATATAACAGCGATGTGAATTTTTAATAGCTTTTATACTTAATGGGTGCTTAAATTTTAAGTATGTTCATTTTAAATGATATATTACATGGAATAATACAACACACTCTACGTTCATTCAACGTGACATTGCGAAGTGATTGGTGTATAGCTGGCCATACTTACAGAACTGAAGAATTCACTCTTCTTTTTAATTTCATTTGTTTGAGGCAGTCGCTTATTGCATAACAGGCAGAAACGGTCTGAAGAGTTAAGAAATTACGTTCTGAACGGGGTATACTTCTGGTATGCGGGATACAAAAAATAATTTCCAAGGCCGTGCTATGAGCCAATTGGAGAATCAAAATTTAGTACTGTATATAATAAATGAAATCGTGACAGACGGACAGGATAACCCGAAAAACCTTCGTCCCTATATCAAATGTCACTGTCAGCCTCCGTAAGTTACGAGTAGGTTTATATTTTAGACACGATCTGACATGCGAGCGGCTGTAACTTAGGGCTTTATTCTTATTAAATTGCTGCCCCGCGACTTCGTCGCGCGGGGTATCTGAGGAGAGCGGGTTCATAGCTCACGGTCTGATCAATATGTGAAACTATGTGTACTTATATATAAATTACTCCAGGTTGTCGTTAAAAAATATAAAAGGATTTTGATTGGATTTTTATCTGTTAATTCAGAGTTTACTATAAACAGTATAAATTATATATTTTTTGCTCGCGCATAGCAGGTAAGGTAGAGGGAATCTGGGAACTTAGTTTTAAGACACTTGGTTCCTATTAGGACACTTCCATTCCCACATTCATGACGTACATCATTCAAATAAAATCCGTGCATTTAAATATAATTGCTTGGGTAAAGTTAGATTTACGGCTTCTACTCGCCTGCTAAATTCGTATGCAGGTGTACTTGTACATTTTCATACTTAATATGTTTCCATCTTTTAATCGATAACATATACGTCACGTTGTATAGCAGGATAAGCAGAGGACATCTAGTAATAAAGACACTCCATTCTCTACTCTCAGTTTTGTCTTGTTATCAGAGTCAAAAATAATAAAAAAAAATATTTCCCTGAGGAGATAGGAAACCACAACCGTATAATTACAATCTGACGCTGTGTGTCACTACGACGTCCTAATTTAATGTACTCTCTAATTTATATACACGAAAAAATTGCCGTTAGTTAAGTTACTTTTCTATTTATTTTTCTTATTTCCTATAACTCTATTAGTTTATCTATAGATCTACAACGTAATATCCAAGCTGGTATGCGCGTATTCACATGAGGTCTCGGATGTTGGTCTGATCGTCGGTAACAGCGCAATTTGCTTAAGTGTACCGCGGGCGGGTTAATCGGTTGCATATGTTATCTATGGAATACCTTCGGGGCGCTAAGGGCGGATATTACGTAAATAAACTTTTAGAACGCGGGATAAAATGATTATGAATAGTTGGTGTTATTATTTTTTCTCTCTCTCTCTCTCTTTCCTATTTTTAATAACCGTAGAAAAAGTACAAAAGTCGGCGTTGAGTACTGTCACTTAAGCAATTAAAGAGGTAAAGTAAATATTTTCAAATTATGTGAGCTTGTAGCACTTTCAGTAAATACGCAACATAGATAGACTTTCCTAAATGCTTTCTATTTCTGGAAATTCTAGAGACGTGTTGAGTGGCAGAACTCAGCGACGCGCTTTGCCTCGTCACCAGAGCGAAGAAAAAGAAATATAAACGTAAATAAATGTTTTACTTCCACGAGTGAGGATCGAACTCACACCCGTCGTGTCGTTGTCTTTGACTGTTTATTTATTCCCTTTTACTATCGACAGTAGATGTGCCAACATACTTATATTTTGGACTTCATTCGATGATTATTCTACTAGAGAGCTTTCAGGTCTTGTAGAAACTGTTCAAAAGGCACTCCTTGAAGCTTAATCGGCACAATCAATATTCAATTGTGATGAACACACAATAGACGGTGATATTTTCATTCCAAATATTAAAAATTATATGAAGAGAAGTGATTTGACTAAAGATTTTTTAAAATTATATCATTGAAGTAGAACTAAACGCGGCACACAGTCTTTTTTAATAATATATATAATAATGAACTTTTTAGTGAATCAAATCTCTGCTTATCTTTAGTAGTGTTTCCTTAATATTTTTCTACACGTGAATCAATTTAAAAAGAAACATGCGAAGAAAAGTCATTACTTACATTTCAAACGGCCACGCACTCGTACTTGTATACAAAAATATTATTTTTCATATCTAACAAATTACATTACTTAGACTTCCTCACCCAGCATTACAAGACAGCTCATTTCCATTCATTCGTTTAATTTAACGTACCTGCCCATACACATAAAGTACTACACACATCACTTAAAGACCTAAAGAACGGATTGAATGAAGTAAATGTGATTATTTTGTCGCCTGATTGATGCGGCACTCGTTCGCTCGATAGGAACCATTCACTCAATCATTCAACTCGGAGTGCACGCCTTCAGGTAGGTTATTCAATTTCCAAGCGAATGGCGCTGAGTTGGAAATGTAAATCCATTTGCGAGTATTTGTACCCAAACACGTTGATGCTTGTGTGTGGATAGGGGGTATTTTTATTTATCATATATTTACTTTTTATTTATTACCGTTTGCCTGTGAAGATTTTCATTTTCTAGCTCTGGTAATAAGACAAAGCGCGGCGTTGGGTGCCGCCGATGCGAAGTGTAGATTTGATTCGAGATTCCTTAAGACTATCCTCCTTCTGCTTAACCTGTTATATATACAGGATACGGCGAAAAACTACTAACTTTCGTGGGCTTATTTAAGTAGATGCGGCGTTGAATTCCGTCGTTCACTCTATAAAATCATCACTTGACAAATAAAGTGACTTGATGAGCTCTCTATTTGCTGTCATGCAAATCATGGAAGATATGGAAAGAGAAGAAAAAACAAAACAAAAAACTACGAAAGACAAAAGCAATTTGAAAGATTAATGTCCCAACTGTTATTATCACAAACAAGGACTAGAAAAAATATTATAACAGACAAAAAATATGTAGGTGAAATAAACAACATTGTAGTTAAAGGCTATGCACGCGAAACAGAGTTGGTATGTAGATCCGACGGCGCGCTTCGGCCACTAGAGCAGAGAAAGAAAATAACTGAAATATTATAATTTCTCTGATTGAGGATGGAACCCACAACCATTGCGTAACAGCCAGACGTTAACGTTATACTGTGTCAATATGCCCTCGATAAATACATTCCGTAGACCAATAAGTATTTTACCCGACCTATTAGTTCGGTAAAAAAACAAAATCTAAGTAACAATATTATATATACAACATAATATGATTCGGTTAATAGATTTAATGACATTAACTTTTGTATTTTCCTCACGTCCCTGCGGGACTGTGCGTTACCTTGTAACAGTTCCGTTTCTTGTTCCTTCGTTGACCTCTAAATTTACGGTTTTCCGGACCCAATGGATTCTGCTTACTCACATTTCAGCAACTCACCTCAACGTGGCCACGCTAAAATAAGCTTACTATGTCAGTTACTTTAGTTTATTTCGTCATTATTTAACTTCCCTTAACACTATATTTTTTGGTGAAAACGCGGGATTATATTTTTTTGCTAATGTGTTAGTTAACATTTTATACAACCACAATACAATACAGAGTACGTACGCATAGGATAATGACAGCATTTACAAACAAGCACTAATTATTGAAACTTTTTGATATAGCGTGGAGTTGTTAATATTAAACTAAATACAAAATACATCCAAATTTGAAATATTTTTTTTTCTGCAGTTTTATTTAAGTATGGCGAATTGAAACGTACTTAGAACGAAAATATCTGGTAGAAGTATAGAAAATGCTAAATGTTATAACTTATATAGTTTGGAAGAAATATTAAAAGTATTTTAAAATTTTATTTTTTATTTTTTACTAATGATAATTTTTTATTTAATTGAGCTAAATATTTTTCTATTAACTTCTTATATATAAAATGAGTCGCCTATCGCCGCCATATTTGAACGAAACGTCAAAAGACAAACACGCTAGGCGTCTGTCAAAGTCAAACCCTCCCGCGATGCTGAGGCGTCGTGTTACTAGCAAATGTTAAATAGTGAAAAATTATACATTATTTTACTTAAACGTTATATTTTACCGTCGTTACATCGTGATAGTGCAGTTTGAATTGTTATCATGTTGGTCTTGTTTGAAACTCCGGCGGGATACGCTATATTTAAGGTAAGCGGTGACACGTGTTGGTTATAACCTAAAACTTGTATGGTAACAATCTTTGTTTTTTGTAATAAATATGATTAAAATATACTTAAAAAGTATATGTTACAATGGTAAATGTCATCAACGAAATGCACATTATATAAGACCAAAATGCGCACCCTTAGTAAGCGTGGCAGCAATATGTAAAATACTTGGGTTGCGTACCTTAAATTAACTTTCATTAAAGTATAATAGATTCGTAGATTCTTTGCTATGTATTTAGTTCAATACGTGTGTTTCTTAAACTACCATGTAATAAGTAAGCTTGGTATATTTATATATTATATTATATTATACATGTAGTAGAATTATTACATTCCTTATGCTTTTTCTTTATTAAAAGTAGAATCGAACAATTCAAAATATTATTTATAAATATATTTTTGTTTTAGTTACTTGATGAATCCAAATTGTCTCAAATAGATGATTTGTATCGAGAGTTCAATACACCAGAAGGAGCATCCTCTGTGTAAGTGATAGTAATATAATTTTTTATGTTTTTATCTCTTTTTATCATTGTTCTAAAAAAATATTTATTACTTATCATTTGAAATGTGTATGTGTAGTATGTAGTTGTGACCTGGTGTATTTCTTGAATAACTATTCTCATATCTGATGATTATCACAACTATACTGTTGATTGAGTCAAATTGATGATGAAAAATATCTTATTTCTGTTCCACCTTATCTAATATAACATTTTATTACAGTGTAAAATTAAAGAACTTCATCAAATTTGAAGATACCACCGAAGCATTAGCTGCTACTACTGCAGCTATTGAAGGAAAATTATCTAAAACATTAAAGAAAGCTCTAAAAAAACATGTCTGTAAGGACATCCAAGATCAGTTACTTGTTGGTGATGCCAAGCTTGGGAGTGCAATTAAAGAGAAGTTTGACTTACAATGTGTTTCAAATTCAAATGTGCAAGAGTTATTGAGATGTATTCGGTCACAAATGGACAGCTTACTAACAGGGCTACCTAAAAAGGAAATGACTGCCATGGCACTTGGTCTAGCCCATTCACTATCTAGATATAAACTAAAATTTTCACCTGACAAAATCGATACAATGATTGTTCAAGCCCAATGTCTTCTTGATGACTTAGATAAAGAGTTAAATAATTATGTAATGAGATGCCGAGAGTGGTACGGCTGGCATTTTCCGGAACTCGGCAAAATTATAACAGATAATACTTTATTTGTCAAAATTGTTAAACTTATGGGTACAAGAGATAATGCAGCTCAAACAGATTTGTCTGACATATTGCCAGAAGACTTAGAAGAGAAGGTTAAGGAAGCCGCTGAAATATCAATGGGAACTGAAATTTCTGAGGATGATATAATGAATATACAGCATTTATGTGATGAAATTATTTCCATCACAGACTATAGGACACATTTGACGGACTATTTAAAAGCCAGAATGATGGCAATGGCACCTAATTTAACCGTTTTGATTGGAGAACATATAGGAGCTAGGTTAATTGCTCACGCTGGGTCATTAATGAACTTAGCCAAGCACCCCGCTTCCACCTTACAAATATTTGGTGCAGAGAAAGCTTTGTTTAGAGCATTAAAAACTAAGAAAGATACTCCAAAATATGGTCTAATATATCATGCACAGTTGGTAGGGCAGTGTAGTACGAAAAATAAGGGAAAGATGTCTAGGATGTTGGCGGCCAAGGCAGCTTTAGCAACTCGAGTGGATGCTTTGGGAGATGATGTGTCATTTGAACTTGGTGCTGAACATAAAGTGAAATTGGAAAATAAATTGAGGCTGATGGAAGAAGGCAATTTAAGGAGAATAAGTGGAACAGGCAAAGCTAAGGCGAAATTTGAAAAATATCACAGTAAATCGTGAGTATATGTTTTGTGTGTCTGAATAGAGATTTTAGAATTGTTAGGTAAATTATCTAAGATTATTTTGTGCTATAGACTCACTTGAAGCTTTGCCTGCTTAAACTATACATTTATTTGTTTATATTATCTCAATTACTTTAGTGTTTTAGTATTATCATTTTAAAAACAAAAATTTGAAACTGAAGCTTCAGTTTCAAATTCAGGATCAGGATCATTCAGCTTCAGGATCATGGATGGCGGTGATCACTTACCATCAAGTGAACCGAATGCTCGTTTGCATTGTCCTCTCCCATAAAAAATAATTACAAAGTAAACACATTGCTAAGGGGAATACAAAACTATATTGAACTATTTTGTATGAATCCATTACAGAATTATTGATATAATATTCTTTATTGTACTAAATTTACATAATAAAATAACATAAAAAAACATTTAGTTCACAAATGTGGACTTATCTCTATGAGAGATCTCTTCCAGCCAACCCGTGGATGAGTTACAAGTAGCGGGTGGGAGCATAGTACAACTAAGTTAATACTTTAATTTGTTTATTTAATTAATCACAAACAAAATAAGATACACCTATTAATATATATTAATACATATAAATACATAATTAAAACAAATAAATATGATGATTCATATCATATATATATATATATATATATATATATATGATAGATATATATAATAAAAAAAATGCATAGATATATGAGATGAAAATGTAGAAGTTTACTACACTATATGAAGTTTACGAGTTTAAGGTGGCGAGTAGATATTTTTTTAGTTTGGATTTAATGGAAATTATAGATGTACTTTTCTAGATAGATTTAGGAAGTTGGTTCCATAGGGATGCGGCATAAACAGAAAAGGATTTTTGGAGGAATTTGGTGTTATTAATTAGTATGTCAAATGTCAGTACTAACTTCATAAAAAATTAAATAATAATAATTGGTTTTTCTTCAACCAGTGAAGTATTTGAATACCCCACGGCAGCTGACAGTACATTGGAGAAGAAACCAATCAAACGGGAGCATTCTCCAGATGAAGATGGAGTATCCTCCAAAAAGATTAAACTTGAAGATGGTGGAGAGGTCAGTGATATTTTGTTTTTTTTATTCTTCAGGGTAACATGTAGTGTCATTCCACCACTCAACACACATTACTTCATGAATTCGGCGGAAAATAGAGAATGGATGTGTCTTAACATTATGTTCCCACATTCCCTCAGTTTATCCTCCGATGAATGGGGTACAGTGTAAAGCTACAAATAATTTTTCTTTGTTTGGATTACTTTCATATATAGGCTATGTACAAGTATTATCTTCAAATTGATAAAATAATTTAATCATAACTTTTAGTAAAGTATATAAATATTTGATTTCCCGAGTTTGGTCGAGCCCACAACCGTCGCGGTTATAGTCGCACGCTTGTACCCCACACTAGGACTGGCGGATTCTGACCACATAGTGGGATGTTCTTTTTCTATTATTTTTTACCTAAGTAATGTCACCCGTAACCACTGCCTTATATACGTACATAAATAATTCTAAAATCTATTATTTTTTTTAATTAGGCAAAAGTTAAAAAAGAAAAGAAAGTAAAAACAGAATCTGATCCAGACTCGAGCATAAAAGTGGAGGCTAAAGAAGACACCGAGAATGGTGATGCGGAAGTTTTGGAGAAGAAAAAAAAGAAAAAAAAGAAGTCCATAGCACCTGAAATTGAAGGTGAGGCTGAAGTTGGTGTTAGTGAAAAGAAAAAACAGAAGAAATCTCTAGGACAGGATGGAGATGAAGTAGAGAATGTGGTCTCCGAATCAACAAATGAAAAGAAAAAAAAGAAAAAAAGACGGTCTAATGTGGATGATGAATAAATGTGTTATTTATATATAAATATACCGTTATAATTTTTATGAAAAAAAGGTTTTTTTGCTATACTGTTATTATGAACAGTATAGAAAAAACAAAATAGTATAAACTTCATAGGTTATATTATTAATTAGACCTTTCCTTGCGAAATAATTTTATTAATACTGTAAAATCAGTTTTTTTAGGTTAATATGTTATAAGCATTAGAAGTGAATAGGTTTAACTTTTTTAAACTTTTGAAACCTCGTAAGTTTTATAAGATGGACGAATACGTGTATTAAGAGTAATAAAATATTTTTGCCATTATTTATTTTTTATTTATGACATTTACTTTTTAGAGGTTCACACTTTTCCCAACACTAGCTTCTCTGTCTACAGCCTAGTGTTAGGCACTCCGCTCTTAAATGCCAGACCAACTTTCGACACATTTCGTGTCTGCTGTCTTGTTCGAGGGCGAAAAAATGAGAATAATTCGATCTTCTAATGGAAATCGAACCCACTACTATCGTGTTTACAGTCACACGCTTATTCCCCTGCACCACAACGGCCTCTTTTATTTTACTTTTATAGATTATGTTTAAAAAATAAATTGACTGTCGATATTATTATGTGCAGTGTATTTACAAGGCCAAAGTCCAAACCATAAATAGAAAGTAAATCTTTTATTTTTCAAAGAAATTAGTGGTTTCTGAATAAAAAAGGGTAGAAAGGCAACCCTTTACCGTCCCAGCTTAGGACCACTGATCCCTAATAAGTGGACCTTTCCTGTCTTTGTATGTACGTATTACTTCATATACCTACTTAAACAAAGTAAAACTGTCGTGGCCAAGTAGACGCTATGATGTGGGTTTGATGTAGATATTTCCCTGACTTAGATTTAAATTCAAAACAAGAAGATAATGTTGAAGATGCTTAAACTGCGCTACGACGACGTCAATTATATCATTTTTTGAATTAGCTTATCACAAAACTGACGCACCTAAATTGTAATGTTAATTGTTTAATCGTACATTTTTCCCAAGAAAAATAAATAAATAAAATTAAGTTAATTTTTCAAAGTTTATTCATTTGAATTATTATTTTTGTTTGTAAAACAAAATAAAAGTATAATTATGTTTTATTTATTTTAAAGTAAACCTTGTCTACACGTACAAATAATCTGAGTCACGCGCAACGACAATTCATCAAAAACTTGTAGGAACCTTCGTACTTCCAACGACTTATTAAAAGAACTTCAACTTCCACCCTTTCAACCCCTAACTTGAAGAATTTCCGAATTAACCCGTCAAAGTAATAAGTCCGTATAGGGGTAGACTTATAAGACGCAAACAATACACGTGTAAAGAGGGGTAAATTGTTAATTAACGGCCATTTTTTCACATTTGCTCAACATATACATTACACACTGTATCCCATACGGTAGGCAGATTATCTCTATCCTATAAAGAGAATCGAATGTAGTGATGAGACAATTATCTTCACCTACTGGAGCTAAGAAATGAAAATAATATAAAAAATATGTGCAGGTAAAGTAATAAATAAAAAATAAATAAATAGTAAGTAGTCAATTCATGACGTTATTTCGCAGGCCCAACACGATCTTGATGTCCTTCATGAGTGGTTTCAGTACAACCTATTGACCATCAATATTTCTAAAACTAGCTATATGCTTTTCAAGGCTAAAAACAAATTCATACCAAATTATGCACCTCTTACAATAAATAATAGGCCATTAGAAGAAAAAACTCATGAAATCATTGTTTTTATGGGAGAGGACAAGGCAAACGAGCGTTCGGGTCACCCCTGATGGTAAGTGATCACCGCCGCCCACGACCCCATGCAACACCAGAGGAGCTACAGGTGCGTTGCCGGCCTTTAAGGTGGAGGATGTTGGGCGCCGGGGCCCGGCATTACCTAATGCTAAACGCAGTGGCAAGAGCCACTACTTCACGCCGGTTTTAAATGCCGGGGGTGGTATTAATCCGGTCGAGTCGTTTTTTTCATGTGTTGTGTTGTGTATTGTTTTATGTTTATGTGTAAGTACGGCAAAGAATGTTTTTATTCATTAACGTATTAAGTTCTCAAGTAAGTGATGTAAAGTCTTTTTGAGAATAAATGTCTTTAAACTTAAACCTAAAGTAGTGTAGTGTTGTGTAGTGGCCAAGCAACCAAGCATATAACATAGGCTCCACGTTAAAATTCATAAAAAGTTTTTTTATGAATTTGAATTATGAATGTGGTTTCATTTAAAGTGGTGCTGACAAAAACACTCTGTATACATTTCATAACCCAGATATGCCACTTTTACTGCTAGATTCATAATATGTATTTACTCTCAAGTTTATAAGGCGTAGAGCCGTAGCCGTAGTCCTCGCGATACGCGGATGGAAGGTGAATGGGGATTAAATGAAATGTAGAGTTTAGGTGCCATTGTGAAGTTTCAGACGTTGTTTAGTGCTCTTGTGGAGCTTTTCCTAAATACGACCGTTTTTAAGCTTTTGAACGCTTAAAAAGCTTGGGTCTATTCAAAAACTGTTTTCTATTGTGTTATTTCTTTTAGCTTCATCCCGAATACTGTAGGATAGGCTTTATTTCACGTAGTGCAGGGTAGGCAAAGGGAATCTAATGTTCCCATACACTCCTTTCCCGCCTTTCTGTCCAAATTTTGTCGTATCGCGTGTTGAGTAGCGAAACTCAACGCTGCACTATGTCTTCAGAGCGTGGAACTGAAAATACTTAATTCCCCTTGAAGAACAGGCACGCAACAGTATTTTATATTTAAGTATTTTCGCCCAATAGGTACATTAGAGTACCTATATGTACTAGAATTACAAACACGCAGACCTCCCTCCGACAGGTGACGGCGACGGTAATAAGCACTTTGTTACTTCGCGCCGTTCTATGGACATTTGAACAACATATGTAAGAAAATGTTAGGTTTATTTTATTACCAACATAATATTTATATGAGAAATTTCCGGCGCTTGAGCTGTTTTTATTTTCCAGTATTTACGTTAGCCGTTTTTAAGGACACCAGCATGCGACTGTAAGCACGACTCTTCAATTATGAAGAGTGATTTTATTTAATATTTTCATTTGTCTCGCTCTGGTCGACGCGACCAGACGAAGCGCGGCTTTCTGTTCCTCAGTACGGAAGTGTCTTAATGGGAACGGAACGTCTTATGACTAGGAACCTACCCTGCTATGTGTGGAATACGGCGTGAAGCTAAAAAAAAACACTCTGAAAACAAAATGCGGTAAAAATTTTGTTTTCAGAGTGAAAATTATTGAATTGTCTTAACACTACCTTCTCTGCCTACTCTGCTAGATAAACTGAACAATCTATACATTTTCTATGTAAACAAAGATAACACTAGGTTTTATAAAGTAAGATTGAAAATAAAAGTCATATTTAATTTGTCTTTTCCATGTTGCGGGCAATCCACAATATTATGTAGTGACGGTATCGCGGGCGACCCCCCGAGGGCACCAACAACTTCTTGATTAAATAACGTCACCGACGCGATGTCTGCTTGCTACAGTTATTTCTACGTTTGTTATGAAAGTTCAGTTTGTTTAAATATTTTTATATAGAAAACGATATTTTTATTAAGATTTTATATTATTTTCCTGCCGTTCCTCCAGTATCATTGATACTCTGTTCTCACATATCAAACGAGGCTGATGTCCCCCTGCCTATCTTACCGCAGTTTTTAAAAAAATCTTGGCAATTGAATAAAGCCGCAATATTTAAAAGGATTCATGCCCTTGTTCTTTAATACTTGAAAAAGTTAATTAAAATTACAAAGTCTTCCCTTCACATTGAGAAAAATATATTAAAGCCATTTCTAGGTAACTTGTAATTACGAGTTCTTATTCCCATGAAATGCGAATTGATTTTATTAAACGTTTGTTTAATGGTCGTGACGTAATGAATTAACGTCGGAGTTGTGGGTTCGACTCTCGGTGTAATGATTTTTCTTTAATTTCCTTGCTTTGGTAACAAGGTAAAGTGCGGCGTTGAGTTGCGCTACTCAATACATAATGTCTCTAAAATTAGGTGGTACGGTACGAAACGGAGCGTCTAAACACTAGATTCCCCCGCCAACGTGTGGGATACGCCGAGAGGCTAGAAAGAAGAAATATTCCAAGTCGACTACAACTACAACTAAACTACAACATACTACGAATTGTTTTACGACTGAAAAGAAAATATTTAAATGAAGTACGGTATTACCCTAAGCGAGAGTCAAACCTACTATCTTTGTTTGTATGTTTGTTTGTACAACATGCATGTTATTATAATATACGGGATATTGAAGACATAATAATTCCTAACGATTCGAATAATCAATATATTTTAGTTATTTATTATTTTTGACATGAAATTTCAAGTTTTAATATAAAAATATTTTGTGATCAGGTGGTTTATACACTGAAGTAAAATTTGTCACTGAGTATAATTAAATATTAATTAAACAAATTACCTTCGCCGGTTTCTCAGTTGCCTCGAGTACTCCCCTTGCTTCTTGCAGGAACTAGCTAGTCTCCTAGATCCTGGTGTAGTGGGCCTGGTGTATATTTCCAAAATCTTGACTATCCATATAGTGTAAAAGATTTTACAAACATTATCCCTATGGAAATTCGTATGTCCCAGAGTTACAGCAGTCTCACAATCTTATATATAGATTGATTCTCTCTAGAGGATTTGATGGGATCGGTCGTGATGTGTGCGTAATACGTTATGGAATTTACGAGCGTAGATTGCTTATAAATTTGACAAGTTGAAATCCTAGGTAATGTATTGTCTTTATGCATTTATATATGTATACTAATGGCCTCTCTATGTATCGCGACATATCGCAGGATAGGCTGAGAAAACTTAGTGTTCAGACAAATACATCGTTCTCCGTTTTCTATTCAATAATATAATCAGTATATATATAATAATGCAAGCAATTTAACTATGATGAATATCCCGATCGAACCCGCAACTATTGCATTTACACCGAGACAATCTGTGTCTGCATTATCCTTAAATATTCAACACAAAAAAAAATCTTAGCCATAAATTTGCCTGGTTCAAAGTAAAATAATTATAAATAAAGTATAAACTTCCTTTTTTTTTTAAAACATTATGATATTCCACACCAAGGTAAAAAAAAAACTTTTTAAAAAAACTAATAAAAAGTTAAGGTAGCGGAATATGAACTCGCGTCTCTTGGAAATTATACAAGCGCTCTCTCCACCAAGCCTGACGTCAACATCAAGCTACGTTTCTTCGTTTATAAGAGTAAAATATATTATTGTATGTATTATTAATTACAAATTATTTATGCTGTTAGCATGTCTATGCGTGGATTTTACAAATCTCTCCTACCAAAGAATAATTGTTATAAAAAAAATAGTTTTTTGAAAACAAATAATTGAACGTAACGTAGCAGAACTTCAATTAACGCCATTTGTATACCGTCCAGCTCTCTGACCACAAAGTCTTACGTTCTCATGAAGCTTATTTATTACGTTAACATACATATTATATATATTTTAACTTCATGCTGTCTCCCGCACATAGGATAAAAATATTAAAGATTTAGTTTCCTCGAGAGGGAATCGAACTCACAACCTGCCTCAAGCATATAGTTTGTTAAATAAAAAAGTGGCATAATTCAAATAAAAAATACAAATATTATATTACATTGATTGTTATATTAACAGTAGTACAAAGATAATTCAAGTGTCGCGAAGCCTAAGCCCTTTAAAAGCCTAGTTAACTGGACGTGGACAATCAGCAGGCCTTTGGATAAACCTATAATAGTTAATTGTGAATTGTTTGTAAACAACTGTGATATCAACACATTGGTATCTAATAGCGAGATTGTACCAAACTGAATGGAGTACACTGCCTTTTATAAAATATAGATACTTTTATGTTTTGTATCTATTTACATAGATAAATCCCAGTGATACATCTCTGTTGTCTATTTCTCATTATTACATTCTATTCTATTAATAAACTTTCGGAAGCTGCTAATAGTGAAGAAAATAGCAATGCAGTAGATTCTTTCGTGGCGCAGCTGTACAAGTGTACGACTGTAAATGGGAAATTTTGTAAGTTCGAGTCCGGTTCATTTCCTCCCTCTGGTAATACCACTCAACATACAAGGCCCCCAGAATTTGGGGATCTGGACTAGGGTCCTTGGTGCTGCCTTCTCTGCTATGCGGGAAACAGCGTCGAGCTAAAAAAAGCTTCTCTCTAAATACACTGCAAGCGGGAAAGAGCGTGAAGCTCCAAAAACATAACTAGCAATGTATAGTGCTGTAGGATATTTAACGCAGTAGACGAAAGCTATACAGTACAATTGTCGTTACTGTGCCGAGGATAAACCATCCCCAATTAGTTCAGAATAAACTAGTTTCGAATCGATTTGCCTTTAGTTGTTGGCTTGTGTATCTATTTGCTAGAAGCGTATTATAATTTGTAAGGATTAACGAGGCCTTCGCGGAGCAGTGGTTACGTACGTAGCGACTGATTGTAATCGCGATGTGTGTGGGTTCGCTCCCCACTCGGAGAAATTACTTATTATTTTTATGATAAATTATTTTTATTTCTCCGTCTTGGTAGGCGCAACGCGGCGTTAATTCCCGCCACTCAATATGCAATGTCTTGAAAAATTTTAAAAGTGATAAATGGAATGTCTTAACTCATAGGTTCCCTCTAATTACGTTGAATGTGATATTTTATAATAAAGTCACTTGTATCGTAAATAATGAAGAAGAATAATATAGATTTGTCCGGTGGCGAGTCACAACGTATCAGACGTTTTACCAGATATATGAAAAATCTAAAAGTATTTTATAATAAAACTATTTCTTTAAACCAAAATTCATCTTATTGTCGTTCAAAATTTCGTCTTAATGGAGACTGAGTGTCTTAGCATTATGTTCCCTCTGCCTTCCCTGTTGTGTGCGGGATACAGCGTGATAGCTTCACACTTCACGCAAAAATGATTCACACTTATCCCCCATTTTAATTACAAAAACATTAGCTGACATTTATTTTCCTACTAATAGTAGTAAACTGTATAATTAAAGCCGTGTGTTCCCGGCTTAGAATAGGATCACCCTGGTACTGTCGGTGTCGTAAGAGGCGACTAAAGTACGTGTGGTAGAGTCACGTCGCCAGTAATGGCAACACGCATGGGCAGACTCGACCGGATTTAATACCACCCCCGGCATTTAAAACCGGCGTGAAGTAGTGGCCCTTGCCACTGCATTTCGCATTAGGTAATGCCGGGCCCCGGTGCCCTTCATCTCCACCTTAAAGGCTGGCAACGCACCTGTGGCTCCTCTGGTGTTGCATGGGGTCGTGGGCGGCGGAGATCACTTACCATCAGGTGACCCGAACGCTCGTTTGCCTTGTCCTCTCCCATAAAAAAAAAAAAAAGTAAGTAAGTAAAAAAAAACAACAAACGATTATCCAGTAGTTACTCCACAGAGCGACATCCAAGCGAACAATGAACGCTTAAAGAACAATAACACGTTATTATACATAAATGAAACTTGTTGTATATTACAAGCGGTCGTACAGAATATATAACAGTACATAAAGAACTAAATTAGCCGCGCCCGTAAGCCGTCACCGTTACAGTAAATGCTACAGTGAAATATGAAAAGCTTTTTACATTAAATTAAAGCTTTCTATTTATAATCGAAATTTCCTTGCTGGTTTTGTTCTTTGATTTGTTGAGTTTTTTTTTCGAAAATGTTTTACAAATTAAGAATGTCCTTAACGCTATTGTCATCCAGTAGTTAATAAGTACTCTTGGTTTCTCTTACATAGACGGGCTAAAGAGTAATGGAGGGCGTCGAGCGTAGCTTTAAAGGAGTGGTCGTTGCGATGAGTTTTCCTTTTAGAATATATTATATGTTGGAAATATATATAAAATAGCAATCAGCTTCACGCTGTATACCGCACAGGCAGCAGGATTCCACTCCATTCCTTTATAAATAAGAACCTTGTATTAAAGTAATAAGTCGGGCCGATGGAACCTAAACTGTCTTAAGACATTCCGTTCCTCATGTACCCCCAATATTTCAAGACATTGCGTGTTACGTGGTGGAATCCGACGTTGCGTTGTATCTTTTGTCAGGGAGAGGGAAAAAACACCGTTTTTTGATATATATATCAAAGCTATCTGTCTGTATGTGAAGGAAGTAAACATGACGAGAATGATAAAATTCAGCCCTCAACCAACATCGCATTTCCGATAAAATGATTATCGAACGTTTTATCGCTCTTTGTTTAAGAACACACTGAAAGTTATTGTGTTCCCAAAATAATATACGTTGTGTGAGTGAGTTATGAAGCGAGTGGTGTGTTGAAATTATTATACTGACGACAAATTTACAATGGGGGAATGTTTATATTTAAATTATTTACGTTATAACTATATATCATTTTTATTTATATTTTAATACATATAATGTTTGTAAATTTTCGGATTAAAAAAATACGGTAATCCCACCCGCGTTCATTAGGAGTTCAGGCGAAAATAGAATTGAAAACTTTCTGCCTGGTCTGCTGCGTAGGACAGAACTGATTCACTATTAGATGCTACAAGTAGGTCCTTGGTATATTATTTAACAAAAATCTATGTACACGAATTAAATTCCACATGAGAGGCCGTTAATATTTATTACGTAGTGCTGCGTTGAGTTGCGCACGTGCAAACAGAACATCATACAAATATTCTAATCAACAATCGAAATACAAAAGGAATATTAATGAACCTGCAACTGTAGATCTTTATCGGTTATTATGATATACTAATGCCATACCACCGCGTATTTACTACATGAACAAATATTCTATAATTGCGAGCGTTGAAATCATTAATTATAAACGAATTGCTGTTTATCAGGAGCCGTATTTGCGATGCGGCTGACAACGAATTGGTGCTGGTCATCGACGCGACGCGGCAGCCACAGCCAGAACAGTGGCCATTACTAATATATCAGTGTGTAATTATTTATTTACGTCTATCTGTGAATACGATGGTTATGGGTTTGGATCAAAATAGGAGAATGTAGAGTTAAAACACATGGTTCACATGAACCAATTTTCGAGATTATCGCGTGTTGTGCCGTACTAAACGTTGCGTTTTATCTTTTTACAAAGAGAGGAGGTACATATAATTCATTGGCCTGAGTGGTAATTGAACTTTGACCCGCTCACTGAATGATAAAGTTAAATCAAAACGACAACTTCTACATACATATATCTCTCAAACTTCCGTCCACCGCAGTGACCGTCAGCGATTAATTCCCGAACATGTTCCCAGCAGAGTCGAATGCTGTAAGTTGGTCGCAATTGTACGTAATTCAGTTTATTACTGATATCGTATCGTGAAAGTTATTGAGCTTTAGGTCGTAGCTTATAATAATGTACAGTGAGTGACCAGTACAGTGCAAAACTAACCTGCACCTACATGAAGGCCAGTCATAGCGAAGGTGCAGAAGCGACCGATTGTAAACGCGGTAGATTGTGGGCTCTATTCCAACTCGAAGAAATGAAATATTTAATAGTTTTATATCCTGGTTACGAGGCAAAGCCCGGGGTTCCCCTATTCAACAAGCAATGCCTTCATAATTTGGTGGCAAGTGGGAAAGGGAAGTTTAAATGGAGGCTTGCATTGGAACAGAGTGTCTTAACTCTAGGTTCCCAGATCTATTTCCTCCAGTGGAAATTAAACTCACAGTCTGACGCGTTATATTCGCAGGCTCGCATCTGTACGCCGTTACTGGCTATTTGGCTGCATGAGCCACGGAACTCAACACCGCGTTATATCTAACTATAACATCTAAATTATATGGAAATACAAACATTCGCCCAACAGGGATTTTAAACATTAGCAGATGATAACTGTCTAACGTAACACAATACTAATGTCTAACTTAGCTTAACTTCTGTAGGTGGGCATATCCTAGAAACTCTAACCATGTGGATATGAACGGGTTATATGGGATATGAAGAATTTCACTGATATATTCACTGATAATACCTTATGTTAACAGCGTTTAAGGGGAAAAACCTGATTTCCTCAGCAAACACCGTTACGCTGTGAGGTCAACTGCAAATTTTAAAATGCTCTCAGATGAATCTGGTCGTTGTCCACTTAGATGTTGAGCTAAGCGAGAGTTTTTTTCTAGTTTTTATAAAATTATTATTTAATAAGGCCCTGAGTGAAATCAAAACAAAAACAAGCCGTTGAATATTCCGACTGTAAATTACTATAAGTTCGATAAGCACTTAGGGGATTATTCAAATTCAGGTTGAAATTCAATTAATATTATTCAAAACGCTTCATTTTTCGAACGTAAAATAACTTATCACCAGTTCACTAAAGTTAATGCCTCAGACCTGAGAAGAACCGACTGAATATTCTGACGTTTTCTGAGATCCTATTTTAAAAGTGTACACATTGTTCCATAATAGTTTTACGGATACGATGCAGTCGAGTTACAGGTGCACTAAGATTAAGCCTTCTTTATTCTTGGCTTCATATTTTGTAAAATCATAAATGTTTTTTTTTAACATACATAACATTTTCAAAAATATATTGGAATACAATTGTCAATATATTAATTTCTTTAAACTTTTCCCTTAAAGAGTTTTTAATGCCAAGTTATAGATTGCACGAATAGTTTGTTTCTGCAGAACGAATATTGGTTGAACACTGGCTGCATTACCCCAAAGTAAAATCCTACAGGTCCATAGGACAGATACAATGGAAGCGATTGTCTAAGGATTTCAATATATTCAAATTATTTTTTCTTTATTCACTTTGGTAGATAAGAATGGTGATGAGTTTTTTGATGTCACATAATGTCTTGAGTAATGGAAACCCTTAGAACGGAGTGTCTTAACATTAAGTTTTCCTAGCTGGCAGGGAATCCATTCCATTATTTTCCTTTTTTTTGCTGCGAATAAGGGAATAAAATATTATGTTAAAACATATCTGTCGCATACGATTCAAAGCTATATTCGCGTATCCGTGTAAAAAGTCCGAATTAGAAAATGAATGCACTTTTAAAAACTAGTAAACCTGAACGAGCGTCGTCCGACCATAAACTGCTCGGAAAATTCATAAAAGCACCACACATTCTTCAAAAGTACCGGCGCTATTTTGAAATGGATATATACTATAGGATGATAAGTATTTTTCATTTAAATTTAGGAATATTTTCTATTTGTTCTAAATTATAATTATCCTTTATTTCTCAATATTGCACTCCGTCATTTCCTATTAGTCCGTTGCCCACATTCCGTCGAATTCCTGGCTTTTTCTCGTTATCATAGCTTGTGGGGATTATGTATAACATAACATTATAGAAGTTACTACTTATCATATTATAATATATTTGTATGCATATATTATATAGATACCGATAATAAATTACACCCTTGAGATAGGAGCGATTGATAACGTTTCCAGAGCACCTACATATTCCGAGACGAGAATAGAATTTCACCTTATACAAATAAGCCAAGTTTATTTTGTATGGAAGGTTACATTTTACAGGTATCTCTTTATCAGCTTAATATAATAGTATATGTATTATTTTAACCGACCTCTAAAAGCAGAATGTTATCAATGAGTCTATATGGGTTGTTTTTCTTTTTTAGGGTTCTGTTACTCAAAAGGTAAAAACGGAACGCTTATAGTCTTCGCTACAAAATACCATAGATTTAAATATTTAACATTTATTTTAGCTTGATATTTTAGACTTTTTAAATAGAAAATATATAAAAAATATTAATGTGTATTATAAAATTAGGTTGAGTTGATGTTCTATTTAAATATACAAAATGCATAAAATAATATTTTTGAAGTAAGCGTTTAAAGCTTAAGTGTTTCAAATTGAGCTCGTAGATAAATAATGCTAAAATATAACAGTGTGGGATGTCAGTCTTTCACATCGCAGTAAATCGACTCACTATCTATTAAAAATGCGACGTTAAGTTTCGCTATTTGACACAACATGTCTCGTAAATTAAGTAGAAAGTCTTTTAACACTAGCTTTTGTCTGTTAAGCTGACATAGAACATAGACTTGGAACATAGAGTTAAGACACTCCGTTTCTCATCAAGACACTTCCGTTCTTCACTTTTAATTTCTGAATTCCTGAAGCGTACAAGCATGCATGCGTAGTTACATGGGGGAACTCAACACCGCGCATTGCCTTATAATATTAAATATTTCATCATTCTGAACGGAAATCCACGGGAACCCACAACCATCAAGTTACAGTCGCACACTTATGCCCCTGCGTCATGACGGCCCAAAGTTTAATACTTTTTAAAATATTTTTCCCTAGAACCACAATATTTAGACAAAAAATAGATAAGCTTTATATTATAATTATATTAACAATAGAAATTTTTAATTAACACACAATTTACTCCAAATAGAGAAAGAAGTATAAAAAGTAGCTTCATGCTTTTTCTCGTATACCAGGGAAGTCAGAGGGAACCTAGTGCTAAGACAACCTCACCAGAATAAAGATCAAACCAACATTGTCGCGTTCACATTGTGCCACGAAGGCATCCAAAGAGGGCTATTTACGACGCGTGCAATCAAACCATCGATCTTATTCTGACGTTCTGTTTGCGAGTTCACTAGCTTAACCTATCCTTAAAGAATATTATATCACAAAATATATTCAATTCAATATGTACTCTGTGATCACACAAGAAAGATTAATTTCGATTGTTTTTATTTCATCTCAAACCGCACTACCTTTGAGGTTGTACACATTAACGATCCGGATGCAGATCTAAAGACAAATTGTTTTAAGCTTTTACGTATTTTGCAATAGCAAATGTGTCGTTGTTTTTTGAAAGGTTAAAAAGTAGGTGACATTAGCGAAAGAAAAATTATTTCATGATTACTGGTAAAATTTAATGTACTTCTTTGTTATTAATATTTTCTAACATTTGACAAATTGTAAACAGAGATATGTAATTTAGTGTAGCGCCAGATATGATATAATTCTAATATGAAAAGAAACTACTTAGCACTCCATGGATTCAGAGTGCCGGATCCATCGATCTGCAAGGTCTGAGGAGCTCACAGCAATATCTGGGACTTGCTAGACAAGTGTGGGCTTAAGGCAGCCCTTAAAAACGATTGTTTTAATTTTTTACACGATTAAATATTATTTCAAAAGCGTCCAATAGCTTACAAGTGTTCGTAGTTTAGTGTAAATGATCCCAATTATAGAAATTATCCCCATCGGCCTCGCGCTCGCTATGGTCAGTGTTACACCGACAGCCCAGCCCTATATAACTATAATGGTTGTACAGGGTTTAATTACGGTATAGTTTACGTTGAAACATGTTATCTAGTATATCGTCGCCCGCAGCTTTGTTTGTGTGAACTTTTAGACGTAAAATGGAAATAGGAAGTTCCAATAATCCCCTATTTGTACTTATATAATCTTCTTAATCCTATTTACTTGTTAAATTTAAACTTTATAAGACCAGCAAATTCGTCTGCTCCTTGTCACCAAATTAAAGAATAATAGAAAAACGCTGTAGGGTTAGAAAGTTGGTTGGTATACGAAATCAGTTAAATTTTTGATAGTGCAGTAAGGCTGTTATGGCACAGAGGTAAAAGCGTGCGTCTGTAAATACGACGATTGTGGGTACGATTCCCAGTCGAAGGAATGAAATATTTAACATTTTCCTCAATTTGGCAACGAAGCAATCTAAATTTTAAATATTGCCCGCTGTTTCCCGCATTTCGAGAAAACCTCCTTAAATGCTTTAACCTATCTGCATGACGAGTACCTCAAATACAATCTTGATGACAGTCGAACACAGATCTAAGCCAACCAACGTAGACAGTAAAAGTAGACAACATTTTGACTACAATAATATATAATATATTAATAAACAAAAAATATTCAGTATTATTTACAGCGAGAACATCCACTTGGATTTATTTATTGATAATTATAGATTTAAATTTTTTTCCATAAAATGTTTGTGCGATTTACGCAGCTTCACGTTCTTTCCCGCATGTAGCAAGTTAGGCAAGATAGCGGTGAATGGCTGCTCTGACGGTTAAACTTAACATTCTCCTCAAGCTGGTTTAAATTGTTGTTACAAGATTTACGATTTACGTTTAGCATCTGTTAAGATTAAAAAAAAATTAATACTATGTAAGAGAGAATGATGCTATTCATATAACTTTTTAACATTTGTACAAATATAATTGAACACATAGAAAAGAAAAATGGCTTTTTTAGAAAACATACAGAAAGGCACAAAGGAGATTATCGACGTCTTCATTTTTTCATTAGCAACGTTTCCCAAATTCTTGATGCCTAAATTGAAGAACTGAAAAATCTCATCCTCTCATCCACAGACAGCTAAAGTATCTAAAACCATGCAAAATGTCTAAAATAATAATTTTACGAAGCTTATAAATAAGTAATGCCTGCATCGTGCTTCCATCGCGTTTCGTTGCAGAATACGGGTTAGTCTCAACGGGCTTAGTTGTTTTAAAAGCGTATTCACTGTTATGAGCTCGCTACACTGACGTACAGCTGTGTAATGCTATATAAAGTACATTGCAGGTGAGTCACGGGGACGGAGAGTTAAAACATTACACCCCCTATTCCCCTTTCCCTGTTCTTAGAGACATTGCGTGTTACGTGGCCAGAGCGGCCACGTAACACGCAAATTACGCAAATTAAGGGCTATATAAAGTAATGTTTTTCAATATAGTCCTATGTATCCATCGAGCATTTAAACAAGTGACCCATGGAACTGATAAGATTGATAGTGTTAGTAGTGACTGGTTAGTATAGTGGCGTCTCAGACGATTGTGATTCATAGCAAATGCTCGTGCTATGGATACAACTACAATTGTATATAAGTATGTCACTTGCTAAGGGTTATTTATTTATGACACTATGCTTGAAAAACATGACGATAGGCTACACCTAAAAATCTTTTTTAATTGTGCGATGTGAAGAACAAATTCATAAGAGTAAATATGGCGTTGAGTTCCGCCACTCAACGTGTGGTATATTATGTATTCGGAAACTCTTTACTGCCACTCAGATTATTCAAAGCAGTATTTTATATCTTTCACATCCAGTGGAAATAATCCTTATTATGTTTTAAGCACCGTCAACTCTGAACTTAACTGTGTTTGTGAAAGATGTATAACTAGTTTATTGTTCTAAGTATTCATTACTTAACCGCGACAGCGGAACAGTTGGTTTGCTGTAAACGATGGTTGCGGATTCGTTTCCTCAATCGTATGATTATGATTTTACCAACTTTTCCAAGTAATTTTGCGCTTCGGCAGTCTCAATATTGTTTAAAAAAATGATTTTATTTGTATTTTTTTATTAATATTTATTTTTTAGTTTTATGATTTATTTATATTAAATGCTGTAAACACTTACCAACGAAACATAAATATTTAAGTTTTCCTAACAAAATGTTAATGACAGCGACATATAATATTTGATATTAGGTATATTATATATAGTAATAATATTTAAAAGGGGTTAGAAAATGTTCGCCGAAATATTATCGTATATAAGATTATGAAGAAATTTTAATTTGATCTCATACCGCGTTACCATCTCATTTACAGGTTGGAAGCTGGAATGTGCCAAAACTACGATCGAAATTGAATCTTATACCCTCGTAATAGGGAACTTGAAAGGCAGATTAAATAAAAGAGCCTTTAAATAAAACGGGGGAAGATTATTATAGAAGTAGGGCGTTTAAATGTTATTATAAATCATAAAGTTAGACATCATTTTGACATTATTGTTCATAGTCTATTGTTAGTTTTGAGATGCGGCAAGCTCTTTGGAATTCGCTCCGAGTTTTGTTATCAAATTATGATAATAATCAAAGTTTTGAAAGGCTGGAAAGTTAGAGCAGACATTAAAGGTGAGAGACCGACGTGGCACAGTGGAAGAGTGACTGATTGCACACAAAGTGTCTCTCTCTCTAATCTCACCGTCTCTAATAGCTGTTTCAAGCTTTGAATGAATAGTCATTAATTCATTGATCAGCTGTCAACCATATTCTGACCGCGGGCGTCGGCTTGCGACCTAAATTAGGATGATGCCACGAATTTTATTTCATACGTACATTTTCCATGAGCTGGATTGAGATTGAGAACAAGTTTCGAATGGAAAAAGTTAAAAATTTGACTACGCAGGCGAAAACGCAGTTAAAAGCCAGCGCAAATATAAAATCTCAAAATATTTTCTTAATGACGAGCAAAATATAAACTTAAGGGTTAACAGCTGCTATTCGAACCCTCTTCAGATTTCCCCTCAGAGAGCTGATTACTCTATTATTTCCCACCCTTAAGTTGTTTTGGTTAGAGGCCATCGTGGTTTACAGACATAAGAGTGTGACTGTAAGCGCGACGGTTTAAGGTTCAATTCAGACGCCAGACTTTCTGTGTGGCCCACTGTACCTGCGGTCATAGTTCCTCGTGTACCTCGTGCACTTAGTTATCACCTCGGAAAACCTTTTGTTCGAATAGCAGGGTAAGTAAAAAAATAATTGTGGCAAGACACTGTCTCCTCCGGTTTCTCTGAAATATTGGTGTTGATGGAGATTAATGTGACATGTCAATATTACAATATGAGTTATTTCTTAGGTTCGATTGCTACTCACAGTGAAAACAAAGCGCGGCGTTGAGTTTCGTCGGATTTCCATTGCATATGTCGATGCGATACTAGAGTTAGACAGATTAGCGATTCAGTGGATTCACGACACGACTCGTGCGCTGAATCCCGGTAATTAAGTCACGTATAAGCTTTAAAATGTCAGCAAGTGTCCACTCAACTATGAATTTCTATGAAAATTCAACAGAAAACATGTTGTTGTAACACTTTGATCTATAACTACGTAAGTTTGATATGAAAAACCAATTATAATATATTTACAGCTAAATAGTTATTTAATATAAAATGTACTGTGTTAGTAAAAATATATGTGAGGACAGTAGTGGCGCAGCGCAGGATAGTACTGTACTAAAGAAAAGTTTATATTTTATTTTATTAAATTGTTATGCAATACGGCATCTCATTAATCCATTGGCTCAGATTTTTTATCCATTTATTTGCCATAGGAAAGGGCAAAGTGCGGAGTTGAGTCCCGCTACTCAAAAAACAGCATGTTTCGGAAATGAGGCAAAAGTAAGACAACACGAGGAACAGAGTATCTTAACACGATTCTCTCTGCCTAACCTAGAAATATATTCGGTATTCAACCACTCCTCCTTATCTCATCTCATTTCATCTAATCTATTGAGATCGTGCGAAGATTTAAATGCAAACGGTTTTCTTGAATTACATTTCTAAAGGCACTGACTGCTCTTATATTGTTACGCGAGGGTTACAAAAACATTTTGACAGGATTACAGTCAAGGCAGTTCTTTGGCCAGTTCTGTTTTCGTCCTTTATCTTATTTTTAAGCTTCATTTATTGTTAATATTGTATTTAATTTATATAAAACTAGCTTTTACCAACGGTTTTGATTCTGTAGTAATGTAAACAGATTAGTGCGTCCAACCAAATAAACAGTTCACTTTTATTTTGTTACTATACACATAAAGTGTTAATTCATTAACAATGTCTATCTTAGTTATAAAACTCACACAAACGACAACTTAAACAAAAGAGAATCATTAAAAAAATTAAATAAAAAAAGGTATTTTTTTTGAAAAAGCAAACTTTTATACAAAAGGTAAGTTATAGAATAAGAGTAAGTTATATAAAATCAGAATAATAATTTTATGAAATTACAAAGGATTGTATCCTGCAAGAAATTTCTTTAGTTTTAAACTAAATTCTTCAGTCGTGGCGCAAGGGCACAAAGTGTGATTAAAGCGCGACTGGTTGTGGCTGCGATTTTTACTCGAGGCAAATTATTATTTAAAAGTATATTTTAATGGCATCGTTCTGATGTCGAGGCAAAGCGCGGCGTTGAGTTCCGCCACTGAACATGCCATGCCTCCAGGATGCGGTGGAAAGTGGGGAACGGAGTGTTTTAACACTAGGTTCCCTCTATCTACTCAGCTATGAAGCTGATTTATTTATTTTTATTTTTTAATTCTGTTTTAAATTATAAATTACAAACTATTGAGAGCTTTCACAGGTTATTCTATTGTTCACCGAACATCTTACAATGGATGTCTTATGTGCTTTAATTACGTCCTTTGTCCCGATAATTAGCTACTATTCATGGTTCGGATAATCTTATTAGAATCTCTGGAGTTTAGACGTAAAGTGCTTTTAAAGTAATGATTACTTAAGATTTATTTAACTTTACAAGGTTTGAAAGTAAAATGTTATGTATTTTATATTAATCCTAGACCCTAGGGGCCCTAGGCCTAGATTGTTACCTGCAATTTAGTTTGCGTGGACTTTATAACACTTGCCATGTTACTTTGACATAACACCCATAGTCCCCCATGGTGGTTTAAGATGTAGCATTTTGTTTCCATTGGGTGGAACTCAACACCGTAATTTATCTCAACGAATTGGAAAATTTAAATAATTTAAATATTCTATACCAAGTCAAGAATAAATATAAGCTGCATTACGATATCGTCATGTAAAAAATAAAGTTCTGTCACGCTGAGTACAAAATCGATTATAGCCTTCTCCGGTTTAAAGCCCTCTTCGCTAGATATTAGGACATTGTGTGTTGATCGTCGGAACTCAAACCCGTAGAGTAATAAAAATAATTCATTCATAAGGAATGGAACCCATAGCCAACGCGTTCATAGTCAACTACTTGCCCTACGACCAGTCCGTCGTACCAGTAAGTCATTTTCTTATACATTATCTTCACTCTGTATTCGCGAATAGCAGGGTATATTTTCCGTCAGTAGAGTCAGTAGAGTACGTTATACGACTGCTCCAGTCCAAACGCCTAGCATGGCTTATCCAACGTCTGTCTTAATTAGACTGAGAGACTGAGACGTGCGCTGGTTTAATTGAACAATCGCGCCTTCTCACCATTTACTTGTTGTGTGTTTCCAGTATTTATATTATTAAGGGTGTGACACGATGGTCGTGGGTTCGATCTTCACTCGAGGAAATGAAATATTTAATCACGTTTATATTTCCATTTCTTCATTCTGGTGTGGAAGCAAAGTACGGCGTTGAGTTCTGCCACTCAATACGCAATGTCTCCAGAATCAGCAGAAAGTGGGGAATGGAGTGTCATAACACTAGGTTCTCTCTGCCTACCTGGGAAACCTGGGAACCTAGTATTAAGACGATCCCTTTCCGAATTCTTGAGGAATTACATTTTGGTTGGCGGAACTCAATCCCACGCTTTGTCTCGTTACTAGAGCGAGGAAATGAGAATATTGAATATTCCATTCAGAGTGGGAATCGAACCCATAATTATCACGCTTATAGTTTTACGCTCCGTGGGCTCGTAACATCCAAATTGAAAGTTAAGAAGGTAGTGTTACAAATATTAGTCAGTATATAAAGCTATAAGCCAAACAAAAATAAACTTATTCATACATAAAAGCTCTCAACTATATGACAATGGAAATGCACAAAGATCACGCTACAATATGAAACGGCAATGTTTACAGAATCAACACTCGCCTACTTATCTGATATAAATTTTTACCGTCTCTTTCTCTGCCAGTCTAAATTTATGTGATAAATTAATTGTAACAATGACTTGTAGTGAATGCTGCGTCATGTCCATTTGAAGAGCAAAAGCTCGCAAAAGTCTATTTCAATAAAGAATATTTGTACTCAAATTTGAACCCACAATCATCAAGTTCAGTCAGATACTTTTCCACAGTGCCTGGATGTTACATAAATTGAATTATTATATAAATTCAATAACGTCGATCGTATTACGTGGCCGTGACGGGCCTTTGTGCCATTCTTCATTTGTAGAACAATGGGCATTCAGTAAGTAAGAGATCTATTATTTTATAATATATCTATAACACTTTGCGTAGTGATTCAAATATAATAAGATTTTTATCGGAAATCTTTCGAGATGGAGGACGAAAATGGAGGGACTCCCTCCATCCTCCTCTTGTCCTATTGTGTGCACCACCACACAGCGTGACGGTGGTTAATGAATAAGCTAAAAATACTTATATTATTCACACAGCCTTTAATTGTACAACAGTGAAGTGCGCAAACTTAATGCTATCATAACCACCAGTTTTTTTTAGCTTCATGCTGTATCCCGCATACAGCAGGGTAGGCAGAGAGAACCTCGGTGTTAAGACACTCCGTTCCCCACTTTCTGCCTAAGAAGAAGAAGAAAATAGAAATATAAACGTAAAGAAATATTTCACTTCCTCGAGTGAGAATCTAACGCACAACCGTCGCGTTACAGTCACACTCTTGTGCCACTGCGCCACGACGGCCTCCTATACCCTCCATTTATAGAAATAACCCTTGGCACTATTATATTATGCACCATATTTACCAATTACGTTGTCCAAAGCCAAGCGCTTAACATGACTGTCACAGTCATGCTGTCTCGAAACCCTAATAAAGCGCCTACAAATATATTATAACAAAGTCACAGTAAGGAGAATTTATTATTAGTTTTAATTTTCGAATGTATAGAAA
Organism: Heliconius aoede; assembly: GCA_037355905.1. NCBI lineage: Eukaryota > Metazoa > Arthropoda > Insecta > Lepidoptera > Nymphalidae > Heliconius > Heliconius aoede. Next base: position 564,784 of record JBAIZZ010000018.1, read on the forward strand.
ATCGGTATTTGCTGCTAATATGTTCGTAGGCGCTTATGTAACTTATGAGGGGTTGGGGGTGCAGAGATGAAATGAACGTACCCAGTTCTAAAGAGCGGAGCGAAGTAATTACAAAATACAAAATTCTTTGTTTGTGGAAATGTAAACGTATTTTATTTAAAAGGAGTCCGTTTCACCTGAGCATTACCCGCTCATTTATCTTTCGTTGTGGAAACCAGGTTAGGATTGAAGATAGAATGATAATATGGCTTTAATTGTAGTACTCAAAGGGTGCCTTGTAATACTAGGCTTAAAGATGATTCAGAAAAACAAGATTGTTTTTTTTTAAAGCTAAGAGAGTTTGTTTGGTTAAATCTGCTAATCTAGAGAACTACTGCTGGTCCAAATTAAAAAAATATTTTGATCCATTGAATAGTCAATTAATCAAAGAAGGCTTTAGATTCGATAAGAAGGCCATGTGGAACAAATGGCAGGTGAAAGCTCGTTACTCCATAAGAATTTTAAGCTCTGACATGTAATTACTTTTTTTAGTTTCACGCTGTATTCTGCATCCACGTGCGAGCAGGACAGGCACAGGAGCTCAATGACGCGCTTTTGCCTTCACACCAAACTGAGGAAAATGAAAATATTCAATATTTGCGTAATGTTGAGTGTTGCCACTCACCACGCAGATGTAAGTTACTTCTTTTTGATACGACAATACAGTTTTGTATGTTATATAGGTGAAAAAAGAAAACGGAATGATTTATGACTAGATCTTGTTCACTCGCTCTGCGATTGTTATCTAAATGCAAATAGCGTATTACCGACAAGTTTATTTCTTAAAACAAACCTTAGATTTGATTTGAACTTTAGATTTGGCACAAGGACTGTGAACGCGACAGATTGTGGGTTCGATTCTAACTCGAGGAAATGACATATTAGCGCGGTGTTGAGTTCCGTCAACTTCTTGATTAATCGATCGCAATACCTCCATACGTTGACAGAAAATTGGGAACGGTGTGTCTTTAAACTACGCTAACGGGTTCCCTCTGCCTACTCTGCTATGTGCGGGATACAGGTGAAGGTCAAAAAACAAAAGGAAAAAATGAGTTACTATCACCTTTATCATCACTGTACCTCAGCGATGAAGAATATTTAAGTACTATTTATTGATTTAATTAAAACTTGTCTAATTAGAAGTGACACAATTATTTCTTTGAAAACGACTGAGATGTTCAAAAAGAAATGCCCATTAATGAGGAACTCTACCGAATTTGTAACGTATTAATTAAACTAAAAAACTCAAAAAAATATACGAGTATAATTGCCGTCCGTCTCGAGACCGCTCCGGTACTTTGTGTAGAGAAAGAGTTTGTAAATTTCAAAGTAACAGATACTAACTTTAAGTGTTGATTTTAATTTTATTTACTACCTTTTATTTTACATTTTATTAAGATTTACATAAATAGGAGCCACCTTGGCGCAGGGGCAGGGGCACCACTGAGTTCTGCCACTCAACATGCCATGTCTCAGGAATTTGGAGGAACATGTCTTAATTAGGAACGGAGTGTTTTAATGGGTTACGCAGCGCTGCAATACCAGATTCCCGGGCCGGGCCTACCTTGCTATGTGCTGTATTTCACAGCGTGACACTATAATTTTTTTGGCTTTGCTTGGCTTGCTTGCAATTATTATTTAAATTCAATTTAACTTTGTTAAGCTACACCGTTAACTTAGTAACCTTTGTAAACTCTCACATTATGTGCTTACTAAGTAAGCTCCCTCATTGTTTATAAACATTCATAGCATGATCAACACATTTGTATACAAAAACAAAGTTGCAAATTATAAGCTTTAAGCTCTTATTCTGTATAAAGTTTTATAGACGAGTGTTATTTAAATTTTCTTACATTCGTAGACAGAGACGGGTTGTGGGTTTGAATTCCCAATTGGAGCAATAAAATATATAATATTTTTAACATTTTTCAAGATCAGTATTCCACACTTACAAAAGAAAAATACTTAAAAAATAATATTCTCTTTTGCCAAACTAATTCTTAGCAATTATCTTTGGCTAGCAGAAATTTGTAAATTTCTCTCTATAAAGAAGCTAACAACATAAATAAATTGTAACAATCGTAGAAGAATTTCGACGTAGCTTTGTGAGAACGTATGGCTTAGTGGTGTATAGGCGCTCAAATGAAATATATACAAAGAATATATTTTATTTAAGCGCCGATCTAGATATAACCTGCAAAGAATGTGATCATCATTACCATCCCAAGAGCCAGGTCACGGCCGTCATTCATTGCGCAAGACATTCAAAGCGTTTAATCGTCACTAATCGTCAATTAGAGAATAAAGATGTTAAAATAGCTCTGAAAGTGCGAATAATTCACTCACCTTAGTGAACATTGGAGCTGACCCGCGACTGGAAAGGCAAAAAATGTTTGAATATTTTTTTTTTTGAAATTTAAATTGAGAGTTCGGTGGTTGCGCTTTGGTGGTAAGACACTACACATTGTTGAGTTATGTCACTCTATACTCAATGTCTCGAAAATTAAGTGGAAAGTGAGGAACGGGATGTTTTAAGATAAAAAATAAAGTTTCAGAGACGTAAAGAGTATTGTAAGTGACGACGTTTTTATTTTTTATATCAGCAGTGAGAACACAAAAAAAACACTCCGTTCAGCACTTACCGCCTAATTTTAATAACGTATTAATTGACGGAATTTAATTAATTTACAGGATTATTTTTTTAAAGTTTTCATTCATTTAAAAGCAGAATTCGAGTAAAAAACAACATTCGGTACAGAAAATGTAAATTGATCTTAACTTTACAATGCAAAATTTTATCTACACGGTTGCAGTGGTGGCCGTCGGCGTCTGCGGATAATCGTCACATAAAAACAAAGCCATATAATTTGTAATTTTAGCTAAATGTTGAGAAAATAAATACATGCTAAAATGTTTTCCCCTTTTCATCTAATTTAGAATTTTATCTTATAGAATGATAGAATTTAATGACACAGTTTGTTGTATAAAATTAGTCATATCTAAGGTAAAACGGCTCTTGTCAAAAGCATTAATTTATATCCGGGTAGTTTCTGTGGATCTATAATTGTGAAATTTGGGAAGAAGTGAGAACTAGCAGAAAAAAATAAAACGGAACGGAGTGTCTTAACACCGAGGTTCCCTCTCCCTACTCTGCTGTGTGCGGGATACAGCGTGCAGTGAAGCTGAAAAAAAAAGTTCGTTTCATACAAAACGAGTGCACACGTCCGCAAACTTAAGATTTTATTAACTTTTATAAATTGTACTTCCTCTTGACATACAATACTGAAATTGGTAGCGGTGAAATGAGTACGAACCCTCATTATGCGACTCCGATTTGTATTTTACCGGTATTTTTAGCTTAGGCTTAGCATAGGCAGAGTGTAAACACTCTTGTTCCCATTAAATCACTTCTGTTCCAAATTCTGGTGGCCAAATATTTTGTCACTTCGAAGGCAATCAAATGTACAACCTGTCGCGTTATTAGTTGTACTCTCTCTATAAATACAACCTAATATTGTAAATAAATCTAAAAGATGATAATGCAATCCATCGTTGCAGTTCATTTTATTTTTAACGATAATTATGCCAATTGTAATGGCATAAAGCTCCGCCTCGAGCTTAAACTGTCTATTGAGTTTGGTTGGCACACGGCCAAGCCTTGGTAACCTCGTACGTATAAAGACATTTTTAGAATCTGAAAAGCTACTGTAAGCTTTGAAAAATCCTGTTTCTATAACAAAAATAACAATTGTTATAATATATTATAGCAGTTAGTTTTATTTATCGAGTGTATTGACAGGTTGTGAGTTCAATTCCAACTCGAGGAAATAAATTATTTATTAGTTTCATTTCTTCGCTCTGGTAACGAGGCAAAGTATTGCGTTGAGTTCCGCCACAGAGCAAGTTATAATTTTAGTCCTAAGTTGCTGCATTCTCCGATTTTCATCTATTTTTAAAGACATTGTGACCGATGACGGATAAAAAATCTAAGAAATGAAAATATTTTAATATAGTTTTCTTGAGGAGATTTCTTGTTCCACACCTTTCCAACGTTATTCAACTGAACCAAGTTCGTGGTCAAAAGTACTTTAATCCAGCTATTACATTTCGAGAACACCAAAATGATTCATAGTATAGAACCTTAAGTGCAAGTTCTCAAATAATTTCGCGTCTATAGTAGTATTCAGTAGCATTCAAGACGTTAAGTCCATATCCAACTTCTACGAGGCGTCGAAATTAAGCTGCTCAAGAAAACACTTTTACAAAGTTCTTCTTAAACTGTATATATTCTGAGCTTGAAATGTTTTAAAAAACAACTACAGGTACTATTTATAATATTGTAAAGGTATATCATCATTGTCACTCATTCATTTACTATACAGCTTAAACAGCATAAACTTATAGATGTGAAATGGAAAATCTCGTTTTTTCCCATTCGCGTGGAAACTTCCAGAAATCCTATCTTAGTGTATCTACATATATATCATTGTCTGTCAGTAACGCAGTAATGGACGTATTCTATTTATAAACGTATACACGTATACATATTCTATATATATATATATATATATATATGTAGTCTAAATTTGGGGCTTAATTCAACATAGTATAAAATCAATATCGATTATCTAAAAAATCTACTAGAATTCAAGATATATGCAATGGAACTCAACACCGCATATATTATATGACCCAAAATAAATGTTTACAAAATGGTCGGAATCACTCTTGTAGTAGTAATTGCAACATATACTATAAAATGGCACAGTTTCTACTAGCTAGTCTGGTAATGGTGCCAGGACTGTTTTACCAAGAGAACAGAACTACTTACTACAGAACTTTATTACTAAGCTGCTCGAGATTAGGCTCATATACATTTAAAGCTCCAGGAATAGAATGTGCACTTGTAGTGCACACAAATGAAAATATATAGTTGAAAACTTAATTATGTATTTAATAAAATCCAGGTGCGAGTCCGACTCGTCCATAGGGTTCTGTATCAATTTCAAGATTGTGGGGAAGTACAATTTATATTTTATATATAATTTAATAAAAGTTATGAAATGAACGACTTGTTGTCGTTCATTTCATAACTTTTCGTTTTTTTCTTTGAAATAATTGTTACTTACAATTTTTTCTCCCTTTGTTTACATTGAAAGTTCTGTCTTTGTGTTAAGAATTATATTTGAAGGAAAAACGATTTCTTGTGATTGCGTTGACTTAAAAGTTTGACTTTTTCCTTTTGTCCTAGAAACCTGGACCTTGATATTTCATATCTATTTCAGCTTGATACCTCCATACTATTTTAAGATAAACCATTTGGTCTCGATAGTCAGACAGAAAAGTGATCCTATAAGGATTCCGTATTTTCTTCTTAAGGTACGGAATCCTAAAAAAATCACACAGTTACACTATAGATGCATTTTTTACTTTACAATTAGAATTTTACGTTGCATTAAAATGTTCTTTTGTATGTCTTAGAATGTTATAGTTGCGCTGAAAAGATTGACAAAGTACAATTTCCAAGGATTAACTGCAATTCAACTCTCACAAGCTCCGGCAAAAAGAAACACTGTAATAGAAATTGAAGACGAAATAAAATTACTTTGGCTTCTACGATTGCAGTTACTGAATGCTGAACTGGATGAGACATTACAGTGTTAACAATTTAAAGGACAAGTTATATGCTAGTTCCTGAAAACTCTTACGTGTTTCTTAATAAAAACAAATATACATGAAATAATACAGTCCACTCTTTTATATTATACCACTTAGGAAAGACACTTGTCTCTTCCAGAGTAGGCGCAGAGAATTGTCCCCAACACACTTCTATTTCACTTCAATCACACTTTCTGCCGATTTCTCAAAGATTTCCGTGTCAATTGGCCGATATTAACGCCACGCTTTGCCTCGTTACCAGAGCGAGCAAATGATAATATTAAATATTAAATTCAGCCGAGTGGGAATCCAACCCACAATCTGTCTCGTTACAGTCGATCGCTTGTGCTCCTGCGCCACGATGGCCTCATTAGTTTAATATATTTATGGCATTTAGCATGAAATTAGTTTAAACAAAAAAAAAAACATAACCCAATATCAAAATATTAACTAAACTAAGAATTGTTTGCAATTTTCCAATGTTTCCCATTCGATATGCCGCGTATTAAATATAAAACATTGGAGAAACATCGAAATGTGGCGCACATTCCGACCGCGGTTACCTGCGACCCGGGACTGTATAACGCGACGAAATATATTCAGTATTGAAAAATCTATTTTGGATTTCAGCGTCTGCACCGACTCGCCTTTTAAAGCAATGTGATAAGAATTGTACGTATAATGTAGGTGATAGCGGCTCTTTTATTCGTTCTATTCAATATGTGGATTCGTTTATACTAATATTATAGGATTGAAGTATTTGTTTTGTTAAATGTATTGTAGCTGTAATATGATGTTTCATAGCGCAGTTGGATAGCATCTGAGTGTGGTTGTGGTTGGTTCTCATTTAGGGAAATTCATATTTTTTTATTTAAAAAACATTTAATTAAACCTTTTTTTCCAATAAGCTTTCTAGACTTCTTTTACGGTGTACTGTATTTTATAAATTTCTTGGGTTGGTCCTTACCCTCCACCCATATAACGTGGGTTGTGCAAAAATTTGCAATCTGAAATTTTGTTGCTATTCTGGATTAACAAGAATATTGATTATTCGTAAGTTCATTGTCATCACAACTGAAGTCATAATCTAAATATCAGATTAATCGCACTCTGGGAAGTGGGTCAAACTGAACTTGCAAGCTTTCATATACTCGACACGCACACTTACACGCACACTAACACGGCAAGTCAAATAAAAGCTTGTAATTATATGTTGATATCATGGCTTTAATACGCAAAGAAAGGCATATACGACACATAGGAAACAAGAATCTTAGAAAATTCTGGTTACTCTCTCTTTTTCTCTATATGTGATATACCGCGTGGAGCTACAAAATGTTATTTGTTTGAAAATATTGCTATAGTAATTTTTATAGAGCCATCATTATCAAAATTGAGTGGAATAATTAATTAAATACGTTTTATGTAATACGAATGTGTTAAGGAATTTTAAGATTTTTAAAAGTAATATATTTTCCTTTACAGAATGTACGAAATTTTTCGTCACTCACAAAACTATTTTATTAATGAAAGCGCTTCCGCTGTACGAAACCTTTGTGGGCCACTTCGACCCACAGTAGATTGTATTTTGTTCATTTCAACAAATTTATCTTGGTTTTATTACTGAAACACGAATATTGTGGTAGAAATTTTGTATCCTAGAAAAAGGAAGCGATTAAATGCTTTTATTTTTGTAAAAATTTGGATTTCTTGAGAGGAAATTTAGTGTTAAGACACTCCATTCCCAGTTGCAATTGGTCTACCATTGTTAGGATTTCCTATATTTAAATTATGTTCATTTGAACATAATTTAAATATAATCGATCCCTCGCATGGGACCTACAACACAATCCTGGGTTATCGAATTTAAATGAATCTAATTAATTTAATTAGTCCAAATAAAAAAGAAAGCTTTACAACTCATTCATAATATTGAAAGGATAGAAATTGAAAAATGTTACGAGTAATAACCCCGCCCAGGTGAACTAATGTTAGCATTTGAAGTTGGATTTCTTTAAGTTTTCATTCTCCCAGTGGATCCTTTATTCTTCCTAGAAAAAATATTTTTAAGAATATTTTATAGCAACTGTCTTTACAAAAGAATCAGGTTATTAAATTTTTAGTTTATCCTTAATTTGAGTGAGTAGAGTTCCGCCTTTGTGTCGATAGCTGTGTATGCGAGATTCAGCTTGGAGTTAATAATATAAATGAATAGCTTAAAAAACCTAATATAGAGGAGGATATCTATAGGTAGCTTCATCAGGCGCAAGTGTCCCGGAAACCAGCGTCAAGTCAATTCGCATGAATCCAGGATTTGCACAATTCACTACAATATTTCTCGACTCAAGTTCTCTTTCTGTGAACTTTTGTTGAAGCACTTAAAGTCTCTTTGGAAACTTTATAAGCGGTGACGTAATCTGTTTCAGAAATATATTTTGAGCTCATTTTGTAATCATTCACATTATACTTTTTAGAAAAATGATCAACTGCTTTTTTTTGGCTGCTTACTCCCTAATATTGGACACACTGAATAGGCGTATACTTGGTGTTACTAAGGAAAAATTTCCACTAAGGGAAACAATTTTACATCAAGTACTTACTTAGCTCCAAGTCGGCGTACCCTTGAACCACTTAACCTAACAAGAAGTTCCAAATGCTGTAATACAAACACGAGCAGGTTAATATTTGAGTTAGGTTTGTTTAAATACGATTGCGGGACTTAATCTACTTCCATATCTTAGTATCGGTAAATTTATAATTAAATTAGAAATTTTATATTATTATATTAAAGCACAGGGACACGAAGTATGTATGTAAACGCAAATGTGAGAGAGAAATTAAAAAATACATATAATATATGATAGCGAGAGGAAGATGCAAAGGTGTGTGACTGTAAAATATTTATATCTAAATGATTGCCGGTACCCTGCCCTGGTAAGACATAGCGCGGCGATGAATTCCGCCACCGGATACTTAAATGGATACTAGGAAGCAACTTGCCTAGCGACATGGTTCAGAAATCTGGGTGATTTAAGGAGCGCCACAGGGGGTGCCACACGTAGTCAAAGAAAAGGAACATTACCTACTCACCTTCTGACGTAATTGGGTAAAAAAATATTAAGTTCTAAAGCTATGTCTCATATAGCATCCAGATTTTTAACGATAGTTATATTGGTTTTGTTGTACCTTTTATTTTGTTTACAGATATACCCACGGGATTTGGTACAGTTAAACATGGAACTTCATCACACACGTTGGTAGCATAAGTACGTTTGTAAGTGGTGATGAAGTTTTTAATTGACGTATTAATATTTAGATGAATATTTAACTGTAAATATCAGTCTAGGGAATGTAGGGAATCATTGAGAGGGGATTTCCTGAAAATCTTACAGAAAAGGGAAAAACCGCTAAACCATGCAAGCCAATCTGCGTGCGGTGACTAGTCTCTTATTATATTTTATTAATATTTTATAATATTTCAAATAAGCTTAAAATTAACTTGTTCACATTAATATAAAAACTAAATTTATATTATATAAATTAATAATATAGCTTTTCACAGGAAATTTACCAAAATATTGAAATCAGCTTACACAAATTACAACCTACGTAATAACGTGATAGGGTTTATGTGCGAGGGAGCGACCGGCGTAATATTTGTTGAAGAGCATCAACCCGATATCTCGACCACTTATCATATGAAATATTCAATGCTTGCTAGTGACAGACGTACATACACTATAATACACGTATTCATGTACGTATATTTTATAAATAGGTAATTCGAAATATGCCGTTTCGATTAATATTTGTAGAGACCTCTGTCGGTGCTCTCAGCGACTGACTATTACAAACGCGACGGGTGTGGGATCGATTCCTTCTTTTCGGAATGGTTATAAAATATTTTATTTAAGACAAGTCTCTTATAAGTTTAGCATGCCCCAGATTCATAACGGTGAAATTCAAAGATCAATCTACCCACCAACATGCTATTTTAGAAATTTTATGTAAAATATATAATTTTTTATTTAAATTCTAGCGGCTCGCCCGTGGCTTCGCCCGCTAGAACTACATGATTATTCCTTGAATTGACTGACAACTATGACGACTTCCAATATGAGTTCATATTACTTTAATATGAATCAGCTTTACGCTGTATCCCGCACACAGTAAGGTAGCCCTATGCCTAGCTATCCTAGTGTGAAGACACTCCGTTCCCCACGTTCAGGCGAATTCTGGAGGTATTGCGTATTGAGTGGCAGAACTCAACGCCGCGCTTTGCCTCGACACCAAAGCGAAGAAATGGAAATATAAACGTAAATACATATTTCACTTCCTCAAGTGCGGATTCTAAGACGAAGCGCGGCGTTATTTTTTGCCACTCAAAACGCTCTATTGGGCGGAAAGTGCAAATCGTAGTGTCTTAACACTACGTTCCCGCTGCCTACTATGTTATATGCAGAATACAGCAGGATGAGCGGAACATCTCCTCGATAACTTAATTTACTGATATGTGCAAAGACTTGTTGATAAAATACTATACACTTTCATATATGTATAATTTATTTACGAAATACACATACGACAATTTAACTGTAAACGTCAACTATGAGTACACAAAGTGTCTCATCTCCGCGTATCCCCTCAATGGTACTGGAATAAATCCAATTCTGAGTCTAAAACAATGTTGACATGACACGGACATGCGTGGGTTTTCATAAAGATAGTCGATCAAAAGTTGTAGCTCTGCGCGGCACGAGCACGAGCGGTCGCAAACTATAGATTACTTTATGGATCACGATAAATTCGTCAGTCGGTTCAGTATTATTCTGTTCAACTATCTTTGACGTACGGTTTTAGTCGCGCGGTCAAACGGAAATCACCTCGGACACCACAAATCTGAATTTCATAGACAGAAAAATATTTATATAATAGTAACAAATATTGTTTGATTTGATTGTATAATGTAAAATACATAGTTTGCTTGATAATGGTGAGGAGTCCAATTTTGACGGACATATGATATAGATACAGAATATATTAAAATAATTAAAAAGTGCAGCAAAGAGAGCAAGTAAGAGTAGAAAGAACAAAATATTAGTATAAATAATTAGTAAATAAATAATAACTAATATATTTTACAGAGTTTTTTGTCATCACCACTTTAAATAATAAAAGCCCAATAAAATAAAATTAAAAAAGATTTTGCCAAAAGTAAAAACGTGATTTTTTTTCAAATAAAATTAGTAGTAAAATTATTGTTGTAAAATAAAACGGCATTTGTTAAGAATTTTTTAATAGTAGTAGTAAGTGTTTACGTCATGGGTGAGTAATAAATAATAAGGTCACAGATAGCGATACATATAAAGCGACTACTTACATAATATAGATACGATTCCGTCCATAAGTGTTATGATAAAAAGTTCAAAAGTAATGAAATTATTAATGAAATGTAAAAAATTGTGCCTAACTTTAATTAGGTATATTTTTAAAAATATATAGAATTTTCTAAAATTTTCATAAATACTAGTTACTACTACTTTTGTAGACTCGTCGCGTGTTCAAGGGCTAAAGCGCTCTGACAAAAACTAAAAGTGTTAAAGTGTTAATAAAGTGCCGCTTAGAGTTCCACAACTCAACACAGGATCTCCAAAATTAGGCGGTGTAGCATTGGGTTCCATATCCTTATCTAAAAAAACATTCTTTGTGTGGAAATCTATTTCAAACATATAACGAATAATGTGTCCTAGATAAATGCATACATGTATATTATTTCGTGAATTTTGTCTACGAGGTCAGTCGTGGCGCATGGGCACAAAATGTTCTGCAAAATCGACTGGTTGTGGGTTCGATCACTACTCGAGGAAGGAAAATATTTATTTAAATTTTCATTTCTTCGCTCTGACGCCAGAACAAAGCGCGGAGTTGCCTTCCGCCACTCAACACGCAATGCCTTCAAAATTTGGCGGAAAGTGGGTAACAGAGTGTTTTAACACGAGGTTCACTCTGAGTACCCTGCTGTGTGTGCGATATAATTTGAAGCTGATATCATTTTATATTATTTCAACGGTAGACCCGTTAACAGACATTACAACTGTTATTTTTCCACGTATCTATTAGATAGATAACTAACAATCGATATAATATATCATTATATAATTTATAAATCAAGAAAGATTACATTTTATTACGTACATGCATCTGATATAATTGACTCATAACATTATAAGTAAGATAAATGTTTTCTATAATATATTTATTTTATCGTAATTCTGATAACGACCAAGGAGCAACATAATTATTGACCAAAGTGTGATCAGTTTACATTATTACGTCAACAAAGACGGACATGTCGCAGAATGTGGCCGTCGTCACTGGGGCGAACAGGGGGCTGGGGCTGGCTATTGTCAAAGCATTGTGTAAGAGATATCAAGGTGTAGTGTATTTGACGTCACAGAACGAGAAGAAAGGGAGGAATGCTGTGGAAGATCTTAACAAGCTAGGGCTTTATCCAGAGTACCATCAGCTTGATGTAACGGACAGGGAAAGCATAATCAGGTTTCGAGATCACCTCAAGAGACAGCACGGAGGACTCGACATTCTAATCAATAATGCCGCCATACTGGGCTGCGTCGTAAGACACAGTTACACTGAAGATAAGGGTGTCATCGACGTCAATTACAGCGGCCCTCTCAGCATTCATTACTACATCCTGCCTTTGCTGCGCGACAACGGCCGCGTCCTGAACATGTCCAGTGACTGTGGACATCTTCTTAACATCCGCAACCGATATTGGATCAAAAGACTCTCTAAAAGTGACTTAAATATAAATGATATCAATGAATTCGTGGACTGGTTTCTAGAATCGTCGCGGTTTGACACATTCACCACTGCGGACATCGCTGACGGTGGTACTCTCGCAGCGTACAGGGTCTCTAAAGTGGCGCTAAGTGCTTTAACTATAGTGCAACAAAAGAAATTTGAACACAAAAACATTAGTGTGAACTCTTTGAACCCTGGACATGTTAAAACAGATATGACTGAAGGTGAAGGTGACATTACACCTGATGAAGCAGCTCTTAAAGTTGCGTATTTAGCACTAGATGCTCCTGCGACGTTGAAAGGCTCCTATATTTGGCACGATCTGAAAGTAAATGATTGGTATACTAAACAAACTCTGTAGTAAATAAAACATCTAAAATAAGGAGAATATCACCAAGAAAGCTTATAAAAATGATCTCGAAGAAATTTCTGTTCCGAATATCTAAAAGTGGATAGATGCAAAAAGAAATTCTGAAGAATAACAATAAAAAATATTTAAATAGCAAATATCTACAAATATATTGTTTTTTTTTTTGTCTCAACTATACTATATACTAGCGGTCCGCTCGCAGCTTCGCCCGTTTATCACTTACGACAAAATAATATAATTTAAATGACTTTAATTATATTATATTATTGTTTTATATTTATCATTATATTATTGTTATTATTTTATTTTTTTATTTTATTATGTTATTATAATAAAATATTTTTGATGAACATAATGTTCGTCTATAGTGTTAAGTCGGCGCGCGCCGGTTACATCTTGCACAATTTCCGTTATATTGATACGCATATGCTATTATTTTGAGACCATCGTGGCGCAAGGGTATTTATATTTTCATTTCTTTGCTCTGGTGTCGAGACAAAGTGCGGCATTGAGATCCACGACTGAATACGCAATGCCTCCAGAATTCGGCGGAACTACGTACGGCGTACCCTGCTTTGTGCGTGAATATATATATAGCGTGAAGCTGGTGATTATTTTTCTCTGAAGTGTTTTCAATCATCAAAAGTTATAGCTTATAGTACTCTTAGTGGGGAAATGCAATTTTTATTGTTTCCTTTGCCCAAATAACTGAAATATAACACTGAGCGGTGAACAGTGTGAAGTAAGCACTAAATCTATAACACAAACTTCACACTTGTTTGCATCAAATTTCATCAAGATTTATTTACAGGATGTTAAGTTACCGTGTCTCCCCCTCACTTGGGACAGGTTTATAAAAGAAATAATTTAAATGACACTTAGGTTTTGTTTTATTTAAAATATAATATTGAACTACTAATCTAAATAGAATCATAGTTACTTAACAATAATTTGGTATTGATGTGAATAGGTACTCAGATATTGCTATTAAATTTAAACAGGCGGGATCTAACACATAACCCCGTACTGCAAGATTTTTCAACATTATAATAACAATGTCGGTTCCAACACTGCATTGTGTACCAAACGCGCAGCTGTGCTGATGTTTCGCTGTCTCATCAATGCAGCTGAGGTGCCATTAACCCTGTTACCAGTAGCGATACACCTCTCCACATCCATCTCGTATCTTCCATCTATACTTCCCAAGTAAACTCTTCATTCAAATTGAGAAAAGATTAAAAGATCTGATCTATACACCCTCTTTCAGGTCTAAAGCCTCCTCGGGCCTCCCACAATAGCCTATAGATCTCTCTTGTATTCTTCTCGATAAAATTTTAGCATAAACTTTACTACTACTACCTAAGTTAATCCAACTGACAGCTCTATGGATTACGCTAGATTGCGTATGTGAACCTTTGTACGAAGGCACGATGACTGCATCTCAGCAATCGTCTGAAACTTGTTACATTTACGTAGAATCTCTTTCCTAATAATTTAAAAAGGTACAGACGATATGTGTTTATGTCGTATGTTTTTTAAACGTTACCTGCTATTTCTAAAAATGTATATATTGAATTCCAAGCTCGTCGTGGATGAACAGGCGATCATACTCCACGAGATTCTGTAAACTGAACACATTTCCTTATAAACTCGATCTGTCTCTCGCTCCGTTCAACATATCCGCACCCTCTAAAGGCGCACTCGTATGTGATGCGGACGTCTCTTATTTATTCATAAAGCTGAAGCATAGTTTCACGTGAGCTGTGATTTTTTTTGTTTTCATACATCTTTCGTGCCTTGTGGAGTGGGAAGAAAATATTTAGTGTGAATTCGGAGTATATTGAATAATTAATACTTTTAACATTTCGTTTATTTTCATAGGCCTGTCCATGCAAATGGTTCTTAAATCTCAGATTTGAAACAATACATTATAAATATTCATAAAAATAAATATGTACAAAGAAGAACGAATGGTAGAATCATCAAAGAAGAACCAATTACCTTGACGATGACGTGACGATGAAAATTTTTCGACCAGGCGAAGCGCGGCGTTTAGTTCTGCCACTCAATACGCAATGCCTCAAGAATACTCTGGCTTATATTCCTCTGGTTTACGGGGTACAGCTAAAAAAAAAGGAAATACATGAAAAATAATTTTCGTTCACGTTTTCAAGTAAAAGCAAAAGTAAAACATTACATGAGATCTACTCAAACGTACAGGTTTTACGACGCGTAGTCCGATTTTCAGGAACGCACTAAACGAGCTACGCCGAGAAAGGATGGGGTATAAAAATAGCTGAAAGGTCAACGCTCGTGCCCTTCAAGAATGCCTAAGCTATAAAAGAGAATACATTTTACGCCTTGGTGAGATAAGAAAATCAGCTTTCGGGCTGCTATTCTTTTGAAGATTCAATTAATTATAATAACTTTTAGATACATTACAACTTCAAAACCAAACGGTGCACTTTTTATTTTTTTTAAATATGTTTACCGATGTGGTGATCATGTCAAGATCTGATGATGAGATCTTGGAGAAATTGAGGAAACTCTTAAAATTTTATAGCCACACGTACAAGTAGATGGTAATAATTACAAGGAAAAACATTGTTAAATCTTTTCACCAGAAACGAGATTGCCACTCGTTGCTCATTTTTTAACCAAGGTCGAAGCATCCTTTTAATGTCTCCATCCCCATCACCTGTAAAATAAAATAGTTTTTAACAATAATCAAACCGACTTCAAACATTAAACTAAAAAGTTAAAAATAAATGTACTTAACATAAAGTAAAACGTACCTTGATTTTATTCAAGAAATATAATTAAAGAAAGATTTTATAATTTTAAAGTTAGTGTCAAACGATGCTGCAACATTCTTACTACAATATCTAATTACTAAACACATATTTAAATATACACATATTTAAATTTTTGTTCATTTTTTTAAAAAATTCTATTCTCCACTCGTCACCAAATCTTGGAAATGGAAATAATTCACTTTCTGGAGAGAATCGAATCCACAATAAATTAACAAATAAATCAGCTTCACTCTGTATCCTGCACACAGATAGGAAGACGCAACCTAGTGTTAAAACACTCCTTTCCCCACTTTCCGCCCAATTATGGAGGAATTGCATTTTGAGTGGCGGAACTCAAGGCCGCCCTTTGCCTCGACACCAGAGCGAAGAAATGGAAATATGCATTTTCAATAAATATTTTATTTCTTCGAGTGGGGATTGAACCCACATCCAGTCGACTTACAGTTACACCTTGTGCCCTTGCGTCACGACTGGCCTCAAATTAACGAATTGTGATTATATTAATATAGTATGTACTATGGAAAAGTAAAGTTAAGATATTTTGTTATTTATTTGGTACTGTAACCAATACTAGGACAAATCCAATTGTACCAAACAATATCTTAACTAATACTGAATCTACAACTCTGATAAAGCCGGCTGGTGATTAAAGTTTGCCGCATTTCCGTAGATTGGGCAGACCTGGCATATTGGTTAGCTTTAATGAGTCTACGGCGTGAAGTTGCTAAGTAAATGAGGAAATGGAGTATTTTGGCACTGATGTGTAATTATCTTTCCCTCGGGCGCGATTAGAGGGTACCTGAAAGCTCAAAGTTAACCGGCCTTCAACTTATGCAATAAAATAGTTTAATTTTAGGGAAAAAATTGGACTCTAGTGATAGGTAGAACTTATCCTAGTCGTAAGGTTTAATATTCTCCTTAGTAAAAAGACATTACGTTTTTAATTTTTCACCGAAATTTGAGAGACTGCGTGTTACGCGTGAATTGAATCCACAACTACGACAAAACTCACATAATTACATTTTTTACTACGGACAGAAAACTTTTTTCGGAATCGTTGTTCACAGTCAAAATTTTAGAGCCCAACTTATACACACTGGTGGGTCGCGACCTATGCATTATTTGGGAAACAATGTTCTATTTTTTAAGCATCTTATTCTGATCCTATTCTAGGCACGGACCACACGGTATCACATATGTAATTGGAAATACTACATAATATATTTTCCTACAGTGGCTTAAAATCTTATCTTCAGAAATGTATATTAAATGACATTAATTCCATACATCTTTATCTACAATTATTCATGAATAGTGTAAAAAGCTTTACGTGTTAGTATTTTTTTTTCAACTTTAATTCAAATTCGAACAGAAATTCCTTATACTATTGTTTTACCTTGTTTAAGGGTATTTGAAAATATTTCGTTGCCTTTTTTCATTTGTTTTCTATAAACGCTGCTGGTAACAACCCCCGCGGGACGCATTCATGCGACCCGTAGCTCAACACCTTGGTTAAAATGAAAATTTAAATATATTCGTATGTGTGCTAGTAAGGTTCTTTAGACAAAAAGGAAGTTTTTTTAAATAGGTTCTTTCACCTCTTGCATGCAGTGACTTCTGACGATTATATACGATATAGCCTTTGCGCTGCAATATGGAATTAAAATGAAGACGTTTGTCTACGAGTAGTGCCTGAATGGTACAATATAATATCATTAAAATGTTTACCTTTGAATTGGATAAATTCAATAATTTTAATTTCAGCAAACATTTTCCGAAAATTTCGTAATAGATGAAATATTTAAGTAATTAATCACTCTTTTCCCTATTTGACAGCCATGTTGGATACCTCTTAGACGGGGAAAACGAGTCTAACTTTGGTGAGTAAAATATCATGCAGAAAATGAAATTATTCTTTAAGCATAGATGACAGAATTTAATAAAAATTTGCTTTCTGGCAGTATGCCAGTGTCAGCTAAGCTAAGGTTACTAAGGTTGGTTACAGAGAAAATGTTATCTTTCTGATTTATGCTTCTTTGCAATTTCTTATATTATATTGTACGTGGTTCATATTACAATTAGTACTTGCAATAGAGAAATTTCAAATGCCTCAATTGCATATTAAGTTGAGAGTTATGTCTGTCACGGCGTCTGTGTGTGTTTGGAGTACTGTTCTCACCAATCTGGGCTATCCGAGTATCAGCTTTAACCATTTGATCGCATACAACGTAGAACCATAAAAACGTTGAGGACCCAATGATCTGTAGAAGGTTTGACATTTCGGCCTTGCGTAGAGACAGACGTGTCCTCGCTGTACGTTCTCTAACGAACGACAATGACGCCTTTAACAAGCTTTCATTGAAAGTTTAACTATCAACACATAACCTCATTATACACATTTCATATGATTATACGAGGTTGTCGAGCTTACTTGTGTAAATATACTAATGTACTATACTAATTCATGTATTTCAAGATTCAATTTATGAAATATTTATCATCGCGAGAAGCTTTTATGATCATATAAATTATGTAAAATGAGGTTATAAGTTAAAATTTGGAAGGAATTTTTTTTTTTCTTTATTTTGAGCTATTAAATGAAAACTTTTTTTTAAAAGTTTACGCATCTAAGCGTTATAAAGCAAAATGCAGCAAGATTTAGTTTATTTTCAGTTAAGGCGACGATTATATTTAAAATTTGGTTCAATTGCATGGTGTAGTGCTTAGTTGAACTAGAATACAACTAAATAGAGTGAGAGTTTACTCAAGCATAGCTGTGTAAACACATGTTTAAACAAACAAAAACAAAATGATGTACACTGGGCGAAGGTAAAAATATAACCTGCCTAACAATAAATGTTCCTTTCGATATTTTTATTTTTTCTTCTCAATTTTCAGAACTTGAGCTTTCGAGAAGTCAGTATTTATATTCTTTAATAGCCAAAATGCCAATATTTAAGTTTGTTCATAAATTTTTGTGGACAAAAAAAACCGGGAAAATTTATTTTGTTCCATTAGATGTAAGCTTTTTGTGTAAATATATTTAGATGAGGCTAATCTATTCTTTTAATTTATTGGCCTCTCTCCTCTGGTCTTTGTTGATTTTGATGGTAACTTATAATAGGGAAGTAATTTACATTTTGTTCTTCAAGTATTATTTGTCTACCAAAAAAGTAGATAATCTAAAAGTTTTATATATTTTACCCCGTTGTTGTAGCGTAGAAACAGCACCCAGAGAAACAATTCATTTTAATTTTTGTGGTTCTGGTAAACAAAAAACTGTGTTAAGTACCGCTACTTTACACGCAACATGTTGAAAATTATGCGAAAAATACATACAATGTATCCTCTGCCTACTCACTTATAAACGAGATCTTTTCCATAAAACAAAATAAAACAAAATAAAAATTATAACAATGTCCTTATTTTTTTTTCATAACAAGACCAGACCTCTCTTAGAAAGATACAACAACATATAAGGCAAATTGAGAAAGATCAACTTGGGGGAAATTTATTTTGCAAAAGAACAGTTTCCAAAACACACAACTACTCGTGAAACACTTACACGGTCGGTTACGGGTCGCATTAACGTCCCCGCGAATGATGATGAATTATTCATAATGGCGGTGGTATGGGATACGTTGTCTTTGGGAGAGACCAACTTTGTCCATAGTTCAGTCTTTAAACAAAAGATACTCAAATTATTTACATTTCCTGGCTCCGGTTGACAGTGAGACCGTGACGGTCGCGGGATCAATTCCCACTCGGGAAGTTGATTATTGTCTTGTTTCTTTGGTAACAAAACAAAACGCAGCGTTGAATGGGAATGGAGTGCCTCGACACTAAGATCCTTCTGTCTACTCTAAACGTATAAAAGCGTGAGGCTGCCTTATTCGTAGCTATCATGAGTCCAATCGTATGAGAAAAAACAACTTAAATTTAAAACGTTGTATCTCCTAAGGTATAATTTAATTGCGCCATTAATAAGTGAAGTAGCTGTTCTGACGCAGGTTTGAAGTGGCAAATTATTCAGCAAGGGCGGATCGTTGTTTAAACGTCTTTGCGCGATATATTATTCATACAGGCATATTATATGGACGACGTCGGGGGGTAAGGAGAGGGTAAGTTAGGTTGAGGATCAATCACTGTAACTGTCATGCTGATGGAGATCGGATTGGCATATAAACCATTATTATGGACTCTTAATGTTATTTTAAGATCTTGCTAATTTTATTGGTCATTGTCAACAACATCTGGTTCCATACATCACGTTTGTGGATGCGATTTGTACTTCGTTTGGTTATTTTTTTTCATTTTTTAGCTTTGGTAAATAAATTTAAGAGAACTGTGTACCGCCACTGGACAAGCAATGTCACGAAAATTTGGCGGAAAATCAAATAAGCCCACTCCACTATATTTAAATGTAACCTATTTTACTACCCATTACACACATCTTTCTATGTTGAATAAAAATAAAATAACACAAAAATGCTTCTAAGTAATATATATAATAATAAGTATATACATACTTCAATTTCCGTACGTTGATAAATGTATCCTGTTGGGTTTGCAAAGTTTTAATTTACATTGAGCTGCAAAAGTTGTTCTTAATTCAATACCCGTGAATAATTCAATTCAGTGACGTTAGGCTGGTGCTTGTTGTCCACTGGAAGTAGATATTTAAGATATAGCTAACTTGTGAGCTATATGTAAACTAAATTTAAATTAATATTTCCTTTCCTCGAGTGGAGATCGAACTTACGACCAGTCTCGTATACAGTGACACTTTGTGCCCCTGTTCCACGACTGGCCTCTAAATATTAATAAATTATAATTCATTTCCCGGTGTGGAAACTGAATTCACACCTATTGTGCTTAAAGTCACACGCTTGCGCTACTGTTCCACGACGGCCTCATTACGTAATTTAAATGATAAAAAGAAATATCGTTGTTTTTATCATCACACAATTGAGAACTAAAGATCCAGTCAATTCAATAAAACAGTTGTGTCAAGTAACTGCCATAGCAATTAGCAAATAGTTACAAAATGAACGTTAGATGTTAACGAAAGCTTGCCAGGATCCAACAGTGAACCGCATTTAAATCGATTCAGCCAATCATGAGATTAGCGATTCAAGTACAGACACCGACCCGTTACGATTCATTATAACTATAGATATAGATCGCCAAATTGAGCAAAACCCTTATATGAATTGTAGTCTCTGATAATAGTTATCTTGTCCACGTCAATTGTTTTATGTAACCCACTGCTCGTATTTATATTCATATCGTCAAACGTTTTTTTCGAATTACAATGTTTCTAAGACGATATCCTAAATATTTCTTCTTCTGAAAAGATATACTTGCCAAATGATAATATGAAATATTCTGTTTAATTTAAATTGTTATCAATATTAGTTTGTAATTGTAGTTTTTGAAAAGAATTAGAAAAGAATATGTATATTGCCGCCACATACGTATTTAGTGGTTGCAGTATCCACGCTAGAGCGGTGGAGGGAGACACTGCAGGGCGGAAAGTAAAATTAATTAAAATCGACTCGACAATTCAATTAACATCTACGCAGTAGGTACTATAAATACAGTACAAGATATGTTCCACTTGGATAGTGTAATGAAATTTTAGCGCAGTTTGCCAGAATTTCTGTGATAGGTGTGCATTCGATTCCTAGTTGAGAGATTTTCTGAACTTAATGAAAAATAAATATTAAAAAAGGTGAAACATAAATATACTCAAGAAAACATTAATTTATATTTGTTCATCATTATAAAAAATATTCTTTATTCAATTAAATGCACTTTTGAATAAATATAAGTAGTGGCAGTCCTACTGGACTCTACCACAGCTACCTCCAACAGGAACGAAAGGCAATTTTATTGTCTGTTTATCTAACTAATATACTTACGATCTTACTTATACAATACTAGCGACGCATACGCGGCTTCGTCCAATTATATTTATTGTTATAACAAAAGTAAATTACTCAAAACCTTTACTCAAATTTTATGTAATATTGGAAATATTGTAAGAGTTACAATACAGTACAATTTCATCTAAATCCTTTCAATAATTTTTTGCATGAAAGTGGAACAAAGATCCATCCTCACAAACTTTCACGTCCAGAATATTAGTGGCAAATACGATACAAAAAATATATATATAATGCGTTTGACAGTCAAACGACAGTACTTAAGAAAAGTAAAGTCCAAGATAAGTAATGGGGAGAGTTCTTAATAAAAAAGCTTTTATAAAAAGTTAATTGAGTAGTTGCAAAGTAGAACATTATTTTCTATTTGTTTAATCCACTACCCATTGTACGGCGCATTGTGCATCTAAAGCTCGATCCACATTCATCATTATTTCGTATTTTATAATATGCTGTATATTTATTGTAATTTGTATTTCAGAAGAATAACTTTTGATGCTCTTGCTGGCTCTTATTAGCAATACTGACTTCTGAGCTCATAGTACTTGTACCTTCCCGTACGACTGATACTATGAACATTTCTATATAACTTGGCCCTTTAAATAAGTAAATAAAGTGACAATATTTAGATTTAGATATCTTTAAAAAATTTTTAACTTTTGAAATTGTTTAATACAACACAGCACAGCACTTCAGTTTTATAATATTAATATAGATAGATAGTGAGGATAGAATGAGAATAGAAATCCAAAGGGTTTTCAGTACCGCAGAGTTTGGTGTTTCGTCTTCTCTCGCTACTCTACTATGGATAGAGCGCGAAAATAAAAAAAGTAACTTTTATTATAAACAAAAGACGATAGTGTGTATACACCTTCTTCCTACCGCTTAATTATTCCAGTAAGAAAAATGTTAAAAGAAGAAAAAGCATTTAAAGTTAGTAAACAGGTACCGCGGTGATTCGATTTGCAAAGATTTCTCTCCGAGTTGTTTGCTGAGGCTTAGAAGACTAAATGATGACCTATAAAATACTTATTGTTTGTTCAAATAAAAACTTTTAACAAGTGTTTGATTTATTGAGTATTTTTAATATGAGAGTAGATAGATTTTATTTTATAAATTAGAAAAAAAATTATGTTCTATTTCGTATGAGCGGTAATCGTAGTAAATATCAGATACAAATTCAAATAATTTATTTAAACTGTTTTGGATGGACTAACAGCTTGCAAGATACGTATGTATGACTGGAGCTGACAAGGAACTCAATAGCTATCTCTTTAAAAGTATTTTATGTTTGAACGTAATAATCTATATTTCTTAGAAGAGGGAACCTAGTGTTAAAACATTCCGTTCCATTCTGCTACTACCGAATTCTGGTGCCATTACGTGTTGAGAAGCGGAATTCAACGCCATGCTTTGCCTCGACACTAAAATGAAAAAAATAGAGAAAATTAAAGTATTAAATTTTTATTAGAATGAGAATCGAATTCACAACCTGTCGCCTTTACAGTTGCACACTTGTCACTCTTGCGCCACGACTGGTCTCGCCAGTTAAAATGTAATTAAAAATATAATATTCCAAATAGAAAAGGAGAATAAAGAGAGCAATTTCTATTCATAAGAGCGGTTATTAAGGCAATAAGCCGTGTACAATGAACGGCAGGATCTAATGAGAGCGTAAAGTTGTAGCTGGCGCACGGCCAGGGCATCAGCTGCTGCATCCTCATGATTTACGCTCGCCTGCTACCATGATAGATTTATGTAGAATATATAGGGTAGGTTTTTTGTGAAGTCATTTTTGTAGTGTGTGGTACAATAGGAAAATGAGGTCGTTGTGGGTTCGATCCCCATTTGATGATGATGATCTTGAAGATATTTAAAGCGCGGCATTTAGTTCCGCTATGCAACACACAATGTCGTGGGCAGCTTGTGAGGCGTGGTGTGTCTTGACATTAAGCTCTCTATGCTTTCTCTGCTATATGCGGGATACGAACTGTCTCTGAAAAATCCTCTTCAATTAGTTCCTCTCTTTTGGGCTGGACAATTCTTATATTGTGTCGGAACTTAACAACGCGATCTTATTCTCACCAGACAGGAAATAAAGTACTGAAATTTTATGTAACGCTTTTTAAATATAATAGCAATAATAATTTGGCAAAAAAAAATCTTTTAATTAGCAACAATTTTTGTTTCATGATATATCCCAGATATAGAGGGATGTTAATAAATTCCGATTCCCACGTAGCGGCCTATTACGGAGACATAATGTGGTAAGTTGTGTTTTTGTACGACAGTGGAAGAATGGAAATAATTTTATTTATGCTTTCGAGTGGGAATCGGACCCACAACTACCTCGCTTACAATCTGAGACTTTATTTATATAACTTTAAAAACATAAAAAACCTTACGTCCATTTGCAACAACAAATTCCCTTCTATTCTTTAAAATTATACGTGGAAGATACATGAAGTAAATCCGAGCCAGTATTCAGTGCTGGCTTAAATAAAGAATAACGTTAGATCGTAGACGTGTAGCTTTTACTGCGATTGCTGAACTGTTTCGACTTGTTTGTGCTATACTATATATAATATAAATGGTTAAAATTTTTAGATACATAATATTAAATTGTATTGATGCCGTCGTAGTGTAGCGCTACTCGAAGGAATGAATTACTGAATATTTTTAATTTCAATGGGCAAATTAGTCGCAGGGCGGCTTGGAGATCAACCTCTTAACAAGTAATATCTCGAAAATTCGGCAAAAAATGGAGAACAGAGTAATACTAGGTTCACTTTGCCTGCTTACAAACAGCGGGATACAGCGTGATGCTAAATAAACAAAATGAATGTTAGTTCATACGAGCTAGGGAGCGAGCGTCTTAAAAACCTAGTCACTCGGAATTTTGCTTGCGTGGACTTTTAGGAAGTTAAATAAAACTTCTGGTTTTCGCTAATGTCTCAGCCAAATTTTAATATTCTTAAGCTACTAGTTCCGTCTGTGTATTAAAAAAAAACTTACAAAATCGGAAAATGAAAGAAAAATGACAGCCATGTTGTAACTTACAATTATGTCAACTCTGATCCAAGTAAAAAAAAATGAGAATAACGTGCCATAATTCTGGGCTAGTAACGAGATAAAAAATCCAACCCTTACAATTCAAAATCAACTCTGCCACGACAGCCTCAATACTTACTCTCTTATCTCTTATCACAAAGTAATTCTGTTCTAGAAGTTTCCCAGCTTAAACAAACTGTTGTTTAATTTTACAACTTAAATAGACTATGCATGGCTAATCAGGTCCGCACTCCTGCATGCAAATTGCTCATCATCCAGCTTTGGGGAAAACCATTAAAACAGTACGTTCTATACTTATATTTGTATAGTAATTCAATAAGTGCGATCTCTTGGGATGTTTTTGGTTAACATGTACTTTGTATGGTTAAAAATTTGGTGTGTAGCCTATATAATCACTAAGGGGGAATTCTTGTAATTCTAGTGAAGAAGGAAAAGCACGGCATTTCCATCCTGAGAATTCATTTTAATATACTTAGAACTGCTAAACTTAAAGATATAAATAAAGAAGATATATATTTATTATTATTATTATTATTATGTAAAAAAAAGTCGTGGCGCAGTGGCACAAGGGCGCCGCCCACAAACGCGACGGTTGTGGGTTCGATCCCCACCCGAGGAAGGGATTAATATTTCCATTTTTCTTCGCTCTGGTGTCGAGACAAAGCGCGGCGTTGAGTTCTGCCACTCAATGCCTCCAGAATTCCGTAAAAAGTAGGGAACGGGGTGTCATTACACTGAGGTTCCTTCTCCCTACCCTGCTGTGTGCGGGATACACCGTGAATCTGAAAAAAAAACAAAGTAAAAAAAAGAATTTCTTATTAATGTATATATATTATTTATTGAAGTAAAAAATTGATAATCATATTAAAATATAACACAAACCTAATATTTTTTAGGTGTTACACTATTATAAGCTTTCGCTGAACGTTGCCAAAAACCATGTAAAGAGCTACGAAAGCTACGAAAGCTACGAAAGTTACACAATTTGGATGCATATTTGCGTGTTCAAAGTTGGTCGGTACCTCACCCGGTGTATATTTAACTGCCCGGCGCAGACACCTACCGGTATTGGAGTTTGGAATTAGAGGTACCAGCCAACTTTAGTTAGAAACGTGTTGAATTATTAAATTTTCTCTTTAAAGTAGGCCCTACTTGGTAAATGTTACTTTAAGTTAAAAATGTGAAATACAATATGGTGTGACAAATACTACTTGTTACAGGGAAAAGCCATACATACCTATATCTATAGTATAAGTATATTTTACATATTATCCATAACTATAGTATAAGTATATTTTATGTAGCGGTATGGCATATTTATTAAATTCATCATGCTGATGAAATTTTACTGAGAAGAAAAAGAAGTGATGAAAGAATGGCGAAAAAGATCTATGATGGTGAAAGTGAGTGGTACAAGAGATAGGGGGAGATCTCGGTTGTCCTACGAAAACACAATATCAAAGATACCGAAGGAAGGTCATGTAAAATGCACGAGGACCCCTCTGAAAGGCCTGTATGAAGAGTTGGATGACAGTCGACGAGGTGAAAGAGGTTTGTAGTGACCGTAGTGTTTGACGCTCCGCTCTCTCTGACTACCCCGCTAGAGATACAGCGTGAAGTTAAGAAAGTAATAATAATGAAAATAACATTTGTAAACACTCTAGGGCGCTGACACCCTCTATTTATTCGCTACAAAAGCAATTGTAAAATTTTTTTCCGGTATCGTTTTATATATAAGAAATGAGTTGAAATTCAGCCTCGTCTCACTGGCATCGTCTCGCCGCCGGAGCTCACGCTTACAAATTAATAAGCTACACTATGTGTGATTGTAAACGTATTTACTTTATTTCCTCGTTCTGGAAGCGAATGGTAGTAAACTGTAAACTCCGCCACTTAAAACGTTATATTTCAAATATTTTACGAAATAGAGTTCTTGACTTGTTGTCTTGACTGCTTGTGGGATTCTCTTCCTAGGATTCGAAATTATGTCATTTCTTCAATATGGTTAGACTAGTTGGAATATTTAAACCTATTTCTTTCAGTACGATTATTTCTCTTCTCATTCAATTTGAATACATATATTATGAATCTTCTTCAAACCTAGGATCAATGTCCTACCACTCAGGCAGCCCTGTTTGATATTAAGCTCATCTTAAATAGCAATCTTTTTATCAAGTATAACAGCTAAGAGTACAATATTGTTGCGAAACGGCACGAGTGATAGATATTTTATTATGACAAGTCAAGTTACTTTGATGATACTTCGGACATTAGGCTGTCATGAACATAAATTATTTTGTGAGTTATATTTGTAAGCAATATGAATAATATTAATATTTTTTTTTAATTATTTTTTTTGGGTAATCGCCCTAAAATATCTAGACACGCAAAAGCGTGTCGAGCCAAGTTAAAAACTTACTTTCCAAGTAAACATAGAATTTGGCACCTGTATAGATCTAGAATAGTTTTGTTGGTAAAGTTGAGAACAATGTTCTATGTACAAATTGGCTCTTAGTTACTCGACTTTACGTGTTAGATGAGATGCTTAATTGTCACTCTGGCACCCCACTCTATGTGGGATACAGCGTAAAGCATGAAAATATTCGATGGTTTTGTGTGGTGATGGTGGTGTGCGTAATAATATCGTTAGCATAAGCAATTGATTATTTGGTAATAAAATAGAGAAAATATAAAAAATATATAATATAATATAAACATAAATATTTTTGATGATAAAAATATGTTATAATATTAAATAAAGAATAAAGCAAAAATATATTAATTTTCTTGTTAATATATTTTGAATATTTGTACATAATTTTATTGGAACATAATTAAAACTCGGATCCTTTAAAGTAATTATATTACTTATTGTATCATTAATTAGTTTCCTTTATAAAACACAAAAGAATACCAAATCATACAAACTAATTTCATAAACAAATTCTTGCAGATCAAATCTTTGACCGAACCGAACCGAACTCTGGAGGCATTGAGTGTTGAAACTCAACGCCGCTCATTGCCCCGACACAGAGCGAAGAAATGGAAATTTAAACGTAAATAAATATTGTACTTCCTCGAGTGGGGATCAAACCCACAGCCGTCGCGTTACAGTCACACCCATGTGTCGATGCGCCACGAGGGCCTCTTAAAAATAAGTATTATATATAATTAGTACATAATATATTGAGGTCGACAGCGTTAAATATATAAGTATGGTAATTGACAATCTCGGTACATTGAACTAGCCAACAAGTTGGTTACGGATTTACCGAGCAAACACTTGTTTATACAACATCAAAGTACAATTTTTATTATTGTATTTCGCATTTAGCTTGGGAAAATATAAACTTATTGTTTATTATATTGACAGTCGACCTTCGGTAACCACGTAGAGCCTCCAAATATGAGCGGAGGGTGGAGAATAGTGACGCATCACTGCGAAGTATATTCCAAGATTATATCTTGGAAAATACTTCGCAGAACATTAAAGATTTTTTATTAGTTGTTATGTAAATGTTAATAATCATAATATATTACATGATATTATGCTAAGTAATTAGATCAGTATGCACACTATACTTTAGCAGTAAATATTCATTCTTAAAGTCGATGAAACATGCTTACGTGGTACTTCACATATGAAAGTTTCTACTTATTTGCTATCTACTATTTTTTACATCACTATATTTAACAAGTATTTCAATTATTTATTACTATTTTTAACTAAATTCAAATAAGGGTCATACAGGAAAAAAAATGGATTTCCGCCACTCAAATGTCAAACAAATGCTGATTAAATTATTAAACCAATAATAATAGTTTATCTGTATTGTGTACTTCTAAAATGTACATAACACGTCGAGAAGTAGTTAAAAAATGCTAAGAAGACAATTCACATACATTTTGAAATAATCTTGGCGTCTGTCGCGTCCAAGTGCAGGTGTCCTAACAACTTGGCATCAACTTGGCACGTAAGTTAAGAGTATCTGACACTTAGCTCGTCGCGAGTTAAGTTATTCTCGGCTTACTTAACCACCACCGCTACCGTCCCTGTCTTAGTGTTGAAGTTGCATTATTAAACTTCAATGGTCGTGCGGTGAAATATGTATGAGACATTTAAAAGTGAAATATTTGCTCAAAATGTATGAGAAATGTTGATGAAATGCATTTACAAAGTTCACTTGCTTGCTTGTTTTAGCAGATTTAGCTAGATATATAGACGTAGGCGTGTCAGTATTTGTGAAAGTGACGGTATTTTGTGAAAGTGATCATAATCTATGGTAATCTATCATATATATTATATACATACATTTACGTAAACATATAACGGTGTACGAGAGGCCGTCGTGGCGCAGTGGCACAGCGTCGAACTGTCCTCTGAAACACCCTTCACCCCCTCCATCTACTCTGAAGTGAAGTTGTACAGATGCCTATATAGATATTAGTTTGTTTATTTATTTTATATTTGCATGAACATTAAAACGGAGAAATTTATAACAAAATTCTATTGAAAACCGATCACCCATCCATTTAAATATATTCTCAGGCATTGATGACGTAGAGGCGTGCAATGCGCTTGGCACATATTAGCTCCTTTGACTAAGGTTAATCGGATTTCACGCTTGCAAATGGGCACGGAGACTTCGCACAATCTGTGTAGCACACTTGATTAGTTTCAGGCAGCTTTTATTTCAGTCCTGATAAGTAATCGCTTTTTTTAGCTTTCTGCTATATCCCTAGTATTAGGACACTCACTTCTCTACGCAGCGCCCAATTTTCTAGACGCTTCATATTGAATGGCGGAACTCAACGTGGCACAGCAAAGTTTAAATGAGGAGTAGAAGCCCTTGAAGTGTAGGGTAAGGTGAAAACAGGATAATTTTTTTCAGATTTTCCATTTTGCATTACAACGTAAAATATAAAAATTCCATTTACGTGGACCTTAAAAGTTATATTTTTATTAAGTGATATTTCTGTTACACTTTATTGCTCATCATCTCTAAATTTGTATTAATATGTAAAGTGGATCTCTTCACCGCCAATGCGGTGATATGACAGGAAATAATAATACTGTATACAAAATACCTTAACCGCTTCCTCTATTTTACGCGGACTTACTAGTATTGTGGTCTAATTGTGACCGGAATTTTGTATGAAATTATAATATCAAATATTAAATTAGTTTGGTCAAACACACCACAGAGGGAGGTAGGAATATTTTGTATTATAAAACGACTAGTCCCGTCCGCCAGATTGCTAGTTGAGGTTTTGCCTCTGAGAATGATTCAAAACTAATTTATTATATTTGCTTATTAAATATATTATTATGATAAATTTACCCGCTCAAGACTTAGAACATGTAATGCAGCAAATATTCAAGATTCATACAACGTAATAGATGTTAGCAATAGCCCGGTTTGTATAAGTTCATTCAAAAACTTTAGAGAAAAAATAATAGGCAAATTAAAAGATTTGTTGTTAAAAGATTACTTAAAGTAAATCAATGATAAATTTAAATAGCGATAACGAAATATCTTATTACAAATAACATAAGTAACTCGAGTGTAAACCAATTATTTAATCTATCTGACGCCCGTACTAAATCGCGAGGGCATTTAGATGAAGAGGAAGTAAAAGAAAAAAAGCGTCTTAACACTAGATTCACAAGTTTGCCTGCAGGTGAAAATCCTGCTATGAGTAGGATACAGCGTAAATCTAAAAAACGCGATATTTGTGGTTTCAATTGATATTTACAGTCTCTTTAACATGGATAACTTTAAAAATATATATTTTGCCGTAAAAAAAGCAGCGTGAGTTTTGTTATTCGAATACAATGCTTCTAAAATGTATTGACCTGTTTCCCTGAAAAATGAAAAAAATGAATGAATGAATAGTTTCATCCCCATTTCGCAGATAGCAAGGTACGTAGAGGGAACCTAGTATTAAAATACTTAATGCTTGCTTAATATCGTTCCCACTTTCCGCCAAATCTTTGAGACACGTCTTGAGCGGAGGAACTCATTCGATATTAATTAGATGCCACCATTAAAAAATCGTGTAATCTAGCAATCAGAACATACTTAAAGGATGTCAAAGCAAAGTGTTTATAACGTACAATGGCCAGGCGTTATCCATTCACTGCGCCTAATTCGATTTGTTGAACGCGTCCAGAACGGATACACGCCGTCGTCGTAGAGTAATCCTAGTTAAGACTTATATTATAGCGCTATTGTCTTTGGGATTATTTCAATAGAAATATCGATTAACTGATTTTTAAATTATATTATACTAGCCGAGTTGAGCGGCTTGCTTATGAAATCATTTTAAGTATAGAGGATGAATTCTAATAAACCATGAAACACTTATTCAATTAAATATATTTAAGTCTAAATTTCTAAATCTTATAAAACTCGGTGCCGATTAAAAAACAATCCATACAAACTTTCAATACTTATTATTAAAGGGATTAAAGGGATGAACCCTTTAGGGTTAAAGTTTTTCTAAATTTCTTCTTAGTGGGTATCTACGTTTACGTTTCAAAAATAAACATTTGTAAAACAAATTTCTTGATTTTCGATCAGACCTGCAGTGGATGTTGAAAGACTGATGATGTTGATACGTTGGTATGTAGTTATCGATTTCACTCGAAGGATAAATCACAATTATAATATCTATAATAGAAAGTAAAAAATATGTCTTACACATTTAATATTTTTACAAAGAGTGTTTTAGCACTACGTTCCCTCTGCCTGATGAACTAAACACTAAACTAGGTGACTAAATACAAATCTATGATTTTAACATTTTTGTTTGTCTGCTTGACTGTTATTGTAATACTCGCTTACTTTTTTGTTATGTACCTATGAGATATGAGAAAATAAAAATATTTAATTTTTCATTCCCTCGAGTAGGAATAGAATCCATAGTCGTCACGTTTACGACATGCTCGTCCCCGTGCACCACGATGGAAAATTCCTTGATACATTAATTAAAATCTATGTAAGATATTCTTAATTAGGTGCAAAGTGTTTTCACAAAACACATTCTTCCATATATATATATACAGTATATTCGTAATATGCATCTGCATGTAAATACGGAGCACACGTGCCGGCGAAGTTACTTTTAATTTTCCACGTTGTTTTAAGTTTATTACGAGAGCGCTAGACTTTTGAAGTCGCACTGCATTTTAATTATATTCTTGTGTCGTTTTTCTTTGTTTTAAAAAAGTACATTTTGAACTTATTTGCATAGAATATTGTTTTTAACGTCCCACGCAAAAAATATTTAGGTTACATTTAAAATTATTATATAAAAGGAGATGTTCCTATTGACTGAGGAGTAGACGCACGCACAGCCAGATAGTGAAATGTGGACAGATATTTATATTTATAATGTGAACACCCATTAAGAAGGGATTTCGAAAAAAATCTCTAAAAAGGTAAAATAGGGATTGAAAGTTTAAATGGAAAAAGGTTTAAATGTGGCGAGGTGGCAAAATGGGCTTTATCCTTGATACCAGAGAGAAGTAATGAAAATATTTAATTTCCTCGAGTGGGAATCAAACCCATAACCAGTCAAGTTTACAGTCCCACGTTTGTTCCCCTGAGACACGCCTCGTATATGGGAGATATGTGCCGATTTATCCAACGCAACATCAAACGAATATGAAATCCTCGGATTTTACCTTCGCCTCTATACTCAATAGTATACTACACACTAGACCTGCAGCAACAGAAAAAGCTCAGAGTACGTGATCGAGCGAGCACGTCGTTCTCGCAAATCAGAAGGAATTTTTGACTTTGTTTTAGTGACGGCAGCGTTTGATATGCCAGTTAGCTTTAAATGTACCATCGTCGAATGTGAAGTCTACTTTCTATTTCTCTTTGTTTATTTTTTAGTTATTATTTTATTTGCATCTAAAACATTTTTCAATTTTTAAATATATACTTGTGTAAAAATTTCCCCAAAGAATATTCGAGATGCGTCATTCACGCTTGCTTATATGTTCTGCAGACGACTTATAATAATAATATAATTCATTTGATTGGAGGAGGATGTCATGTGAGGTCTATGGGTTTCTTCGTTTAGTGAGACCTACTTTTTGCGGAATACATACAGGACCTAGGATGCAACTTCTAAATATAAATAAAAAAATGTTTCTGTTTTGATTTCATCAAAAGTTATGTGCCTAATTTTTATAGCTAGATTTTTTTAGCTTAATATTGTACCCGCATGTAGAGGGATAAGAAGAGGAAACTTAAGTTTTAAGACACTTTGTTCCCCCACTTTCGGTCACTTTTGGAGATATTGCGTGTTCAGTAGCGGAATTTAAAAAAAAAATCAATTCACGCTTTGTTTTCTTATCAGAGTAAATTCATAAAAATAAATAAATTAAATGCGGCTTTAAGTTCCTACACTCTGGAATTCGGTGGAAAGTGGGGAACGGAAATATCTAAATGGGAACGGAGTGTCTTAACACTAGGTTTCCTGGTTCCCTCCGCCTACTCTGTTATTTGCAGTCTACAGCGTGAAGCTAAAAAACGAGTTTTGGATTCAGCATAGCAAGAACACACTGGGGAGGTAGGAAACGTTTTGCTGAATCCAAAACCTAAACGAAGATATCAAAGATATGCAGCCTTAAAAAATAGAGCTCAATAATATAAATAAGAGAGCAAGGCTATGATGTATAAGTCCAGTCAGGCAGTAGGAGTGTAAGGGTGTAGGGGTGTAGGTGACGCTGCACCGCATCGCACTGCGGGTGTCGGCGCTCACACTGTTGCATTATGCATTTCTCCGCCAACTACGGCGTCACATGTTTTGAAGCTTTCACATATTTTTCAGTGCTCATTATGAAAAATTCGCGCTGAAGCCGAGCCGTGGATGTTATAAAATTTAACATAATATTATGTTCATCAGTTATATGTATAAATAAATACTATTTAAAATAATTAAGTTGAAAATTTCTGCCGGAATGTGAGTATGTATATAATATAATTGTAGTGTAATTCAGATACTATTTTATTTTTATTTGATTTTAATTTTTTATTTAATTGCAAACCGACAATCGAGAATGTTCTAAACCATGATTCAAGAAAATAAGTATAATTTTCTTTGTGTCGGAAATTTTCAATGATCCATTATGAAGTCTGTTTTAGGGTTCGTTACTTTTTAAGCAAAAAAAAAACCAACGGAACGTTCAAAAAAATATATTTACATCACGAGAAGAACTATATAAATGTAATACGCATGACCGTGAAAAAACTGACCTAGGAACCCAAGTGGTTAGGGTGCTTCTGTGTACTGTGACATGCGTACTGCACGTACAAGTATATATAATTAAATTTTTTCTACACACAATATCTTGTTTGGGGCGTACGTACCCACGTACGATATCCATCGGAGTGTCTTAATACTGAATTCCCTCTGATTACCTCGCTATGCAGGAAAAAGCGTCGAAATATCAAATTTTAAAAGCTAAACAAAAAGGATTATATATGTATATACTCAGAGTATTAACCTTTTGAGGTATGATTTTTAGATAAATGAATATTTCAGCTTTCATTTCTCCAAAAGTTTGTTTAAATGTACGTATTACCGGGATTAACATATTTAACCTAAATTCAAAATGCGATTAGACGGCGCTCGTGTCTAAAGTCATTTGCATATAAAACACACGTGAATATTTTATACTTTTGCTT
Source organism: Heliconius aoede (assembly GCA_037355905.1). Taxonomy (NCBI): domain Eukaryota; kingdom Metazoa; phylum Arthropoda; class Insecta; order Lepidoptera; family Nymphalidae; genus Heliconius; species Heliconius aoede. Next base: position 599,210 of record JBAIZZ010000018.1, read on the forward strand.
TTATATGTATCTTTGTGAAATATTTTGTAGTTTTAATTATTATAAGAAGTTTTTTAATGCAAAATTTTTTATGAAATTAGAACATTGAGTTATAATAATAGTAAGTATGGATTGGAGGGCAAATGGAAGAATTCAGCCCTCTTAGAAAATATTCGACTTTGTGTTTTAACCAAATTAACAGCGGTGTCTCTAAGTAGTTAAACTCTGAGTAGGATCGTTACCAGGTGGACAAACATTTGGTCAAGGTCAATGGAAGGTCAAAGTAGAAGAAGAAGGAGAAGATCCTAGTGTGCAACCTATGGCTCAAAACGAAGAAGTATAATAGCAAAAAATATATTCATAGCTTTATATGCTTATTAGAGCAAATGTGTGAAATGTATTAGATACAAGGCGCGACGTGCGGTTTCAACACATCGTTGTACATTAATGTCACAAATAAATACGAAAATATGCGAAAATAGTCCAAATTTAGATAAAATCTCGAAACAATTCATAAATAAAATGCGACGAGATTATCACTGGCAGCTCTGACCCAACAGTTGATAATGAACACGAGGATTGATAACAACTAATTAACAAGACTTAAGTCTTTTAAGCCGATAAATGTTTACTTTACCCTACAAAAAGGACATTAGGGGATGAAAAAGTGTTTTTTTCTACGATTTGATTTGAATAAATCCGGACGTTTAGTAATTTATTTGGCAATATCAATTACCCTGTAGACTGTGACGGCTGCGAGATCTCTCAACGCCGCGCTTTGCTTCGTTAAGAAAACGAAGAAATTTTTTTATTTTCCCGAGCAGGAATCGAGCCCATCGCCATCGTGTTAACAGCTACATGCTTGCGCCTTTGCGCCACGACGGCCTCAATTTATATTTTATTTTATTGAGGCCGTCGAGACAAAAATAACATTTATAATATAATTAAAAAGCTCTCTGAGTTTTCTAAAGCGACCACCGCTGAGCCGCGGCGTGGCTAACTAAGTGAGCGTTCGAGGCATCTTCTAAAACATTTTAACTCTTGATTAAAGTATGTTTCTGAGTTTTTAGCTTAAAAGTGTAATTTATTATTCTTTTTTTCATATTAGAGAGTAAATTAGAACTTCTCATTTTTTTGTAGATTAAAGTTCTTTCATTTAATTAATTTAGTTACGTGTTAAATACTTTATATATAATATATTCATTAGGAAAACGTATAAAAAAGAGCGAAAAGGGTAGCGGGTAGCCGCACTATATCTATCAGTACTTACTTACGTACTTATATAAACACACATCCGAGTGGGAATACAACCTCCAACTGCGGCCACAACCGCCAGACAGACAGACGCCATCCCCTTGCGGTATTGTAATTAATGTAATGTAATGAAATATACAATAATTCAATTCAACATTAACTAGCAACTCACACTATTTCAAATATTCAACTTATTCAAACGTCTGCGGGAATGTCATTATTATACAACCAAATACACGGTTCGTGCTCAAAGGAAGTTCGCAGGAACGAGTTTACTCGCGGTGAACACCTCGCAGTTACGATACCGTACACTTGATGGCAATGTTTTAATTGTGTTTAAATGTTTGTTAGCTTTAAGTTCAAGTATTTACGCAATGTCGTACACACGACGGTTGTGGATTCTATTCCTAGTCGAGGGAGTGAGATATTGAATATTTATATTTCCTCGAGAATTTAACGAAAAGAGGGGAACGGAAGAGTCTCAATGGTAACGGAGTGTCTACACACTAGAGTCCCAGGTTCTTTTTGCCTGCCCTGCTATGTGCCGGATACAACGTAATACATAGCAGATTGTTAGTGGAGTGTGTCACACGTACAAGTACCTGTAGTAAATCGTAAGGAGATAACTATTATATGTCCCTGCATGATCCCAAATTGTAGGTGTTTATTTATTTTATTATTAACTAGCGCCCGCGGCTTCGTCAGCTTATTCTATATCAATAATTATGTTCTATGAATGATAGAAAACTTTAGTAAACTGTGTTTACTCACGTTTACTAAATGCTGTGTTTCAGTAGGATATACTTAAATTATTTACTGTCCGTCTTCCAATAACTATTAAGTAAAAGTTAAAAAACTTTCCTACACAAAAGTATCCAAAAAGTGAACATAATAGTTTCACAGATTCCAGCTGATACTGAAGTATTACATGTAGGTAACCGGGCATGGCCAATATTGTTAAAGTACCCTTAGGATCGATCAGACCAGTACTTGGTTATATACTGTCATGAACTAAAAAAGATTGAGGTTTTTCAAAGAGTTGAACATATTTTCTTAAATTACAGCTATGAACATTCCCATGAATTAAGTCACCTTCCAAAGTTTGAACTTGATGGGTTGATCCGCTTAGCAGTTACGATGTAACAGACAGACATACAGATACAGATACACAGTCACATGGCTCAGGGGTACAGTAAGTGATTGTTTCGATTAAGTCTTAAGTGGCAAGGCTAGATAAGATGAATGCAATTTTTCACTAAATGAAACTTTTGTAAGTTGTAGGTCCTTTACAATATTGAAAAAGAAAAAGTACTAAGTTCGGCCACTCAGCTCACAACGCCGCGGAAGTAGGACGGTAGGCGGGGAACGTTGACTGTAGGTTACGTTGCTTATCCGGTCTTATACGGAATACAACGTGTTATGGTTTTAACAAAAATAATAAAGAAAACGAACTACGACTACTGTAGTAGTCAAAAGAACTTTACTACATGTCACAGTAAAAGTCAAAACTAGTAACTTCCTAAGCACGCCCGCGCGCCCCAGTTCACCTACAACATGATACTGAGCATAATATTATCAAAGTTTCCATCCTGTTGCTTATCCGCTGTAAGCTGTTCGAGATATGGCACCAACTTTGTCAAATTCAAGACTTGGACATTCTTTTTAGTATTTGATCTGTAATATTTCTTGTTTATACATGTCCTAGATATATTATGTATAATCTTGTGGATTAGATGACCATTAGAGGGAATAAGATAAAGCGCGAAAACCCTCAAAGCCTTGGAAATTTGGGGAAAAGTGGAGAATGGAATATTTTAATATTAGGTTTTTACGGTCTGCTCTTTTGTATGCGAGATATAGCTAAAAAATGACAGTTTTTTACAAAATGCAATAATATTTCACCTAAAAGCACTAGGATTTAAGTTATTCAGATTAAAACGTCACTATCACGTTTCAGTCCAACACAAAGTACTCTTTGAAAATATATAACGACAGGAAATTTGTTTTGAGTTGACGTAAATGAAGATTTGTGGGCCGTATGGGAATAAAATATATGTGCTACCGTGACGCCATGCCAGATGCCACGTGGCGCAGGTAGTTGAGGTCCCAGGTTCATTTTACATGTATTTTGTTGAACTTCACGCTGTAACTCGCATATACATAGCGTGTAAGGCTGTTTTTACTATATACAGTACATGTGTGTGAAATACTATATACAGTACATGCGAAAATACAACAGAAAACGCAAAAAAATTTTTCATAACATTTTGATTACATTCCCATAAAGCTATAAGATTGTCGAAGCCGCAATAACTCTGGAACGTTTAATAACATCTCGATTTGCCCTCAGAAGGGAATTTCGAAAGGTCTTTATTATAACGCGAGGGTTCTTAATAAGATCGAACTAGTATATCACTGTACACTTCCTTCTTGGAATAAAAAGGGAGGTTTTTTCTAGCTTCGTCTGATTTCTCGGATCATTGCAAGGAAGGCACAGGAACCTGTTCCCCATTCTCTACTAAATTCTGGAGGCAATACATGTTGAATGGGGGAACTTAACTAATAGATGAATTATTTTTATATTTTTCTTGTATTGATAGGAAGATAAAAAAGCTAGGACTTGAGACTCGAAAACTGAGTGGAAAATATAAGCACTAGTTTTGTTTCAAAATGTAAAGCTAATAGTAAATTATGTTACAAAAGAAATGTTAAATAATCATAATATTATATATTAGTGTTTCTCTTTTAACTCAATCGAGTAAAATGTACATAAAGGACGAGTCATTACTAAAACAATGTACATGTAACGTTTTCAAGTAAAAGGAAGCTTAACAACGTGTGTCTTTGATTTACATAAAGATATCGTATTTGAGACATCGTTTCACACTTCCGGCTAATTACGCGTTGAGTGCCTGTCACTCGCTCACTTTGACAGACGCTTAGGTAAATATAAGCATATAATATATTCGAAACGGTGTACATCTGAGATTATTTAACTTATTATCAATGTTAACTTAAATTTTATCTTTCTTACGATAAAGTTCGGCTTACGATATTGTTACATAGTGTTTTGTGATTTGGCGGAAAGTGGAAAACGGAATACTTAGACACTAGATTCTTAGACACTATTTAATTTGCTATATAAAGGATAAAAGTGATCAAAAATAATTAACGTAATTAAACTGTGTCTGTAGAAATAACAATAAATACACAAAAACCTGCAAATATGTCCTTAGGTATGAACCCACTACTATCACTGTAAGTAAATACACTGTTGTTTATTTATCAAGCAAAATATAGAACACAAATGGTCCCAACAAAGGGTTAGCTTCATGCATGACTTAGTGAAGCATGAGTTGCTGTTATACCCATTATAGCGACTGCTCGGAACCCAATTGTAGGAGATGGGCGGTGCGGCCCAGTTGATGGCATGGATACGACTATCACTGGGTCGCTGTGTGTAACTTGTAGTTAAATATATATTTATTGTAGTAAAATATATATTTATTTTACTGTTTAAAAACTTTTATTTTGACAACAACAACTGCTACATCAATAAAATTGAAAATGTTAATATAACAAGCGTAAAAAACATCAATGAACAAACATGCAAATAAACGAATTATTCTTATGAGATGTGGAGAACGGAAGTATCTTTAATGGGAGTGAAGTTGAAGTTACAAATATCTCCGTTTGTTGACAGAGTTTATTTTTGCGAAGCTTTATTCCAAAAATTAGCTTTTACCTGCGACTTCACCCCCGTGTCTATAAAAATACATGATAACGTGACACATTCTAAGGGGCCGAGGTAATTGAGCATCGAACCAATTAATGTGATATGAGATAGCGAGCATTCCTCATTGAATAGTGAAAAACATTTCTGTGAGTGCAAGCATACATGATCCACAGCCATCACGAAATGAAACTATTTTGTAAATGTTATATAAAAACTTACAAGAAAGTTCTACAGCTATAGTAATAAAATCACAACACTATTACTACAACTATTCAACGAATTACTCGTAGCATGTGTACGTTCAACTTCTAAGTCGTAGACCGGCTAAGTCCCCTAAATATCCTCGCGTTTTCAATATAAAGGGCGTCATTACAGCAGTTCTCACGTGCGATGGTATTCTTTGGCTCGGTTCAGAGCAGAAGTGCCAGCCATTTGGCAGTCGACCAACTGCATTGAAATCGAATGTATTCTACAGTCTCGTAATGAAGTGATGTTTTAGCTTTTTGAGGGCAATATTCTAAATTTTTGGATAAAATTGATATTTTTAATGTAAAAAGTTACTTTTAAAACTTTTTGCTTCGTCTTCATTGATTAAGCGAATTTTACTATTAGCATGTCACATCTATAATAACAACAACTTGTCTTCAAAAGCCAAGCAGATGGACTTATTTACGACGATTAATTTACATAACGGCGCCGTGACACGTTATCTTACTTGAACTATCATTCAAATATCATGTCTTACAGATACTGTCAGTCCTTTGTGCAGATAATAGCTAATATTGAGATAATACCAGCTTCCAAAGATTCTTGATGAGGAGAGCGGGAATCAGGTTAATTAATTGATGATGACCGAATTCAATGAAAGCCAGGGGCACACCGTCTAGCTGTAAATACAACGGTTGTGGATTCGATTCCTCTAGGGGAAATGAATTATTTTCATTTCCTCGCTCGAGTAACAACACCTAGTGCTGCGTTGAGTTTTGCCTCTTAACACGGAATATATATGTCGGCGTCGATAATAATTGGTTAATAAATATTGAGAATAACTGTATGTTACGTTATCGTACCATTCAGTGAATCAGGAGAGTTGTGAAGGTGGGGCGGTCGGCTTTATAAGTAAGGTGCGTCGCTGTTAGAGGCGATTTTTTGGCTTGGTCGGCCGTCCGGCTTTAGCTCGTAATTGTGATAAGGATCACGCCTGAATCATACCGTTAGTGTGAAATTGTGTTATCACGGCAATGGAGGACCAAAATAATAACACGTCGGAACCACTTGGCTCGCCTATACGTATATCGCGAGCCGACATATATATATATGTATAAAAGTCCATTTGAATAAAGAATATTTAGAACAGAAATATCTCATGATAACATGATCAACTTCAGAAAAAAAAAAAAATTAAAGTATTATGTTCCAATTTGATCTATTCCATTGAGTTTCCTAAGAAAAGTTAACGTTTACTTACACCATTATTTTTAATGATATGATATTTAGCTTGTGGCTGAACGCAATAGCTGTGCGGGCCAAGTAATTGTATTTCTGTTCAAATAATGGCGTTAACGTTACTTAACTCTTTGCGTTGCCTGCTGAATCCCGGAGACGACTGAGGCTAAAAAAGTCAAATCACTACAGAAAAGCTGGTAAAAATATTTTATACTTAGAAGACATTTCTTTTTTAATACGTATTATATCGTTAAAT
>JBAIZZ010000018.1:605980-617011 GCA_037355905.1 Heliconius aoede
AAATAAATATTGATTATTTTCTTTATTTTAGATCGATTAAATGAAAACGTTTTTTTGTATTAAATTTTTTGCCTTTAATTTATATAATTGAGGACAAATGACTAATGAAAGCGCTTAAATAAAACTTCCATCTTCCTCTATAAAACTATTTCAGAGCGATATTTGAAAGTTCAATCGTCCATTTAATACCATTTAAAACTTTTAAACGCCTGCATCTCAAATAACAAAAGAAATTGGAATTGCTCAATCCAGCTAAAAATTCAAATTGATAGCATTCGTTAGTCAAATGAATTGAATATATTATCCGTAATTAAATATGCCGACCTGTGACACCGAATGTTCTTCAGAGCTTTAAGCCATCGATTCGATTCTGGGTCTATTACACTTTGAATGAAATTATCTTAGTGCCTGTGCTTTATGATAAAAAAATATGTAAAAGTAAAATAATCTGATTGAGTGTAAATACGCTTTTCATCGTTAAAAAAATCTCTTTTACTTCTTGCCTGTAACTTTGCCTTTGTAGAATTTAAGATAAGATATGAAATGGAAGATTTAGTTTTTTCCCTTTTCCGTAGAAATATCGAGAATTTTACTTTTAGTGCTCCCCTACTCTCCCTTAAGTTTAACTTACCTACATGCAATTTCAACGACGAAAAAATCGCAGCTGACTCAAGTGTAATGTTTGTGCCTGCTGCTGTGACGAAGACGTCGATCTTGAAGATTGCTTTGAAACAAGTACTAGGTTCATTATTTTTGATATTCTTATTGCGTATTGCCTAAAATAAAAACAATGGCAATAAGATTTTTTTTTGTGTGGAGATCACGGGACGCTTGGTCTCACATACCCATCGAAGCGTAAAATGTCCCCAGCTGCAATTTTAGTTAATAATTACATTAGGATTAACATTTTAATCCTGATGTCCGCTTCAGCTCAAATATTTGCGACCATTTGAATAACTGAAATCACCGGAAGTTCTGCAGATAGCTTTATGTAACTTAGTGCGGAAGTGGAATTCTATCTGCGAACATTAATTGATAACTTTTGTTAACAGTTTAAATTTAAATCTATCTTATGGAGCGATTATTTGAACATTACTCTATTCATCTTCAATTTAAATAGGTAAAATACATAGATCAAATGTAATGTAAAACGTGACAATTTAATGTTAAAAAAATTTAGCTTTCGATGCATTCCGTACATAACAGTGTAAACAGAGGGAACCTGAGAATCTAGTGTTTAAATACTCCGTTCCCCATTAGGAGACTTTTAAGCCACATTCAGCCGACATCTTGAGACATTACATTTTAAGAGGCGGATCTCAACGCCACACTTTGGCCGGTTAGCAGAGCGAAGAAATGAAAATATTAAATATGTCAAATGGAAATTGAGCTCACAAACGTCGCATTTACAGTCTCTCGCTTGTACTCCTGTCCGTCCGTCACGTTCTCAAAAATTACAAAATAGTATTAAACAATATTCTAATAGTCTCTAATATTAAAACAGCAACTGTTGAGTTTCTTGCCGGCTCTTCTCAGCAGTAGTGCCTTCCGAACCGGTGGTAGCTTTTTGTTCATATGTTTATTCGACGATTCAAAAGTGCTTATAATAATTGCCTATTAAAAAATCTAATAGGATACTGTAAATTATCACGGCTGGGGCCGTGGTGGCGCAGCGGCACAAGGGAGTGACTGTAAACGAGTCGAGTCGAGTCCCCACTCGAGGAAGTGAAATATATATTTACGTTTATATTTCCATTTCTTCGCTCTGGTGTCGAGACAAAGCGCGGCGTTGACTTCTGCCACCCCACACGAAATGCCTCCAGAATTCGACAGAAAGTGGGGAACGGAATGTCTTAACACTAGGTTACCTCTGCCTACCCTGCTGTACGCGGGATACAGCGTGAAGCTGATTTTTTTTTATAAACTATCAAGTCCCCAAAGTTATAATATATTTATTTTCCAAGAAAGTGAAGGCTAAGTCGGGACGAGTCAAGAAATAAGAAACGTACGAAGCGAACTTGAAAAGGATTACAGTATTAAAAGAAATGCAATTTAACACGCTTTTGCTCTTTTAGAGGACGTTCTATTGGAGACGCTTTGGTGCTCTACAAAATAAATAGCACAATTTTGATTTTCCACCATTACTCATTTCTTTTAGTAAAATGAAATTGATATATTACATTGAAGTGGATAGTGAATATATACGCAACTGTCATGGGTTCGATTCCTATGATAGGAGCAAATTACTTTCATTTTCTCATTCTAGTGTTAATACAAAGTGCGAAGTTGAGTTCCACCACCACTTAAAAGGCAATGTTTCGAATATTAGGTGGGAAGTATAGAATAAAATGTCTTGACTCTAAGTTCCCTCTGTTTACCCTGCTATATGCGAGGTACAGCGTGTAGGTATTTATTTTTTTGATTTCTATTTTGTTTTTCATAAACTACAGTACATTTTGTGTACAACGCTGACAACAGTAAATACAAATTCGCTTAAATAATAATTTACTTTGCTCAAACGAATTCCATATTTTCATGACATCATTTTTCTTAATTAAATTCATTTGAATCCAATTAATTTTCCCTTTAAACGTCCAAAAATATAATACTGGAGAACTTTGTGTTTTATTAGAATTACTCGGGATTACAAGGGATCGGACTTAATTACTTGGTTCTCACAAATTATTACCACGGCGCTTGCATGAAATAATTCTAATACTCTAATAATACTCTACTAATGTACCTGTGGGGGCACGAAAAATAAGGAAGTAGGTTCAATTCCTACTTGAGTACATCGTTAGCACAATCAAACAGTGCACAATCATGAGCGTTGAGTTCCGCAACTCAATGCACGATGTCTTGAATTTTAGCACATAATGGAAAACAGTTTCTTTACAGTAGTTCAATTCTGCTAAAACGCATTTAAAAAAATAACAAAATATAAACATAGACTTGAGGTCAGTCGTGGTGCACGGTAGGAAAGTGTGCTGCAAAATTAACTGGTTGTGGGTTCAATCCTCATTCGAACAAAAGAAATATTTATTTAAATTTATATTTTAATTTCTTCGTTCTGGTGTCGAGGCAAAATACGGCGTTCAGCTCCGCCACTGAACACGCAATGCCTCAAATCAACGTCGCTGAGGTATCTGAGATCATATATTTCCGAGGTTATGCAAAATGGTGAAACTTTGTTACTATTTTGTCAGTGATACAGTCTCGCACTCACTCACTGTTCATCAAAATAGAACTAGTACTTTTTTTTTTTTTTATGGGAGAGGACAAGGCAAACGAGCGTTCGGGTCACCTGATGGTAAGTGATCACCGCCGCCCACGACCCCATGCAACACCAGAGGAGCCACAGGTGCGTTGCCAGCCTTTAAGGTGGAGATGAAGGCCACCGGGGCCCGGCATTACCTAATGCGAAACGCAGTGGCAAGGGCCACTACTTCACGCCGGTTTAAGATGCCGGGGGTGGTATTGAATCCGGTCGAGTCTGCCCATGCGTGTTGCCATTACTGGCGACGTGACTCTTCCACACGTACTTTAGTCGCCTCTTACGACACCGACAGTACCAGGGTGATCCTATTCTAAGCCGGGACCACACGGCTGACTTCACCAGAGCGAAGAAATGAATACATATTTTCTTTCCTCGAGTGGGAATCGAACCCGCAACCAGTCGATTGTGCAGCACAATTTGTACCACTGCGCCACGACCAGCCTCAACCAAGACTTTTCATCCTAGAGAGCTGAAAAGAGAGAACAAAGAAATTAAGGTCTGTGGGTATATGACGAAGAACTCAGCTAAGCTATGTGATAAATGGAAATGTCGCCATAACAAAAGTTATTCAGTGTGCTGGGCCTCTTCTCTTCACGGAAAATGTACGTTATTAAGTATAATAAAAATAAGTCTGATGTATGCTCTTAGTGAAGAGCTCTGCTAAACTAATCAAGTAAAAACCTGTTTTCTGCAAAAAGAAGATATAGGAGATAGATAAACGGCTTCGTCGAGACTTTGCTGAGATATTATTTACGTGAAATATTCCCATTAGAAGTACAAATATTTTTTCCATTATTCCGCACGCAGTAGGGTAGGCAGAGGGAACCTAGTGTTAAGACGATCCACTCACCACTTTCTGCCGAATTTTGGGGGCATTGAGTGGTGGAACTCAACGCTGCTTTTTGCCTCGACACCAATGCGAAGCGGACGAACTAATTAAAATATTAAATATCGTTCATAAAGTAACACTGGCGCCTGCGCCACCACTGCCCTCGAATCGTATCTATACAGGTCCGAATATAAAATTGCTTTCATGAACTTTATAAAAGCTTCATTTTGAAGCTTTAAATAAAAAATAAACAAAAAGAAGAAAAACATTTTAATATTTAGATTTAAATGTTCAGTAGTCACACAGCACAAGAGTGCTCGGCCTACTCACGTACATTCACATACACGAATGAATGTACATTTTACCTTTTGTAAAGAAAAATAGTCTCTATTCTATTGATTTTAAAATATAAATTTAATATTTCTGAAAGATAACTCGAATCTAAAAACTAGTCTAAGAGGCAAATTCAAAATGGTATATTTCTTATTTAATTTTTTTTTTCTCGTACACTTTTTTTTTTAGAACTCGTTTTTTTAGACCCTTAAATTATACATTGATGTATTTATGCCTAACAATCGGCATGTTATATTAAATAAAATACAGCAAAAATAAAGATATTAATTCTTTTATCTTACAATTAATAGTATTATTACTTTTTTAAAGTCAACCGAGCCACTTCATATAAATCTTGGCATAAAGAAATAAACTGACGCAGTAACCTCCCTTACTATGCAGTCAATATTGGAAGCAAACAATATGTTATCGTCTAATATGAATGTACACATCGCTTTGATGCTGTACAGGTTTCTACTCATGAAATGTTCCTCCATTCAACTACTACAAATTGGTTAAAATGTCTCTTTAATATAAAACTAAGTTCGTGGGTTCAAATCGTTATCCGCTCAAACTCGACATTTTACGTTATTTGGACAATTATTTTTTTTAAGCTTCACGCTGTCTCTCGATGCAGGATAGAGCAGGGTATAGCAGGGTAGGCAAAGGGAAACTAGGAACCTAGTGTTAAGACAGAAGTACATCGGATCAAATTATAAAATGATCTAAATACACATGACTAGTTGTGTGTTGTTAATATATATCAACATAAATCAGCTTCACGCTGTATCCCGCACACTGCATGGTAAGTAGAGGGAACCTAGGGTTAAGACACTATGTTCCCCATATATAAGTGGTGATTTAACCCACAACCAGTAGAGTTTGAAGTCACATTTTGTGTGCGTGACTGGCATGTTAATATTTTTTTATATTAATTTGTGTATTTGTTCTTGGTAATAATATATCTTCACCACATTAACATCTCCGCCTCGGATGACATATTACACCGATTCTAAGTATGTAATATTATCACTTGCTTACTAATTTCTTTCTGTATTAATAACAACAACAGAAAAAAATTGGCATTTAGTCAGTTTAGAAGCATGAGGACCCCCCCGGAGGAGGAGGAGTACATGAAGATGTTGATGATAGTCGACGAGGCGAAAGAGGTATGTAGAGACGGTAACGTTTGGCGCTCCGTTCTCTCTGACTACCCCGCTAGGGATAAATAATAACATATCTACATTAATATAATAAGACTAAAGAGTTTGTGTGTCCTAAAGCAAAATATTTATGTACGGATGCGTCATGTAAGCACTAGTTGAACAACACGTACAAAATCGTTTAGGTGATACTTTATAAATGAATGTAAAACGCGTGTGCTACGCGTGTGCTACGCGCGCAGGTACCGCGCGTCCGCGAGAATATTTCAACTTTTACAGTTGGCTTTATTACTGCTGTTAGTCATTTACGCAGCGTTGTTATACGAGGTTATACGAGGTGCCGTTGGACATGGATTTTTTTTATATTTTTTAATGTTTTTGAGTTATTGAATAACATTCATATTCATATCTCATTTATGACCAAAAAAATCAAAAAACTAAATCCATCGACAATTTGCGTAGCATACAAAAAACATACAGAAACATACAATGAAATGGTTTAATCATTTTTTGACTCTACAAATCTTAATGAGCGCGTAGAACTTTAATATACATTCATATTCTGATGACAGTGGACATGTAAACGCACTCAAAAGCGCTACATGCAATATTGACAAATTTTTCTTCTTCAGTATATTTCTTTTCCATAGTGCTTTTGTAGATAGTTATAATAAACGACGCCGTGGTGGCGAGGGTCGCACAAGCGTGCGACTATAAACGTGACGGTTGTGGGTTCGATCCTCACATGAGACAGTGAAATATTTAATATTTTTATTTTCTCGTTCTGGTAACCAGCAACGCGCAGCATATACGCAATACCCAAAAAAATATATAGCCGAAAAGTGGAAAAGGAATTATCTTAACACTAAGTTTATGATTATCCTGCTATGTGGGGGAACTCGGGCGGAGCGGGGGGAAGTTGGGCGGTGTGTGACGAACGGGGTGACTTAACACTATGTACTCTTCGTGTACTCTGCTATGAGGGTATACGCATGTAATAAAATAATAATATTTTAAACATTATTTACATAATCGATATACATAAATATATACGAGTACGACAATGGAAATTAAAGTAATTTATTAACAGAACCCGCTTCCATCGTCTTAAAACGTTGAAATTTTATAAAAATATAAGAAATATATATATAATTACCCTCAACATAACTTGTATACATAAAATAGTCCTCCGACAGACGACATGAAAACGCACTCCAATGAAGGCTACGTCCAGTTTCGATGGGACTTTTACGATCTGAGTAACGACGGTTCTTACTTAACTAATTGGTGGCATTTGCATATACTACTAATCTAGCTTTAAGTAAATTATTGCGTTCTATATGCGTTTAAGACGTTTATTGTTCTAGAGATATATAGAAACCACCATGTGTGTTTGTGGGTTCGATCTAGATTACTCTGCCTACTCTCTCAAACACGGGAAACAGCGTGAAGCTATAATGATTTACCTTAAAATCTGCTTTTTATTTAAATATATATAAAAATTATTTTTATCTTTTTAAGTACTAAGCAATACAAGACTTGGAAAACAATCATTCTCCGTATACGCTGCTTTGTAGGTAGGCCATTGGACAGTTCCGCGGTGCGCGGAAGGAAGTAGTCGAGTACCCCGTATCCAGGTGGTATGTATAATATTTAAGCTTGTGATATACTGTGTGGTTAGAATATTCGGCGGTTGGTCAAATATTACTTCAGAGCACTGTCCGTGATAAATGCGATAGAAAACGCATAGTGAAGAGAAATGTCTAGGCAAAGCCAAATGTCAAGCGTGTCACAGATTATTGGGTCCCCAATGATATGAACGGCTCTACGTTGTATGCGATCAAATGGTTCAAGTACCACCCCAGTACCACGGTTCCATCAGCCATCTTCCAATTTCCTCATCAGATCAGCTCAATGGTAGCCTTATATTGTATAGTCATCAAATAAGTCACTATATATTAGATGCACCCTGGTGATTATCATATTATTTTCAAAATAAAAATATTTTACAACCAATAAAGACTTTTTTAAGCAAATGCCGCGAACATTTATCGACAGCTGCGGCCAAATAGATATTCGACAAATATTTTTTGCTGTCAAAATAAAAGCAGCTGAAGCAAAATGCTATTCGGGCCATTCATTTATTTTATAACCTTTATATCGTTTATAGAAATGGAGGAATATTTTGGTGGAATAGATAATGACGGTAAGGTTCCGCTAGTCAACGTGCAGTGTAGTTCCAATATGGTAATAAACTAAAAACAGACTGTCTTAACATTTGGTTCTTTCTTTGTGTTCTTTTGAACTTTGAAAGCTTAATTGGATAAATTTTATTGGTGCATTATTTAGTAAGCTGAGACATCTTTGGTTTCAGATAAGAAACTCCATCCCCCACTTTTCATGACATTATGTATTGATTGACCGAGCATAGCGCCGTTTTTTTTGTGTCCACAACGAGAAAATAAAAAAGTTAATTCCCTCGGGGGAATCGAGCTCCCAACCGTTTCATAGACATACAGTCAGAGGCTGTGCCGGCCTCCGCCAAATAACCTAAACGTTTGATGAATAGTCATAGATATTGATAACCAAACGTAAGGCAAGGGTTATATAAATTGGACCGATTCCCAGCATCCTCAATCTCGATATTGAGGTCATTTAACTGAGAGTAATGACAGCTGAATGTAGGAAATTCATTATACATAGGTACATATATAATACATATGTACATATATGTATAAGACCCCATTGTGACGTACTCGTAGTTGCGTCGTGTTTGAGTGAGTGAGACGCTTGTAAATTGAATGTACAAGCGTTCCCTTTTTAAGGGAAAGATTAGTTGAAAAATATAAGTATTTACATAATCTGGTTTAATTAGGCAACTTATGATAATTTGTTATTTTTTTCATTGACAATATTAAGTCACTCTTTAGTATATTATTTAGTAGTACTTTAGTATATTTAGTAAATGCTTTATGCTGCAAATAGCAAAGCAGACAGAAGAAATATAGTGTTAAGACGCTCCGTTCCCCGTTCCTACCCCCCCTTATTTGGAAGACATTGCGTTCATAGTGGTGCAACTCAACGTCACGATTTGACCTGCTAAGAACCGCTCGAACTGGTTAGAACTGGTTGAAGAAATGAAAATAATTCCCGCGAATGTGAATCGAACCCACAACCGTTACAACTCAGACGCGTTAACTACGCACTTCATGACATCTTGCTCAAGTAATGTTCATAAAACGGGGCCTAAACTTGTTCACGTATTAATAGACGATTGTTTCACTGTTAGTGTACAATTAATTAACGGCCAACGTTCCACAATAAAGTAATCGAACTGTAAACATTCGTGCTCAGATTTAATTATATTGCATTTAACTTCCGTTGCGTCACTTTTCACAATATGCATTAGTCACTGATCGCTTTATTTTCAACTAATTAATTTTTCACTTTTTATATTGACGGAAATAAGAACTTTTTTTTGAAAATTTTGAATAATTGAGAATTTTGGAAAACAAAAAGACATATTTTTCATAAAATCTAAATAAAAATAAATATTTCCAAACAAATCTGTCAAATAACAAAATCAACACAAATATCTTCGTCAAACTCTCAAAATGAAGTTCGCAACTGAGCTGAAATCCAGCTCTCGTACCAGACCTGGCGACGCGCCAGCGCGCGCTCCGCCGTACAACACTATTACGTTCGCATGTAGCTAGTCGCTGTGACCTATAGCCCACGTATCGTAGTTAAATTATACATAAAATACCGAAATGTGAGCTAAGCGGGTTCGAATTCACCAGACTTTAATATATATGCGCGGGTAATAAACGATGAATCTTCAAATTATTCATGTATAACACATCATTTGTTTTGAAGATGGAAAAAGAGAGTGGAAAGAAGTCATGTTATATATTGTATGTTATCAGGAAACTAAGAAAGATCATACTGTTTATGTTTGTCATATTGCCAAGTATTATTTTGCCAAGCAAGTGTTGGCCAAGATCACTTTGTTACCAGTTGCAAGCAAGTAATGTAGGGTGGAACGCTTTTGGTTTAATGTTTAATAGTTTCAGTTATTTTTCTTGAGTAGAAATTGTTTTAATCGAAATTTAGCTTAAAGCTTTAATTTTTGACAGTAGTTCTTCGTTAGAACAACTTGATGACATTCGTTTGTCATTACTAGCAATATGCCTCTAAATATTTGTTATACTTAAAGAATTGTAGAGAAAAATAAGTCTCTGGAAACTGAAACCCTTATAGTTCCTAGAAATTAAAAAGAAAACTCCAATCTAATATTTGATCGCGTCACAAAGGATAAAACATAGAAAAAGCTTGTCAGAAACTTTCGAAATTAGTTTCTGGTCCACTTTAAGCTTTTTGCTGTGAACGTGAATGTGAAGGACAAATAAAGTCCACCCAGTGTTTGCTCGCTGGCCGGCAGCCAGCGCCACGGTCCGCACCAGCTCATCGCCCTCGGAGCCGCAGAGTTACGTACCTGGGAGTGTGTGGGAACTATTCATGGCGATACGTTATAACAATATGGGAATATAGTTTGCTAATAAATTAATTTCAGTTTTTACGATTAGCATCGTAAACCAAGCAAACGTTTTTGGCTTTATTATATTAGTATAGATATATTTTAATTATGTAACAGTAGGTTGCTTATTCTTTCTTTTCATATGTATTTTATATGCAGGGGAGCTTACAAAAAATATTACTAAGCAGAGGGAACCTCGTGTGAGGCGGAGTGTCTTAACACGAGGTTCCCTCTGCCTACCCTGCTGTGTGCGGGATACAACAGAAAGGGCTCGAGTGTATACTAAATAATATGCTAATATCTTCACTTATCTACTACTATAACATATAGTTGAAAGCCTCCAACGGGCGAACTTCAAATTAAACAGCTTTGGTTTAACATCGAAAGCTTCCGCAAAATAACATTTTGGTGAAAATCCAAAGTAGTTTATGAAATTTATCCAAACAGGACACACAGTACGTTGTACAGTAACTACACCATGAATAAAATAACAAACAACTATCTACTTCTATTCTGTCCTGTACAAAATACCAGGCTGCTATCTAGCGTGAGGCTATAACATTATGCCACAGCCTATAGAAGAAACAGCTTCTTCATTCCCATGCGTTTTTTTTGTAATACTTTATTCTGTGATATTCGTACTGTGTTTGCATTATTGCATCTTCGCTATAGAAGCTTATCCTTTGCGAAACCAAATCAAAAATAAGAGATCTTTTTTATAAAATGAACCCACAGTCCTTAAAATCAAATTACACAATGACTCTTATATGGGAATGACACGTACAGAAAGCGTACGTATACATCTAGGCTATACGTCCACTATATAAATCAAGTTGGACAAAGCGTCGTGATTCCTGCGCCACGGGGAGGTGTTCAACAAATACGCGGTGTG
>JBAIZZ010000018.1:617111-747328 GCA_037355905.1 Heliconius aoede
TTTTTTTTATGGGACAGACAAGGCAAACGAGCGTTCGGTCACCTGATGGTAAGTGATCACCGCCGCCCACGACCCCATACAACCCAAGAGGAGCTACAGGTGCGTTGCCAGCCAGTTTAAAGGTAGAGGATGTTGGGCCCCGGGGCCCGGCATTACCTAATGCGAAACGCAGTGGAAAGAGCCACTACTTCACGCCGGTTGTAAATGCCGGGGGTGGTATTAATCCAGTCGAGTCCGTGTGTCCAGTCGAGCCGTGTTGCCATTACTGGCGACGTGACTCTACCACACGTACTTTAGTCGCCCCTTACGACACCGACAGTACCAGGGTGATCCTATTCTAAGCCGGGACCACACGGCTGACTTTACCAGAGCGAAGAAATGAAAACATAAATAAATATTTTCTTTCCTCGAGTGAGAATCGAACCCGCAACCAGTCGATTATGCAGCACATTTTGTACCTTTGCGCCACGACCGGCCTCAAAAATTTTTATACTATTAATTAACAATTTTCTATTTTGCTCAGATATATCTACAGTTAATCTCTAACGTAACGTGTTACAATCGTAAATCAATCTCGTGGACCGACATCAGACCCTTTGAAACTGCTTCAGTACTGGCATTGCATATTAATATTGATGTTAATATTGATAAATCAATAATAAATTGTGTACGTTCGGACCATAGTGGACAGTTGGCTAAATTTGAGCACGATCATGTCTCTTCATCCAGCAGTTTTACTTACAGGCCCGTAACTACTTACCGTATAAATAAATTCAAAACTAATATTAATGAAAAAATTTTAAATTTGACCTTTTTCAATCAAAATATTGATATCTTATACAAAAAATTAAATGATATAATAAAAATAGAATTTGATAATACATTTCCAAAAAAAACATTGCAATGTAATAAAAATAAATCAAAATTTAGTGACTGGGCCACACCAGGCATACACAAGAGTAGAATTAAATTATATCAATTATATGACTTAAAAGCTCGTTGTAATAATACAAAAATTATAGATTATGTAAGACAATATTCGAAAATTTTTAAGAAGGTATGTCGGTGTGCTAAATCATATTACCTACGTGATAAAATCATGAACTCAAATAATAAAATTAAAGCGACTTGGAATATAATTAATAAAGAAACTAATAAAATAAAATCTCGTGATCACTCTTATTCTATTAAATTTAACAATAATGTTATTGAGACAGATGCTGAAGTGGCTTTCGCTTTTGAAAGTTATTTTTCTAGCATTCCAGTAACTACCACTAAAAACCTAAATACCAATAAAAATCTTGCCCAAAAATTCCTTGAGTCGAGGACTAATAGATGTAGTTATGAATTTGTATTTAAATATGTAAATCCAGAAACCATTATAAAAAATTTCAACCTTTTAAACAAAAAGAACACTGAAGATTTATGGGGTATTTCCGTAAATCTTATAAAAAATATTATAGCTGTTATTGCACCTCACCTTGCATTTATCTTTAATAAATGTATTGATGATGGTCAGTTTCCAAATTTGATGAAATATAGTAAGACTATACCTTTATTTAAATCAGGTAATAAGAGTGACCCAACTAATTACAGACCTATTTCTATATTACCAACCCTAAGTAAAATCTTTGAGAAAATTATTTGTAACCAATTACTTGCGCATTTCACAGACAATAATTTATTACATGACAAACAGTTTGGTTTCACTAAGAACAAAAATACTACTGATGCAGGAATTGCTCTCTCCAAACACATTTTTGATGCGTGGGAGAACAAACAGGATGCTATAGGCGTGTTTTGTGATTTATCTAAGGCTTTTGATTGTGTTAATCATGAAGTGCTGCTGATGAAACTTAGACATTATGGTGTATCAAATAATTCCCTTAGTCTTTTAGAGTCTTACCTCACTGCAAGAACACAAAAAGTAACTATTAATGAAACATGCTCTTCTGGTGCCCCAGTTTACATGGGCGTGCCACAGGGTTCTATATTAGGGCCTCTTCTCTTTTTGATTTATGTGAACGATTTACCCTATTTTGTAAACAACCTCTGTGAGATAGTATTATTTGCAGATGACACTTCACTAGTTTTTACAACCAAACGAGGTAAAAATAATTTTGACGATGTAAGTGGTGCTCTCTCTCAAGTATTAAATTGGTTCACTACTAATAATTTATTACTTAATGCAAAAAAAACTAAATGTATTAAATTCACTATGCCTAATGTTAAATCGGTCGATACAAATATTCTGATAAATAATGAGTGTATCGATGTAGTAGAATCCACTAAATTTCTTGGCATTACTTTAGACTCACATTTGCAATGGGGACCTCATATAAGAGCCCTGGCAGATAGACTCAGCTCAGCTGTCTATGCAGTGAGGAAAATTAGACTATTAACTGAGGAACAAACAGCAAGATTAGTTTATTTTAGTTATTTTCATAGTGTAATGTCGTATGGTTTATTGTTGTGGGGTGCTGCGGCGGACATAGAAACCATTTTTGTACTACAGAAAAGAGCCATCCGCGCAATATATAACCTTAAACCACGTGACACACTACGTGATCTTTTTAAAGAGATTAATATCTTAACAGTGGCATCTCAATATATTTATGACAATATCATGTATGTCCGCAAAAACTTACACCTTTTTGATAAAGTTCAGGATGTCCACAAGTTCAATACTAGATACAAAGATAGACTTGCTGTTCCTTATCTCAGACTAAAGAAGGTTAGCGACTCATTTGTAGGCAAAAGTGTGAAAATATTTAATAAGGTTCCATCAAGCTTTGTTGAATTACCCATTAATAAATTTAAACTATTAATCAAGACTTGTCTAATGAAGAAAAGCTACTATAAAGTAGAGGATTACTTTAATGACAAGAACTCATGGCATTTTTAATCTGCTTATCTGCATTAGTCTACACAATTTTCTAGATTCCTGTATGTTTTGCATGGTTTTTTATGTATTTTGTTATTGTTTTATAAATGTAAGTTTGTGATATATCGAGTCTGTCTGTTTGTTTATGAATTTCATTTTCTTTTATATTATACATGCTATTCCATTCCATTTTTTTTTTGTGATAGACTCATTGTATCACAAATAATCGATAATTGATGACAGACTTGCATCCGCCTTGTTATAGTATTTTATTTTATGTCATTTTATTATAATGATGTGTAACGATTTTATATAATGTAATGTAATACCTATAATTATATTTTAAAAAGAGCAACTATCGAGTTTCTTGTCGGTTCTTCTCGGTAGAAGACGGCACGCTGAACCGACCTTAATTCAAAATTTTGACGATTCAAAAGAGCTTGTTAAATGCCTACTTGAATAAAGAAATTTTTGATTTTGATTTTGATTTTGATTTTGTTGTGCCAGAATGACTGATTGCGAAGAGTAATTACTTAGAGTCGGAAATGTAAATCACGGGGCATATTACACTAAAATCTCTTTGTGACTATTATGTGCTTATTATGTCTGTTTGTTCTATTCAGCCTGACGTTCAATACCTCGTTGCTCGGCCTCGCTCGTACTCAAATGATAACTAAAACTTGTATCTCGCAATCCATATGCTGGAGGCAGCTCTGACGTCATTAACGTAATGTCATTCAGGATATGATATGTCATCGATAAGTTGACAATCTGACGCAAGAACGATCTTTGATATCGAACCAGTACTTTCTGAGATTATCATTTTTTATATATTTTTTAATAAACACTAAAGTTCCGTACTTTTCTTTAGGTTTATAATTAGATATAATTTTATATAGGAGTTCTATTTTCGCCATATTTACCTTAATGTCCACTGTCTAACTTTTTTATATCTATTAAAATTACACTATTCTACAACATTTACTGCTCTTTTACAATGTTTTATTTAAGTATCAAACTTGTTAGTTCTTAAGTGTACCATTATACTCGTAAATAGCCATTTTTTCATTGTATTTAAAAATGCCTATAGTATTTACTTTTTTTAAATAAGTATTATTTCCTTGCAAGTGTTCTAATTTTTATCATTTTAATTAATACTAAACATTTTTTTTACATAACCTTTTTTTATTTTACCAAAGCGAAAAATTGGACGACGGACGGTACTGTCGGTGTCGTAAGAGGCGACTAAAGTACGTGTGGTAGAGTCACTCGCCAGTAATGGCAACACGCATGGGCAAACTCGACCGGATTAATACCACCCCCGGCATTTAAAATCGGCGTGAAGTAGTGGTTCTTGCCACTGCATTTCGCATTCTGTAATGCCGGGCCCCGGCGCCCAACCCTACCTTGGCGGCCGGCAACACGTGTGTGGCTCCTCTGGTGTTGCAGGAGGTCGTAGGCGACGGTGATTACTTACCACCAGGTGACCCGAACGCTCGTTGGCCGTATCCTTTACCATAAAAAAAGTAAAAAATAATTAATTTATAAAGATGAAAAATGTGCATCAAGGTCTAAATGAAGCAAAAATTCTTCTATTAGGGAGAATATTAATATCAATACGATATTCTGCCATCAAAACTATTACTTGTAAAGGATCTAAGTGATAAATTGCCTCCGAGGGACCGCTCAGGGGCCAGCTCTTATCAGCAGTTTAACAGAGGACGATTTGCATTACGTGTTTAAGCGTATATAAGTATGAAGTTATTTTTATTAAATATAGTTTTAAAGGAGGGATATTTTTTTCCTTAAATTGTAATTAGAGATACAGGGGGAGTGAAAGGAGTGTAGATAATGGAAGCTAATACCGCAATTTCTCTAACCGGACATGCATTTTTGAATATAAATATATCCCCTAAAATAAATCGATTTTTAAACCATCTTGCTTAGTTTAATACAGTTGCGACACGATGGCATCCTTAAATCTATTTATAACGTAAATAATTTCATTATCGTTTTTTAATCAAATCTTTTTTTTTGTTTTCTTTTAGCTTCACGCTGTATTAAGCTTGCTATAGCAAGCTGGTGGAACCCAGGAATCTATTATTAAGACACTCCGGTCTCTTTAAGAAACTTTCCGCTGAATTCTGGAGACATTGCGAGTTTAGTGGCGAAACTCAACACCTAGTGTTACTAGAGCGAAAAAATGAAAACATTAAATATATAATTATTTCGAGTGGGAATCGAACTCACAACCTGTCGCGTTTCCAGTCGCATCTTTGTCTATAGTTTAGAGTCGCAGCCGCTTGTCAGTTAGTATTACCATTTGTCTATCTATAGAAAGCACAACATGAACCGGTATAAATGGTTCGATATGCCAGCAATATAATAGAATGTCTTATGGAAGACTCTTCTCTCGGAGGCGGTCTCTTTGAAAGCGTGATTGATTATCAGTATCCGGGATTCTTACTCGATCATAAATTAACTTAACTGCACTCTCGTGTCCCGGAAAATAAGAAATTATTTCAGAAAAGAATATGTTTTTGTTTAAGCTTTTTACTGTAAGAGTATACCGTATATAGCGATGTGTATAGTGTAGATGAACTAGTGTTGGAATACTGACATTTTAGACATATTGTATATTGAGTGGAGGAACTCCATATTCCGTTTTATCTTGTAACCAGAGCTTTATCTTTGTCATGTGGGCCTCGAGCCCGTCAGTATTGTATTTATTTTTAGAATGTAATTAATGTAAATTTTATTTCTGTCTATGCTGATTGGTTAAGAAACATAAGCTTCACTTACAAATTTGAACCTATTGTCGTCACTTGCACTCAAACACATATATACTGCACTACAATAGTGTAAGTAATAGATAATATATTGTAATATCCTAAAGAGACATTAAACTTTACTTTAATAAAAAAATCGCTCACTTTCAACACGCAATGCCTCCAGAATTGGAGGGTCAGTGGGGAACGGAATGTCTCTCTATCTACTGTGTGAAGCTGTTTTTTTTTCTCTTCTCAACTACTTTTATACACTTTAAAGCTTAGAAGCAAAATTATTATAATAATATTTACTTGCACAAAAATCAAGCTCAGTTTTTATTAACAAAAATAATATAATTGAGATTATAATTATTTTCTTGAAATATAAGATCCGTTCTCCGCCGGAGGCGCGTCCGCTGGATATTTCACTGATGAAAATTGACTTTACTTAATGAACACGATTTTAAAACGTCCGCCCAATTGAATGAATGTGGTGAGGATTTCGTTTATGTATAGTTTTATATGCTATAAAGTTTTTTAAATTTTATGAAAAATATTTACGTTTCTTTAATTTGTATTTTTTAACCCTGCTATGTTATATATTTTTATGGTTTTATATTAACGTATTATATAAACGTAACGTACAATAAAAACATGTTTTCTTTGTAAATATAAATATATTTACAAAGAAAACATGTTTATGTTAAGGCTCATCATATGACAAGACGTGAAAGTGAAAGTTCTTCGCTTTCACTATAAACTACTTTCGTGGATCACCCACAAAAAAAATAATTAAGCTAAAAAAAAAGAAAAAATATACTTAATCTTAAGTTAATTTAATAAAAGACAAGATAACAATAGATAAAAAAGAGAAATTCCTTAAAAATATGGAATAATAAAGATCAGTGTAATTTTGTTGGTTCGCTGAGTAGTTACCGGAAGTTGGCGCTGGCGCATTAAAAGTTTCCCTCCTTGACGGGACTTGATAGGGCGATAGCGAAAGAATAGCCTTTGTTATAGCTTGGGCTTATTCTAAAATGTACAATGGAAGTTTTAAATTTCTTACTTAATACATAAAAGTACAGGAACAAACAATAAAACCGTTGTGTTTTGAATATTTTATATTTGTCTTTTTTTTAATTTAAACGTTTCTCGTTTGTAGCAAGCAGGGTACGTAAACGAAGTCTAATATTAAGAGACTTGTTGTCCATTGGGTGTTAGGTGGCAACTGAGTGTTGGAATATATATGTCATACCAGAATTGGGAAAGTGAAAGTAATTTAAATATAATTATTTCCCCGAGTGGAGACCAAATCCTCTACGCATGTGTGTTTACACACGTTGTGATGGCTTCCCGCATATAGCAGGGCAGGCAGAGGGAACCTAGTACTAACGCTCCGCTTGTGACATAATATACGATTTCATATTTTCACATTATGCAATAATATTATTATTATTGTAAATTAAAATCTATTTCCTTTCTTGTCAGCCTGCAAAGTAACTACACTACAGGACAAAAGCAATAATAAACGTTTATATATCAGGAAAAATGGTTTTTATTGAAACCCACGGCCATCCACAAGAAATGTTACAGTCACAGATATCGACGCTATGTACAATATTGTTTATGATAGAACAGATTATTTACAAAAGATTATTTGATATTCATATATTTATGATAAAAGATTCAATTAACTTAAAAAGCTAAAACTAAAACTTAAACGTAACCCACATAAATCGGATCAGACAGGGCTATAGAATTTGTTAACTTTCGCTACTCATCTCTTTTGACTACTTTAAGAGTCTTTCTAGAAACAATGCCCATAAGTGTGATCCATTGTGATATTTAATCGAATCCATTAAAATCGGTTATAAATATTTATTTCTTAACTGCACCATGAATTCCAGAGAATAATATTTTGTAAAATAGTAAAGATAGACCAAAGCATTTAGCCTTCTCATAACGTATTGGTCAAAAAACGTAAAATATTGTGAAAATCTTCGAAAATTTCTCAAAATCTACAAATATCCGTAAATTTTACATTAAAGTGTCATTGAAAAAACTATGCACATTAACTAAGTATAGAGGTGAGTTTATACAAGTGATCTAAATACATATAGTATGAGGTAAATATATTATGTATAACATGAAGTGGCTCAGAGTGAAAGTGAGGTTATTCTCGTATTTGGGGAATATTACATAATTCAATTTTTATTCGTAGCTTTATTATGCATATAGCAGGGTAAGCAGAGGGAACCCAGTGCCACAACCCTCCGTTCCCCATGCACCCATCTATCAAACGAACTATGAAACTATATTTAAATTGCCAAAATATTACATTGATGTAAACTACTCTTAGAGACGGAAATACCACGAAATGAACGACTGATTTATAAAGAAATTAAAAACTTAAAAAATAGTAGATTTAACGAAAAATTGAACAACAGTTTTGACTGACTTGAAAAACCAGTGGAAAATAAAGTGCTCGTCTTATTTAGCCAATCTTATTCAACATTGAGCCATCTGGGCCGTCGAAGGCTCTATCTATGTTTCTATATTTTCTTCTGGTGAAGAGGGTCACCACAACAACTACGAAATATTATTATAAATTAGTAAAATGAAACGTAAAAATAGAGTTAATAATTATATTAGACTTAATTTTTAAATAATCAATTACTAAATGAACATCGCTTTCACTCTAAGCAATACGACAATATCATCTAAAGACCAACTAACTACCTTACAAACCCCTAACATTCAGACATCAAGTAACATTATAAATAACGAATTCAAATAAAATATAAACGAATAACAATTTATACAATTTCCTGTGAGACAAACTTTTTTAAAGTTTAATAAATTCAATATACAGCATTCTTGTATAACTTTAAATACATTTGAAATATAGTTTTTTTAAATAAATATTTACGTTACGTAAAGAAAGTAAAGAATTAAAGATTAGTAAAAGTAAGAAATTTCTCTGTCAAGGGATGATTTAAAAATGGCCATACCTTTATTTTTTAATCAAATTCAATCGTTTTTCTTTTTTTTTAGTAACACTTTCTCATATATCAGGGTAAGTAGAGAGTATCAGGGTAAGTAGAGGCCACCTAGTGTTTAGCTATCCGTTCCTAACGCAGACCACTCTGTCTGGCAAGTCAAGTCGCCCAAATTAAGGGGAGGGTCTTCACACTGCTCTTTGTTTCCTAGAGCGGGCACATAAATTATTGTACATTTTTGAAATTTTTTTAATGTCATCCCTGTCAAAAGGGAATCGCATACACAAGTGACGTGTATACTGTCAGAAGCAATGTCACATGTGATGTGCGACATCCTAGTAGAGCAAGTACCTATAATAGTGAAAGTTTTTCTTTTTAAAGCTTATTAGTACTATAACTTATAGTTTTGACAAATATTTTTTTAGCGTAAATATTTATTTCAATACATTAGTTTATAAATTTATATGTATATAAAGTAAGTATAAAACATAAATATTTGTAAAAATTGTTGATATAAATCAAAAACTTTTCGCAATGAAAATTCAAAAGTTACAAAACCGAAAACAGAAGTACAAATCACTGCAATTAAGAAAGATAATGGTAACAATTTGAAAATTATAATTTATATTACATCCGTACCTTGGTTGTTGTATACAGAATGTGTATATATATACTTACATATAAATTTAAGTATATATAAAAAACTTATATTTTTTATTTAGATTTTAGACACTAGTTAGTCTTTCTCAGGCGTTTGCCCAACGAACACAGAAAAAACTACTAAATAGTCAGTATCAGATACATAATATATATAAAGGTATATATCAATCACACTCACAATTTCTCCTTTTATTCACTTTTTCCCACTTAGTTTAATAGACTTAGTCAGTTTTCTTATAAAAATGGTCTAAAAATCATCTACACAGAGATTTCTTGGATCTGAACGCGCTTTTTCGGCGGCACAGAGCTCGGTCTCTCTTTTAGTTCTGCCTCGCTGCTACGCTGTGGAAGGGAGATATGTTAGTAAAATGTCAAAAATATAAGTACTACATAAATTTTATGAACATCATATGTAAAAAATATGATGTATCGATTAGTAGTTCATCGTATATATATATGAATATGGTTAATATATGTTTATATATTTATATATAGAGGCTGTTGTGAAGCCCTTGCCTAAGCATCTGACTGTAATCGCGACAGCTGTGAGTTTGATTCCTACTCGTGTGAAAAGGCTATATTCATTTCCACACTCCGGTACCAATGCCCGTCGTTGAGCTCCTCTACATATCACGTAATATCTATTAAATTTGAAATTGTAATAAATAAAATCAAATTAAAAAGCTAACGAAAAGCTCGGAAAACTGTTTACTGATATACAAGAAGTTATTCATGATAGCGTTTGTAATAATGACTTTTCACTCGGAAAGTGATCATCATATCCCATAGATTTCCCCATAACATACAATTCTGCATGAGGATCATACAAACATATGTCGATATAAACAGTATTGCTACTTCGTCATCACGCTCCATGTCCGCCCATCAATCATTCCGATTTGAGAAATCTTATATTTAATATACACTGGTTTTTGTGAAATAATATTTTCATGTTTTTTGTATTGATTTTATTTACAACACGCCTTATCCCGCATTTAGCAAGGTAACATTTGCAAATTGATGATCGCATCTCCCGCATATAGTAGAAAGAAATATGTATAAAGTAGACATAGTACATTTCAGAGAAATAGAAAATAGGGTTTAGATTCTCCGTTTCTTACAATTAGTCTAATTCTAAAAATTACATTTTAAAAATCAAATCGAATTGAAAAGGCAAAAATCTATTGATATTTGTCTATTCAGAGCTGGAAATTAAAAATAAGTAACGTAGGAATATTTTGTATAAGTTGAAATAGAACCCACTATCACCATCAAATTTGAATATAAATCTCTTAATGAATGTATTACATTAGAATATAAAATAAATTAATGAAATAAGAACTAACAGTATTAATAAAATTCAATAAATTGTAAAGAGCAATAATGTACCTTGAGTGAGCTTTTGCCGACGGAAGCGTGTGGCGCGTAGGGCGCGAGGGGCGCAGTCACGCCGCACGAGGTCACGGGGATCACAGCGCCGGGTGGGGTCGACGGGGTCGAGGCCAAAGCACTGGGCGTCGAGGCCCCGCAAGCTCTATGCCCACTCCCTAGTGAGACAACACTCATAGAAATGACGTAATCAAAATCCCGGGGCTCTCTTACAAATAAGATACCAAAAGATAGTTATGTCGAGTTCTAAACCTAGTAGTAGCAATAAAAGTAGCAAAAGGAGCAAATAAAAACAAAATACTTATAAAGCCAATATTTTTATCTTCGTTTGTC
Source organism: Heliconius aoede (assembly GCA_037355905.1). Taxonomy (NCBI): domain Eukaryota; kingdom Metazoa; phylum Arthropoda; class Insecta; order Lepidoptera; family Nymphalidae; genus Heliconius; species Heliconius aoede. Next base: position 628,145 of record JBAIZZ010000018.1, read on the forward strand.
TAGTGTTTATAAAATATATGTATATATATATATATATAGTATTATTATACAATATATGGTGTCTAGGCAAAGCGCGGCGTTGAGTTTCACCACTCAATACCCAATGCCTCCAGAATTCAACGGAAAATGGGGAACGGAGTGTTTAAGCACTAGGTTTATCTCTCTTATCGTACACCTACTCGTACGTACTCAGGTATTTGACAAATATTCGTCTTTGCTTGTTTCAAGACAAATTTGGAGTCCGGGATTATTAAGCGCTGAGACGCTGAGTAGACTAATATGAGACTCAAGTTGTACTTTGTTCGCGAGACGAAGTTTATTATCGCATTAATCATTCTATGTTAATATTACTTTTGATAAAAATATCCTAAAAATTGTTGTTTTTAGTGTGATACTTTACACGTACTATTTTATAAATATTTAAATAAATTGAAAAGAACACAAAACATCAACACAAACATTGTTTTTCATACCGTCTCTCCTGGGTCGTCTGTTTGTTCTTCTTTTCCCCCTTTGTAAGTATATTCCAGCGAATACTATGAGATTTAGTGCAAGCAGAAAGCAACCTGCACCCACTGTCACAGCCAGCGCTACTGTGTAACTGTGAAAGTATTCAAAACTTGTTATTTATAAGCCGTAAGTCTTTATTTTCCTAACACAATTCATACAAAATATGTTTTTAGTGTTTATGCAAATACGTAGTAGTATACCTACTACTATGTAAACGTGCAACCACAGCACAATTCTGAACTCTACTGCATTGAAATATTTCTACTAAAATAACTGAAATAAAAGAAAAACTAAAGCACGCAAAGTAAATCTCGTCTGTTTGTTAAAAAAAAATTGCTTAAATTGTTTTCTTTGAAAAAAATATAAAAAATCCGAAAGCCCTTTACAAAACGAACTCCGCTCATAATATAATAGGTAACAATAATTTCACGTCCATTATTACTGCGAGTAGATCATCAAAAGATATATTAGCTGAATAGCTTTTACTGAAGTCCAGTTGGACCTTTTTACTGAACAGAATGTTAAAACTGATAATTCCTATGAAATGTTACACCATCGCTCGAGTTCGGTTAATTTGGCCGACGGTCGGTCATCCATAACCATTATCAGTCGTATCCAGAGTCTGAAAAGCTTCAGAAAAATGGACCCGCATTAAGGAGCTTTTTGAGACAGACACAAAAATTGTAGGGTGAGCCGTAAGCAGGTAAGCAGCCGTAAACACATTAGCGAGATTGCTCTCGACGAAATGCGCTTATCAATCTTGTTTAGAGGAACGTTATCAATTGCGGGTTTGTTTAGTAATACGAGTTTTAGAACAAATATAAGCAATTTGTGAGCTTTTTTTACCTTAACTATGTTTTCATCTTATCTGCATCGTGCTTAAGATATCGATGAGTAAGTGACAAGATACTTTGTTTTTTATATATCTTTCTCATTATGAGCACGGATAGAAAACGCACCTTTATTCATATCTTGGGATATGCTATAAAGTGAAATTTGAAAAGAAAACTGCTGCGTTCATTTCTAATTATTAATAGATAGAAAAAAAAACAATTCCAATTTTATATTTTAATTCGAAAGAAAAAAACACATAAACTTTCGAATTAAAATATAAAATTGGAACTTATCATGGTAAACCTAAACTTGAATGTTAGTATTTCTTCTCTCCTCTCTCTTGAATGTTAGTATTTCTTCTCTCCTCTCTCTTGAATGTTAGTATATTATATTAAAAATGTTACTATTTTTCTCATCCTACATGATCGAATAATATTTGAATTTTTAAACATATTAAGCCATTTGCTCAAAAAAATACCTGTAATATTGGTTGTCGAGCGTAGTTAGCGAGTCCTCTTTGGGCGGCGTTTGCGTTTCCGGTAAGGCGGCGAGGGCGGGACGCGCGGAGGGGGAGGGTTCACATTCATCCACTTCCAGTTCTATTTCTTCTGTGCTGTCGTCGTCTTCCAAAGTCGGCGTGGTGTAAAGTTCGGGGAATATTTCACCTATTTTTTTAAGAATATAAAATTTTGTACTAAGTTATTTTATAATTTTAGCTATATCCTGAATATAAAAGAGTAGGCAGAGGGAACCTAGTATTAAGAAAGCCCGTTTGTGCTTTTCCGCCGAATTTTTGTAACATTGCTTATTGAGTAAGTAGTACCTCAACTGTGTTTTGTCTCGGTGCCTGTCATGGTTGCTGTTGAAGAAATGTTCATGACTGAAACTCGAATAGGAATTGAAATCAGTTGAGCTTACAGTCGGACCCTGTGCCACTTTCTGTCTGCACTGCGACGGCTTAAGGTTTTGTTATGAATATATTTAAATATTTTTAAGTTGAATGCCTATTTTCAATAAACATATAATATTTGTATTGTACTTTATGCCCAACAAAAAAGATGATGTATTAGATCAGCTTCTTATATTCAATATTTATCTGAACATAAAAAAATGCCTGCTCTTACTGACTGACTGACAGACAATGCGCAGCGTCGTAGAGTACGCAAATATTAAGAGTTTCTTGATTTTTTTGCGGAAACAAGCAAACATGAGATATTATATTTTATAATTCATAAAATCGTTGTCATAAGTGGCCACTGGTTTTCTACTAAAAATATTCATAAATATTTTTTTCATATCATAGTTAGATTTTTTTAAATATATACAATTATATTTTGATATTGCAAATAAGATAATCTATGTATTAATTATTTCTATATTAGAATAAAATAATATATGTGTTTAGTGTCGAAACACAACGTCGCGCTAACTGAACCAAGGAGTCGGTCCCATAATCTTTACGTTTATAGCTTATTAAATAATTAAAATAAAGAAATTCAAAATTTCGCCATATTATATATAGCTATGTCTTGACTTATATCATATAATATCATATAATTTTCACATGAGCAACTACATCAAAACAAAAACATTAATAATACTGACTTATCCGAAACGAAGCCGAAATATCGAAGACTTATATGAAGACAGAGAGGAGCAATTAATTTAAAGAATACCCTCAAAGAATACTAGATTTTACCTCCCGATACATAAATCTCACCGGTACTTTTATTTATTAAACTTTGAACAACTTTCCAGTATTGTTGGGGCTATTTTTTTTCCCTCTTCACCCAAAACGGGAAAATGTTTTTGGGAATCATGAATATTTAGGTGAATGGAAGCATTTTTTCGTACTTCGTCTCTGTTCACTATTCAATGTATTTAATTAACGGTTGTCGTAAAAACGAGTATTTAAAGTTATGCGGATGTCAGATAGTTACATCGTATCTTTGTCATAGTTTATGCTAACTGACATTATCGAAATGGTTTTCAACTACATATAGTTCCCGTGAAATGACAAATTAAGTTAAATTGAAATGACGAAGAATTCTGTGTGACGTATGATACATTGCAAACAAACTTTTGCGTTATACTAGTAAAGATAAAGCCTTGTGGAAGTGTTTGAATAGATATATGTGTTTTTTAGCCTCACACTGTTGCCTGCACTGAGTCTGGGAACCTAGTGTTAACATGTCCTCTCATTCTCATTAAGACACTTCCTTTCCCCACTTTCTGTCGAATTCTGGAGGTCTCTACCAGGACGAAGAAATAAAAATATTAAATATTTCATTTCCTATAGTGGGAATCAAACCCACAACCTGTCAACGCTGTGGGTTCATCGTGGGATATCATTTCCATCACATGAAACTCTCTATAGTTTACTGACACAGAATCCACACAATGGCCTAATTGTGTTTTAATATTGATTCATTATTTACACTGCTCACAGGTAATTTAAAATATTTGAAAACAAATATATTTTAATTAAAGTCCTCTCGAAGCATAAACGAAGTAAGATTAAAAAGAAGCCGATGAAGCCGTATTAATGACCAGCTCGAATTACTCTGCAATGGCAGCAAACAAAGCGCCTTTAGAGCAGCGCCTTGTCGATTCAAAAAAATGTTATCTTCACTTGATTCGTTGAGATTCTTGATTTAATCTTATATAAAATTTGCTCTCGCGGCGTTGAGTTCTGTAACTCAACACGTAAAGTCGCGATAAATCAGCAGAATATGGGGAATGGAAGTGTGGAAGCAGCCTGAACAGACAAAGAAAAGTAGCTATCTAGGTAGCTAACATTCCGTTCGATAGTTTTCGTCAGAATTTAACCCCGAGCCTTGTCTAGCGACAGATGGTAAATTGAAATAATTTAAATATATTCCTACGATATCGAATCCACAACCACTGTGTTCTTGCAGTGAAACAAAGTCTGCGTAGTGATTGCTTCAAAGAAATACTTAATTGGTACCGTTCCCTTACCTTATTACTATTTGTACCATTCCGTACCTTTTAAGGAGAGAAGGTACAGAAGTAGATTTGGTAGACATGGTGAGATAACCTGGGAAGGTTCTCAGGTGGTAAAAATTACATGAAAAACACATTTTCTTCTCAGTTTTAATAACATACTTCACAATAATAAATTTATCAAATTATAACAAAAATCAATATAATGAATATTATACTTTGATCAAGACCTAGCGCTCTTGTCTTGAAGTCAAACATCAGTTTTATTAGGGCGTCATGGAAACGGCTTGCTTTTGTACATTGTTCCCTCACTTGCCGCAATCAATCAATTTCATTAATAATATTAGCGAAATTGAGTAAATATTATGAAATCAACAAACTTTTGTTATATATTTGTAATTAACGTTATCATTCTGATTGGTAAATTATGGTATTTTATTTAGGAATTGAATCTGTATCAAAATATAAAATTAATATCCGAAATAGCAGCTTCAGGTCTTTCTCTCACAAAGCAAATTACAGCAGGAACATAGTGTTCAAAAATGTATATATCATATGAATATATATGAATATTCCCCCCCCCTCCCCCTCCCCCTGTTAAAACGCGGCTCACAAAACAGTATTTGATCTGATTTGACACGAGGGTTTGTTTGTCATTAAACAGTAATCTGAGCCAGCAATTAGTACGGCGTCATTGAATATGTCTATATTTTTACTTTCCTACGCTTTTTTTTATGTTATTTCTATGTTATGTTTTTTTCTTTAGATTCGTGCTGAATATGCACATAGCGGAGTGGGCAGAGGGAATCTGGGAACCTAATATTAAGACACTCCTTTCTCATTATTCCTTTCCTCGCATTTATTAAATATATTCTTTCAAATATTCTAACACTATCAAAATTGTATGAAAACTACAACATATACTGTTTTATTTTATCTTTTAAATAAAGAACTTAGTGTCTGAGTTATTAAGCTTTCTATTCAAGTCGTGCATTCCTTTCAGCTTCTCCTGAATAATATAACTGGAATACATAAAGTAAAGTGAAGACAGCTGAGAAGATATTCTTCTGGTAAGGGAATATTTTTTTTATTATATCATTTTTCCTATGTAGCACGAAAATTTACTTCGCGTCAATAAATGGTCCTCTTTAGCTCAAATTTAAGAAATTGAGTATTGCGGGACGAAACTTAACGTCCTCCTTTGTGTTAGTAGTAATTTAAGCATAACTAAATTCTGCCGAGTGGGGAACGAACCCACAACTGTCACGTTTAAAGTTCTACGCTTTGCCACTGCGTCTCTACGTCTGTTTAAATGACGTCGGTGATTTTCCACCACACCGCAAATAACGAATTACTTACAATTCCTCGCTTTCGTAATGAGACAAAGTGCGACGTTAAGTTCTACAATTCAACACACAATATCTCGCAAATTGGACGGAAACCATTTTAATTTTTCCTCATGTTACTATATGCAAAATACATTGTGACCATAAAAAGAACAAAAAACGTAAAAAATGTAAAATAGTAAAGTTTTTAAAAATATTCTAACGTACAAGTACGAGTATCTCATGTTTACAGCCTGTCAACTCCTCGACCGCTGCCACCTTTCGGGAAGATCATTTATAAACTTAACGGTAACACTCTATCTCTCTAAATGCTCTTTAGTTTTTGCACTTTTAAAGTGTAAAATACTTTTTGCTTTGCTTTTAAAGTGTAACTTTAAATACTTTTAATTTGTTATGTATTGTGGTTATTTATTTTTATTTGGTCTTTCTTAATTTTTCAACAACTGCGTTGCAGGCAGGGCAAGTAATAAATACGATTTCCAATTTTTTCACCCACTTTAGCGAAAATAGCTCGTTGAAATATTAGACAAATATGTTTCGAAAATTTATATCTCAAGCTGTCTGTGTAATATTTAGGTGCAAGTTTCACTTGGTTCTAATTTTTATAAGTTTATCAAAAAATAACTTATTCTAAACATGAAACATCACATTGAAAGGGTTAAACACTCAAGAACTATGCCACGACATCTTTTATTCAAATAAATCTTTTATTCAAATTTCTTCTTTCATATAAATTACATTTTATAAAAGTCAAGTCTAGATTTATACGACAAAAAGTCAGAAGAAATCTTATCTGTTAAGTGCAAACATTACATATATTATTTTTTTTGCTTTGAGTGATAAAGTGGGCCAAGAAAACCCAGTATTAAAACACATGCGTTCTCCGTTGTCTCTGCCCATATTTTAATAATAACGAATACTAAGTTAACTAGTGGCAAGACTGGCAGAACTAAACGCCGGGCTTTGCCTCGACACCAGAGCGAAGAAAATTGAAAATAAACGTAAAGAAATATTTCACTTCCTCGAATGGGAATCGAATCCACAACTATAAAATAACTAACATATAAAGCTTATATATAAAATTATAATAACTAACATATAAAAGAGAAGGCAGTGTGTCCTCGTTAGACTACGGAATTCCATAAGGGGAAACGAAGTTCTTCCCATTTTAGAAGAAACATGCTTTCAATATTACGTCTTAAGCTGCACGCAGTTGTATATATAAAGCAAACGGCAAATCAGAGCTTTAAGCATCGAGCGGTGTGCTTGAAAATAAAGTTATGCAATCAATTAAAGTGTGTAAACTGCGGCAATTTTCTACCCACCCACATACTCGCACACTGAAACGAGGTCAGGTAGAGCGAGATCTGGAGCTACGAGTAGAGGGACCTAGAGCTACGCTGTAGAGGCGACTCTTGTGAGAGTAACCTTATTTATTTTGCTTGTAATTTAATACATAGCGTATTAACTGTCAACAAAAGTTGGATTTAAAAACATAAATAGGTATACGGCATTAATAATATATATACAGTGTTTAAACTATTTTAAAAGGGTTATTTCATCTGTATATATAAAGCTATGTACATAAAGTTTATTTTTCTAGAGTGTATGAACAGGATCCATAAAACTTCATCAGGTTCCTTTTGTTACTTAAAAATTAATATATCTTTTTTAAAATGTAATCAACTGTAATTAATTTCTAACAATTTGTAAGTGAGGACAGATATATAAATTGGTGATTGATGTACGTTGCTTTATTAGATTCAGCGGTGAAGATAAACAATTTATAGAAAGTAGAGATATGTCTCAGACTCACTGCATTTTTAATTATTTGGCCAATTTACAGAAATTGCCAATGAAATAATGGAATTTAATGAATAATCTTATAAAAGTGAATATAAGTTGTAAGATAAATTAATAAAATTGTAATAATAAAATAAAACATGAATGGCAATACACATAAATAACATATATATAATAACATTTTGTTGCACAGATCTGACTCATCGATGTCAATTCCTGCTTTAGCTAATGGTTTTGCCTTCTTGACACTCCCCGAAGCAAGCATACAACAACATTTCCTGTTGCACCAAGATCTGGTTCATCTGGGGGTTTCTCTGAATTATTTTGTCCAGAATATACCTCAAACTTTTGGGCATATCCTATTAAATCACAAAGAACATATAATTTTGAGCCCTATTTATATTCTTAGGCAAGGAAAACAAGGACCTTTTCACCTCAGTTCAATATATATCATGTTAAGTGGGGATAAATTGAAGGAAACTAACATTAACTAACGTAATTTTCATGTTAATATTACAAAATTTTGAATTAACCTCACATTTATCAAATACTGTAGGATTGTGCCATCGTAGAATATATACAATATATTTTACTACTTCTGTATTATATAAAGCTAGATTTGAAAACGCTATTTATTGTTCAATATTTTTTTTCATGTTTCATTTTAACTAGTCACCGAAGAAATTGGAGACATTCATTGTTTTATGCTGTTTTATAATTTTTTATGTGTATATTTTTCGGTAAAAAATTGTCTTTTGTTTTCTTTATTGAAAACGGCGGACAAATGCGGGCAAGTATTGTTCACCATGAGAGATTGTTACGCATTTACATCATAATTATAGTTTTATTTTAGAGTAAAATGAAATATATATAGTTATTTCAGAATATTATTTTATAGCTATATGTTAGGGCCGAAAGCAGACAGCTCTACTTAGATTAGAACGTTCAATCAAACAATCTCTTCAGCTGAGATACTGAGTTATTAAAGACATATTTTTCTCATGTCACTCTCGTAACAAACTTTGTAAGTGTGAGAGAAAGCTACGCTCAAAATTGTTTCTAAACTTTTATAAGAAAGTTTAAAAAGGCGCAGGTGGTACAAATGTAATTTAAACAATCTCCTAAGTACGACGCAGTTTTATTCGACCGGACGTAACTTCCAACTTCCGACCCGTTTTCCGTATCATCCAATTGATTCCGGTATGCTGACAGAATATTCTTCATAATACTTCTAATGTTTGAACTTTCTTTTGTCTGCTTTACGCTTCACTTATATAATAAAGTCTGTCAGACTGTCAGAACACTCGGTACTCTACACCGCGTAACTTAACACCGCGCTTTAGTAATATTAAAATATAATTATCTGTGAATCTTCTTTATCGCGTTTTTATTAGCGTATACTCAGTAGTTGCCATCTTTGTTATATAATATAATATTATATTTCTATATTTAGACATATAATTGTAAAAACTGTAATATAATGGTCCATTTTTATTTGTATTCGTAACAAGAACTGCAGCCGCGCATTGTTTGTTTCTGAAAGGAGCGACTACTACTAACAGAGTACGTTACAGAGATGGCACTTTTGTTGAAAACACGACGACATTGGAGACATAATGAAACACTGTCATGCAATGTACTGTTTAAATGCTTAGTCTTTTTTTTTGTTTCTTTCTGTACCCTGCATATAGCAGGGTAGGCAGAGGGAACATAATGCTAAGACATTCCGTTCCTCACTTTGTGCCGAATTTTCGAGACTGCGTATTGAGTGACAGAATCGAACCCGCAACCGTCGCGTTTTTATAGTAATTTTAAATTGTTAAACACATACTTTATTCATAAAAACTAACTAGCTAATAAATTTCATCTGTTATAATATATATTTCATTCCAAAAATATTTATAAAGAAAGGATATATTCGAAAATTTACGCGCACGATAAAATGTGAAATTAAAATTTTATGTTGAGTGTAAATCTCCTTTCGTTATTTTAAGCTCAACAAAGAAGATGTTATGAGTTACGACAGAAGAAAAAAAATATTTCACATAACGTAGTAAATAAACTTCACGTTACATTCCTTCACACGATATTTCGAGTTTGACTCGACTCGAAAACGGAGTGTCATCACATATGTAGTTAGAGAATACCTAGGGTATTCTCTAACTACCGGTATTCTCTAACTCAGGGTATTCTCTAACTACCCTGCTGTGGGATAGCACATAAAAATAAAAAATTGACAATATATTTTTAGTGGATGAATCAGCTCTGTAGCATGCATAAACACTAGATTTGAATATACCATAGTAGTATGATTTACATACGAAGAACGAAGCAATGTTGACCCTACAATTCTACATTTTCCAGGAAAGAGCTCGCAAAAGATCTCAAGTAAATTGCGGAACTGAAATTCCTGAGCTTTATCCAGAAAAACAGTTGTTAGTTCAAAGAAAGGTTGAGGTAAAAGGAAGTTTTCGAAACAATCCACGGAAGAACCACGAACCGCTTGGATTCTAAAATTACAAGTCATATTTGTTTCTAAGAGATTCTGGTGACTTCTACTTAAATTTTATTTGTTTTGCAAGAATGGGAGCGACGATGTGAAATTGTTTTAGTAGTTTGGAATTTTATAGTTTTATGTTATAAATTAAATTCTACCAGTTTAGAGTTTCACTTATTTGAAGCGATTGTTTTCGTATTAATTAAAATCTAATATTTACAAATTTTATTTCATATACTTTTAATAGCTTCATAAGTAAAAAAGTAGTAGGTATAAAAACTATAAATATCCACATATTTAAAGAAACCCCACCAGACTACCAGAATATTTATACACCATCTATATATATTTCGTTTTCAAAACACTCAACCAGATTTCGTAAACGCATGGGGGTTTTCTACAGGGATTGAAATTACCTATCAACAAGATGGTACCATCAAATATTTACGATGTATCTTATCATAGTAGCAATGGTGGGTAGGCGGAACTAAACGCCGCGTTTGCCTCATTACCAGAGCGAGGTAATGAGAATATTAAATATTTCACTTCCTCTAAATATATATGTGAAATAGATGGACAGGATTACTTCTAAAAGAAGTAGATCTTCTATAAAAAAACAGCTTTACGATATAAGTAATGATTAATAAAAAAATTAACCATTTTCTCCGCCACGCCACTTTAGAAAGAGAGAGAGGTACTCTCCGCTACCCGCTTGTTACTTTAACAGCCACATCGATATTTGCTCTAATCTTGACGATTATTTCCTTCCGATTCGTTTGATGTGTCGCTAATACGATGGGTATTACTACATGAGGCGTACGACGCGATACCGGCGGATCTATCTCTTATATTTATGACGGAAAAGCTTTTATTTGTTGCTGATTGGAAAAATGTTTGTTGAAAAGTTATGGTTCATAAAAATTGTGTTGTTTATGGGAATTTTAAATTGAGCTGTGATGTTATCGCTTATTTTAAATTGAACGTTTGTATGTAGAGCTTCTGCTGTTCAATAATATCTTATCTGCTCGTAATTATAGAAATATTCAAATTTACATTTATTTTTCAATTGACTGCACGACGCAAATGTTGGTAATGTATTCATCATTCTATGTATGTATGTACGCACGTGTGGCGTCACAGAGCCCAAACGTGTTGATCGATTTTATTAATTCTTGCTTCCATCGATCAAGTACTATTTATTGTATAATATAGAGAAGTAGAGAATAGAGAAGTAGCAATGGATAATATTTCCGACCAGACGCCAGTTCTTTGAATAAGCGGTAAGTTTTCTTAATTTAAGTTAAATATATTTCAAATTCCCTTTTTCATACTTTTATAAACAGTAGTAATTATTACACGAGAAAATCCAACGTTGCGCTTAATCCAACAAAATTAAGCAAACTTGTGCATTATATATACAAATATTCCCTCAAGTGGAAACTGTGGTATACAGTTAGACGCGTTCCATGTTTCACAGTTATTTTACTAGAATTATAGTGTTTTATGTCGCTCATATTTCATTTTCATAATATGACTATAAGACATTTTTTTATGGACCTATTCAATTATTAATAAAATCTAAAAAAATCTTCTTAAAATCGACTGAGCTAATTTAATAAAAACAGATTATTTGTATTTGCAACATTCGAGTATTTATATTTATATTATAAAGCTGAAGAGTTTGTTGGGTTGGATGCGCTTATCTGAGAAACTACTGATTCGAATTGAAATAATATTTGCGAGTGTGATATTCTCCTCATCGAGGAAACCGGGGGAAAGCGACTAAGTGTACACATCTTATTTACAAGAACAAAGTCGCAGGTACCAGCTAGTCTATAGATATAGTAAAGTAACTAAACGTGGCTAGCACGTATTTACCACTAAAACGTTTATACATTTAATGAGGTTGACAGGAAGCGGGTCTAATGGGCGCGGATAACGCACCTCGCTAACTAGACACCTCCATTAAGCGGAATGAAACGAGGGAAGACAAGTGTTGCCATTAAAATGTGATCTTAGCTCCTGACTTCCGCTATTCTATTCTCAATTATTATTTGTATTTGCTTTTAAACAAGGGGAAATCAAGCATTAAGACACTTCCGTTCTCCGCTTCCCGAATTCTAGAGGCTTTGCGTGTTGAGAAATGAAACTCAACGCCGCGTTTTATAATATAGACAACTAGTCCATTGATAACTCTCCACATAATATACTTATTTGAAAGCAAATACGTATGACTACTCACCTGCAAACATATCAGGATGCGAGTCTCTGAAGTGATGGTGTCTCGGCGCAGCCCCGGGCCTGTGCAGCTGCGGCACCAGGTGTAGCCACAGCGCCAGCTTGTGCCCCCGGTAGTGACTCTTGACGCGTAGTTTTGAACCTGGTTACAGGTAGACTATCACTATTGTTAAATAAATTTAAAAATATAGTTAAATAAAAAAAAAATTATTCGATATCGAATCAACAATTATCGATTCTTGTACTATTATTTATTTATATTATTTATAATATTTATTTAAACACCAGTTGGGCGTAAGTGTGTGTCTTAATGGAAACGTAATATTTTAACACTAGGTTAAAATATTCCGTTAGTTTTCCTAGCAGCACCTAACCTAACTACTCACCTATACTCAAATACTGCTGTGTATTTAAATCATATCGCGGCCAAGCAACTGCGGGTTCTCGGGACACATCTCGAGATTGATCTCGAGGTGTATCCCTAGGTGATGGGTCTCCGGTCTTAGCGAAAGCGGCCAACAACGCCACTGCAGCATCAGCGACGACGGCGTCCGCGCGCGAGTAGTTACCAGCGAGGAGTGGCAGACCGAGGAAGTAAGGGAGCGTGTCGCCTGTCACGCTGCCTAGTCGCTGGAAGAGATTAGCTTTTGAAAACGACATGTTGTTTGTTTATTTTCTTTATTACTAGCTTTTAAGTTTCGCAATCATTACGTGATAAGTAGTCGAACGCAATGTGACACTTTGTTTACCTAACCAGCATGCGACAATTATAATGTAAAAAAATACATTTATGATCACTTGTTTTATTATAAGAAGTAAACATAAAAAATATTAGTAAATTTTAGTAACTTTTACCTGTGGATAGTCAGCATCTTTAGTCTGATGAGCAAAATGTGCGAAGTACGTAAGAGCGCCGCGCCGGGCGTGCGCCTGCGCAGCCCTCAGCGCCGGGGCCGCCGCCGCCGCGTCGCTGAGCGCCTCTAAAGTAGCGTCTCTTATATTGATCGGATGCTGTATGGGCTTCTCCCAGTCGGTGTACTCGTTGCGGACTGCCGCCAGTATTTCGTTGCGGTGGTAGCGGTAGACGTTACGGACGTACGTGCGGAGGACGCGACTTCTGTTAACAAAAGAAACTTTCAAAATTTGTAATTAAACATTCTGTTATAAATATTTCACTGAAAAATAGATTTGGTTTTAATGGCATTTTACAAAGTTAGACCAGACCCTATTTACCTATTAAAAACAACTTTAACAAAAATTTATATTACTGATAAGGGAAATTTTAATATGATACTGTAATATAGAATATACAACGCACATGATAATAGGATACATACGTTGTGTATACGGCCGGGGGCGTAACGCGTCGACGTCTCGATGTGAATAGAAAACTGTTTACTTTTAGAATACTTTTGATAACATAACAAAAATATTATGTACAATTTAATAGGTATGTATGTAGATTTTTTGTAATTTATATACAAAATATATAATTAGCTTTACTCAGTGACATATTCTCATGTGAACAGAAAAAACCACAAACCAAAAATCTAGGTAATAAAATTTAAAAGAATAAAACATATCAAAATGAAGAATAAATTTATATAAAGTAACAGATTCAAGAACAAAAATAACCGAACCGTGACGCCACTTGCCTGTGCTCCTCCTCGAAACCATGTCTGATTTCATCGTCATTGAAGAAATGATAACTTTCAGTGGTCGCGACAACCACTGCTAATGCACAGTCTAGAAACACTTCACTAGCGTGCAGCGCTCTAGCTGCCCCACCTCCAGCACCCCCTGGACCTCCTACACCCCCTGAACTCCCCCATATATCCTTGGCAGGCAGAGAGGGCGCCCATCCGGCAAGGAATCGAGCTCGAGGTGGTTCCACAGCGAGTAATGCTGCTAATGGTCGTGATCGAACGCATTCCGTTAACCTAGGGGCATTGTTGTTTTTTAAATATTTTTACATTTACTTTTACACTTGTATGTTTTATCTTTTAATTAAGTTGATTAAAATGTGTGACTGTAACGCGATGACTGCGGGTTCGATTCCTACTTTGAGAAATATTGAATACTTTAATTTCTTCGCCCTGGTAAAAAGACAATGCAATAATCAATCCGCTATATTTCTCTCTCCTTTTCTTGGTGTATGACACAGTGTGAAGATAAATGACCCATCCGAGTCAGATATTATGTTGTCTTCCCTAGCTGCGAAGACGACCATTTGGGTAAATAATACAGAGTAAGAAAATTAGAATTATGCGTTCAGTAACTTTTGTCTCTCTTTGAAATGTATATAACCGAGCGACATATTATTAGCGACTATTCGTCTGCAAAATATAAATTAAGTAACAATAAATAAAGTAAAAAGTACCCCATACCAGTGTTCGCCGTCCGTTGTACATCTTAACGCCTGTGCAGCATGGTGACGTGCCAGTGCAGCATCAGGTGATAACGAAGATGCACTTAACGCCGATCCACTCAATAGTAGTGCACGGGCCACCAGTCCTGTTATACGGAAAAAACGTTATTCAGCTTGGGATATAGCGTCAAACTGACTTCACTTATTATTTCCATATAAATCATAATAATTATATGGTTAGCAACCATCATCAATCACCAGGAGAAGCCTCGTTAACAATAGTAGAATACTCCAAAATCTATGAATCCTAACATTTTATTGAGCATCTAATTATTATGAATTTAGTACTCAATAAGTTTTGTACTAAAAACCACACTGTTCTTCCATCCTGGACGGCTTATAAATGCGACGGTTGACTTGATTCCTATTCGGAGGACCAGAGCCAGGAATGAATATAATTCAATTTCATTTCCTCGCTTTAAAAGACACTAAAGGCTACCCTTCGACAACGGCAACATAAGCATGACATTGGCGAGGGCGGCGGCGGGCCCGTGCGCGGCCAACGTGAGGCGCGTCGCATCGCCCCCAAACGCGGCGATGTTCCGCCGCGCCCAGTGCAGCGCCGCCGCCACGTCCAGCGCCGCCGCGCCGCCCCAGCGCGAGCCCGCGTCGCCGCCGCCCGCCGTCAGGTAACCTGCGCAATTCAACGCCACGTTTTGTTATCATGGCAAGAGATAATGAAAATGAAAATTAAACCCATAGATTAATGCCAAAGGTTTTCAAATTGCGCTACGACGGCGTCACCTAATACATGTATCTATTAGATACAAACCACTCACCTAACAATCCTACTCTATAATTAAGCGTGACGACGAGCAGGCGGCCGCGTGCTGCGAGCGCGGCGCCGTCGAGCGTGTTGCCGGAGCCCCACTCGTGGGCGGCGTTTAACCACACCACGACCGCGTAAGGCGCCTCCACGCCGCGCGCACCTGTTCCAAAACATATTTTTATCTATGTATAATAATGTTATCTATATATTATAAATAGATGTATGAAACTCATCCAAAAATCCAGATAACGACAACTATTAAAACTATTAGACTTGGAAAGTTGCAGTTGATATGTAGGGAAGTTAGGAAGTGTAGAAAATGTGAGGTGAGTGAGGAAAAGACACAATTATCCATTTTACGTTTTAAAGGTTGGTGAGTCTTACGTAAGTAAAATAAATACACAAATTCCTTTTGCCTTTTTACTTTTTACTTTTTAAAGTGGACTGAAAAACTAATATGTAAAACTAGTAACTTATGCATTCTAGGTCAACATTTGTGTCCTATGAAATTCCCAACAGCTGGCTCCACAGCTGTACTAGAAGCAAATAGATTTTTTAAAGTCAGTTATGAAAGAGCATATTTCGTAATTAAATGGCTTTAAAAAATGAGGGTTATTAATTCACTTGAAACTTAAAGCTCATTTGGAATATCCAAATTATCCTTCTTGTAAATCAAGATTCAGTTATATTCCAAGTTATGGAACTAGTATATTAACTAAGAAAACACAAAAAAAATCTCTTACAAAGACTAAACTAGTCAATCAAAATTGTTTCAGTAATTTTTTGTACATGGTTATCCATGTGTTTACAATGTACTAACTACATTTTTACTTAATAATTCCTACGCGTGTTACTTTATGGCACGTGCCAGTGATATTGACTAGTAGAGCACTCACCGCTACCGGGCACGTATATGTTCAGATACAGGCAGTCTTCGCTCTGGTTGACTAGCATTGGTATGGAGGCTCGCAGCTCCTTGTACACTCCCAGCGGCATCTTTGACAGAGCAGCCGTCCTGTTGTCGGTTATATTTATATAAGAATTTGAATTTAACTTCACGCTGTTATAACACTTAACAAAAACCCTTAGTGGGTAATTATGAAATATTCCAATCTTTACTTTTCGTCCAATTTTTGAGATATTTCTAACCTAACCTGCTATTTGTGGGATATGGCCTGAAAAAATTTAGCATTTTTATAATTAAATTCGAACTCCCAACCATCTTTTCGGAAGTAGGCAAGTACTGATTATAATCTCATCGAAAATACATAATACTATAAAATTGTTACCTGGTAAAATACTTGTTATAAACATTCCATATTAATTAATGATAAACATTTTATATGACAATATATTTCAAACATAATATATATTTTGTAAAATAAATGTACGCGTCAGTAATTACACCGCGTGCGCGGAGTAATGCCGTCATTAACGTCATTTAAATTAGGCGGAAAATGTCGTCAATAAAAAACGTATTGATGATAAATAATTGTATTTAAACTATATTTATTTCACTGCTCTAGTAGTAGACAAAGCGCGGCGTTAAATTCCGATGAATAAAAATAAAAATGAAAATGTTGCCACTTGTTGTCGTAACAATATTTTAATCGGGATACATCTTAAAAACAATAAGCCTATTTACTCTTCGCATGCAGCTGAGTTTTATAGTTTCTGATACGTTTTAAAAATAGCTCTAGCGTCTTTACCCCAAAAAAATATTACAGAAGATGATCTGCTAACTTCCGTTGGTACATTTTTTGCAATTGAAAAAGTGGAGGGAGGAGTTTTATACGCATAGAGATTAGTTTAATAGTTCCTGATTTTAAGCAAATTAATCAAGAGATCTGCTCTTAATTTCTTGTACAAATCATTTACAAGCAATGTTTAAACCAAAAAGTTAGTTTCGTAAAGAAATTATAAAAATAACCCTCTGAAACTCCTTCCTCTAAAACTCTTTAATAACATCATATTATGTGACCAGAACTCCCGCTAAGGGGTAGCAGAGTATAGTTCAATTGAAAAATTGTCGAAAAATATCGATTTAAATTATTCATACCAAACAGTACTTTTAAAAATATTTAATGCTTAAAAGGGACATTTTTCTTCTTTAAGCTAAAAAAAAATAATAATATCAATGGAAGGAAGAATAGGTTCTTAATACTATAAAATGTAAAAACTAACTTGTTCGTTATATCTGGGTATCGTTGCGGGCAGACCGGCGCGTATGTATCTGCAAGGCGGGTCCCAGGCCACGAGGGCGCGGGCGGCGGAGCACCAAGCCGAGCTGGTTTCCCACCGTAGGGCACCCCTCGGAACACCTCCACGGGTTCCAGCCGACGTGATGCTGGCTCTACTATAATTCCTCTGATTGCCCCTGCAGATGAATGTTTTGATGATTTTTTTATGTTTTTAGAAGAGTACATAGAAATGGAAATATTAAATACTGAATGGCCCACTCGTTGGTTCGCACACACCTATATTATAATACTTTGCTGCATTTGCTACATTCAACAGATTGATACATTCAATTATGAACACTACGTGGATGTTCGACTCGAGCCTAGGCCGTACACGGCCGTAAACAGAGCGTTGAGTTATTTTAATTTTACATTTTCTCATAAGTTTTACGCCAAATATTTTAAACGCCATGAAAGCTGAATATTATCTTCATTTAATTTTAAATACTTTTGTCATACAACGTATAATCAACTATGTGTGTAGCGCACGAGCTTAAAGCAATTTAAGTATAACTCGATGACGCTCCTTGTTATTGTCATTTCATTGTTTAAGGCTAACTAACACTTACACAATACTGTTACACCGTCATGGTACAGCACTACTGAAAAATGCAGCCTCCTTACAAAGAAAGTAAAATGGACCAAAGGATCCAGACATCTTAGCATTTAAATAAACAAACAGACAATATCTTCTAATATAATAATTCTCTTCTAATATAATAAACGTTCAACTAAACAAATTATTTAATGTCATTATCTTAGAAAATACCACACATTCATACATATATGATTTTTTTTTCATTCAATTGAATTGCTCAGTTAGACCTTAAAATTTATTTATTTGCTAGTCGCCATCTCTATACCAGGCCTATTCATTTGCCTGCTGGTGACAGCTCTATGAGAGTATTGAGCTTCAAGCGGACAAATGAAGAAACCAGATCGATTTTGCATCTCTAACGGTCATTTTTAATTATTGTCGTTTTACATGCAAATCAAGGTTCTCAATTAAACATGAGCTATGTTAATGTAGTAAATCTTGATGTAAATGTTAGCCTTAGCCAGTCAAAATTAATTTTGCTTACGTTTAATTTAATTTTGTTATTTAAATTTAATTTTGTTTGCGTTTTACATCTTCACGCTTCTGCATATTACATCAATGTCAAAGAAAACCTTATTGAACTTACACTAATCGTTTGAAATAAGCAAAGTCCGTTTGAACTACCCAATTATTTATATACTAATCTGAATCACTATCGCGTTCTATATTAATAACATTATCAATGTGTAGACGATATCCATAGATGGAAAAATAAAATGCTTATTTTCACATATTTTTATACTTATAAATCTATTTAAATGGATCAAACACTAAAATATGTTAAGGGAAATAGTTTTTGATTATATTTCGATATAATATTTAAAATAGAATTAAAATAAATAAAGATGTTTCTAGGATTAGAGTGCACAAATTGATAAACAGATAGACAAACCGATGAACATACAAACAGATAAAAAAAATTGAAATGTACATTTTGAACTCTAATACATTAATAAATGCCTCCAAAAATAGAATCTTCTCATTTATCTTTCTTGTACAGACAGCGATCAGTTATAATGTTATTATATGTATAAATAATATATTTTTAATAATATGAAGTTAAAGCACGTGCGCTCTTATGTTAATCACAGTTATTAGCTCAGCATGTACGAAGCAGCCATCAGCACACACGACGCTAATTTCAGTCTATGAACGAACAAAGCAGGTCTTCAAATGCATGTTTATTAAATTCTGTACAATATTGAGGAAACTTTGAGCCAACAAAGTAAATTATATTATATAACTTGTTCCTCAACAAATTTCGAAGTTTAATTATTAGTTCATTTAGAGCATGCACTCGTGGTCGGCAGCGGACCGACAGGGTACAAAGTAATGAGGACTCACAGTTTAGGGTTCAATGGTCACAACATACTTGGCACCCTTTTCAACTGAGTTTGATGGAGGCACGTGACGGAATGGAAGGGAATGATAGTAGATAACTTAGGAGTGCTTTGGATATTATTTTATATTTTGGAAAATTGATGAGCAATGAACAAATGATGAAAAAAAATCTTAGTGGGGAAATCATATCCTATGTAATCTAGTACTATCAAGTTTTAAGCTCATATATTTTTGAAAGAGAAACATTTGAAAAATTTTTCCTCAAATGTTTAAACCTTAAGGCCAGTCGTGGCGCAGGGGCGCAAGCATGTTACTGTAAGCGCGACAGACTGTGGGTTCTATTTCCACTGGAAAAAATTAAATATTTAATATTTTCATTACTTCGCTCTGGTGTCGAAAGCATAGCGTGGCGTTGAGCTCCGCTACCTAACCTAACCTAACCTAACCTAACCCTGCTATGTTAGAGATACAGAAGCTGACGTTGAAAAAAAAGAAAAAGTTTCTATAAGCAGAATCTAAATAACGATATAAACAACGATACAAACAATACAAAAAAAACCCTGTTCATACATTTCTCGGCATTGAGAAAAGTAAACAATTTAATTAGATTTCCAACAAAAGCTGTACATAATAAGCGGAAAGCTCATAATGGAATATTATTAATTAACAAAAAAAGAGCTCGATCCGTCCGTCCGTCTCGCCGAGTCAAAGCGGTTTCAATGGACGGTCAATCTCAACCAATTACGTGGAGCGTCTGTGGCTTTGTAATACAAAACGGAATGACGCTATTCACCTACAATATTCCGGGATTCCAGGATTTCCACCCACAGATCCCGGCCTGATTGAATTGTCCCGGGATCACTGATCCCGGGCTTGTGCCGGAAGCATTAAACTTACACGCTAAACGCAGGACGGATGGGACTTTGAAAACGATTGTAGTATTATAATATGCACAGATTCAATTATCTTGACAGGTTTGCTTGGATGTTCTAAACTTCATGCTAAATATATACATATTTTTACATTTATTTTATTACAAGCACATACGTTGAATTATACGTTCATATTTACATTTATATACGCCTTAAAGCCTTAAAGTGTGACTTTTGTTGTTTCCGATTCTCATTTGGGTGAATCTTTCGTGTTTATATTTAATTTTTATTCTTAAAATTATTGAAAAATAAATATCGTAATTAAGTCTCGGTTAATTTTGTACGATTCGAAGGACAATATCAACCTACATACACATAAATAATATAGCCATTATTAGGATAAGAAAATAAATGTAAACACATCGATGTGATTGTACACGCGATGTTTATCGGTTCGATTTCCACCCGGGAATGTATTATTTTCAAGGCAAAGAGTGGTATCCAGTTCAGCCACTGATAATGCAATATCTCGAAAGTCTTAAATACTTAATATTTTAATTCTTATGTCGAGGAAAAGCGCGTTCGGTTCCGCAACGTGCAATGCGGCGGAAAATGGGGAACGCCTTGATGAGCAAAGATATGATCGCGTTTACAGTCGCACGCTTGTAAAGAAATATTTCACTTCCTCGAGTGGGAATCAAACCCACAACGACGATATGAGTTTTATATTTTAAACGATAACCGCTTCCAATTTCTAACAATAGTACATGGCAATTACCAGCTTGCGTGTGAACGATGCGCGAGCTGTAGCGCGGGCCCGCCGCCGCCAGCACCGCCAGCGCCAGCGTCGCGCACCACGCCGTCCGCGCGCACTCCATGCGCCATCACGCGACGATTGGCTGAAACAAACGAAATATCACTAAATATTATATTTATATGAGTATGTATTGAGGTTGTGACTATAAGCGAGACGGTTGATGGGTTCGAATGTCATTCTATGGAATGAATTATTTTAATGACTATGTTAACAAGGCTCTTTACGCAATGTCTCGAACATTGGGCGGTGCGTGGGGAATGGAGTGTGCTAAAAATAAATTCCCTCTGCTTTTTCTGTATCTTGAATTTTATTAATGTACAAAGGATTTGGCTTTAATCTTAATAAATTTAAAAACTATGCCTAGTCCAACTATTGCATATAGCTCTAAATTATCACATTTTTTTTTCCTTTATAATGTTCTAAACAGTAACCACCACTAAGAAACAACAAAATTTTTCAAAATTCAAAAATATACTAATATCACTAGCAAAATTTTCTATATGAGCCTGACACGGCCCACCGCGCGCCGTCGAAGGCTCCATCGACGTCTAGGAACCTATTATATCGTGTTTTTTCGCAAAACTTGGTGATCCAAATCATTTTGCAACCCGACCTTTATTTTCGTCGCAGTTGAACGATGCTCTGTTTTTATTCCAGACTTTTGATATATTGACCCGATGTGCGTGGCATTTGGCGAACACTTTACTACACCAAGGAATTTTGTGGTTGAATTTTTCTATTTTATATCCATATGTCTTTAAAATGTGTTGTAAATTTTATTACTATATGCGGAGTCAGCTTAGCTGGTCGGGGGCCGCAATGAAGAAATACACAGAATGGCAGGTACTAACGAGAATGTCACGATGAAAATTAAGAAGAACGTGCTCAGTTTGGGCAAAAAGCATGAGGATTGATGACAGTGGACGAGGTGAGAGAGGTATGTAGAGAGCGTAACATTTGGCGCTTCATTCTCTCTGACTACCACACTAAGGATAAAGCGTGAAGCTAAGTTATTACTAATTTATATTTAAATTTATTTATTAAATTATATTTTACAGAATTTTATGAGCAGTTGCGTAACGCGACGGGAGTGGATTCAATTCACACTCGGGGTATTCATTCTCCGTTGTTAATACTGGATTCTCTCTGCCTGGCTTATAAATACGACATATAGCGGGATACAGCGTGATAGTAAACAAAAACTAAACTCTTCAGTTACTTTAGGATCTATATTCAATAGGCAGTATGGTTTACCTCAAATATACCTGAATATCTGGACATAATTATATGTAGGTACTTTGGTTGAAACATTTTTTTGCATTCAATTAGCCAAATTAAAACCGTTCAGATACCAAAACGAAATTGACTTTCTATTCAATTGATATCCGGGGTTGTCCCTTGATCCTATGTAGATTAGGGTTTGGAAGGGTCTGCTGGCCAGGGCGAGGGGCAGGGGCAGGTAATGATATGGGTACCTGTGGCGGGTCGCGATGGATATCTCTTCAAATTCTGTCACAAACATAACTGTACGCCGCCCCATTGTGTGGGACAAAGCTTTAATATACCTGCACGGGATCGGCTAATATTATGTTTTTTAATTTAAGTATTTTCTTGGATATATTTACTTATTTTTGTATTTTTACTTTTTCTGAAGTAAAAAATGGTAAATTATATATAAAATTATTTAGCTGAGTACGCTACTATATAAAAACTATATATACCAATATATATAAATATTCTTGCAAGTCTTTTTTGACTTAATTTTTTATATTGACTCATATATGTAGATAGCCCAAGTTTCAGATCGAGGTAATGAAAATAAGTCATTTCATAGGAGTATGAATAGAACTATCCCGGCATGGCCGTTAAAACTGTTATCGTATAATCTTATATTATTAAATTTTTTTGCATTGAAATATTTTCCTCGTGGTATAAGGTGGGCTTAGGTAATCTTAATTCTATTTTATACTTATTTTAGAGATATTGAGCGATAGTGGTAGGTGTCGACACATATCTACTATATTAGAACTATATTATATAATTATACTATGACTACTTAAATATTGTATTAAAAAGATATTCGTTTTTTTGTTGCTTCACACCTTAAACTTAAACCTTAAACTTCGAGAAGTTAGAGTTGTCATTCTCCACCTTACACCCAATTTTTGAGCGATCACATCTTGAATGTTGGAAATCAACGACACACATCTTGCTACCAGAATAAAGAAACGAATATAATAATATTTAATTCCTCCAAATATAAATAGAACTATCAACCGTCGCAGTTATGATAACACTTCGAGAGTCAATGAATGTCGGAACGACAAAGGAAAATAAACCTTTTACTTGTTAAGTTTACGCCTCCAAAAAGTTTGCCTGACTGATTGTGGGTTCGATCTCCACTCGAGATGAAATATTAATTTAAATTTGCATTTCCACTTCTTCGCTCTGGTGTCGAGTCAAAGCGCAGCGTTGAGCTCTGCAACTCAACACGCAATGCCTCCAGAATTCGGCAGAAAATAGTTCCTTCTGCCTACCCTGCTGTGGGCAGCGTGAAGCTAATGTATTGTAAAATATGTGAAGCTTATCGTACTGTTCAAGAATATTAACAGTTACTGAATAACTATGTATGGAACTAATATATATTAAATGTCATGTAGGCAAGCTGCCGGCTTATGTAATGTATATAATTAAATTATTCTATTGACAACTATTGAATTTCTTGCCGGTTCTTCGCAATATATCTACTTTCCGAGCAGGTGTAGTCGAGTGAATTGAACTAACCTTCATTTCAGTTGTCCATTCAAACACTTTCCAAGTGCCCCGTGATTAATTTACAAAGGAGTGAAAATTAATAACCGTCCCCTAAATTACTCTAGCATTAAATGTTCAAAAATTTTGTTAGCATTTTGTAGAATTTATTAAATTTAATTTAAGTTTTAAATATTAAAATTTAATAATATTTTAAGCACAACTTTGAATTATTTACCTTTTATGGAACATTAATGAACAGGTAAATTAGGGTACGTCCTGTACATGTATGCAATGTACAAACGTATTAGACAGACTTTGCTCGCCTTGTTTGGTTTATACAAACAAGGCGAGCACCTTCACTAAATGTCATGATTTCGATTATTACCCTCGTGACTTGAGAGAGCTTTCGATATACAAAATTTTTAGATTGAAATTATATAAAATTCTTTTATATATGTTATATAGATGTCAGTATGATGCAGTGAGACAACGCCGGGAAATGTAAACGCGAACTCCATTCGGAGGAATATCCAGCTCTGGTAGTTAGCGCGGCGTTAATAAGCCCCATTCAACATGCAATGTCTTAAATATTGAGTGAAAATTGGGTAACGGAATGTCTTGATTCTAGGTGTCTGGTCTACCTTACTACGTAAGGAAAGGCGTACATTTGTTTCCTTATATGTAATTTCAATAACATATATTTATATCCGAGTACATTTGAGATCATCAAGGAACGCTCAAACGTCCATTCCCGAAGCCTACATACACATGTAGTGGTTTTGACATAAGACGGGCTTATCTCGACAGGCGCTGGCCCTCCAGAGGTCCGCGCCTGCAAGTGACGGAAGGTCACCATTAGTCTTCCCGACGCCGCCCTCCATTCAGTTTGTGTTGACTCGAGTCTTATTTATTATTGTTTTATGTTCTATAACAGAAAAAATATGTGGTTTTCTAAATGGTGTCTTGTATAGATATTTATTGTAGTATTTATTGTAGTATCTATTATTTTTTTTTATAGAAAGGACAACGAGCGTACGGGTCACCTAGTACCGGGTAAGTGAACTCCGCCACCCATGACGCCGCGTAGGACCTGTAACACCAGAGGAGCTACAGGTCCATTGCTGACTTCAAGGGAGAGGTAGGTGTGTTATTTAAGGGTACATATACCTGTATATCGTGGTAACGATATTTTTGAAATATCAATATCTACGTCGTCTATATATAGGGGTGGCATTCGTTTCTTTTTTTCAGAGGTCCGCCAAAGAATATATCGGTTTTGATACAATTTTTGGTATTAGATATTTTGTATCGATATAATATCATTATGGCAGCAAAGGTCAGTTAGCGGTGTCGAGTGAAGCCTTACAAAACACCCAAGAACTGACATATGATGATCATCTATTGTTATGAATCCACCAGCATCACATCAGCAATACCTTTCAGCAATGATTTTGACGAATAATTCCAACATTATTATAATACAAAATGAACTAATATATATGTAATCTACTGTGCATTAATCCTGATATGAGGGTCGTAAATTTAATGATCCGTCAGAAGTAATAAATTGTTAAAACGGTATAATACCGCGTTAAATAATGATAACGCGTACTGTTCAATATTAAACTCACTTAATAGTACAAAATGTAGTTGGTAGCTATATTAACGATTTGATATAAATTAATATAATCTATATAAACAACAGTCGTTACCCGCGATTTTGTTTGCGTGTTCTTTAAAACGTAAAATGGAAAACATTATATTTGTCTTTTTCCATAAGTTTCGCAAAATTCCTTCTCAACAGTCGTCTGCCCTCGCCCTCCGACCTGCCAGATTTCATTATCGTAAGTCCTGTAGTTACAGCTGTATATTGTTTAACAGCCAATTAGTTATTTATTCAGTATCTTATACTTAAGCATTGGCTAAAAACAATAATAATAAAAAATATGAATAAATTCTATACAATTATTCATAAAATAAATGGCTCAATAGTCTTAACTTAATAAATTTTAACTTCCGGAAGATTTTAGTTGAAAACCTTTGGGAGTACATTAGATTAATGACAGCCGCAACCGCACTTCTGAACTTAATCAACAGAAACTCAACAAGTGAATAAATTGTAAATAGTTTTGTTAATGTCCTTTTCAAGGCGGTAGGTGAGTTACTGGAGAGAGCTTTAGACAATCCAGTCTAAAACATAACGCCCCTCCACTGTACTTACCAACATATTAATTAGATAATCAGATGTCATTAGTCACCGTGTCAGCCAGTAATGGTCGCAGCAAAAAAAAAATTAACAAATAATTAATAAATAAAACAATTTTGAATTGCCTTCAAAAAGGAAACGAGTTTGCCTCAAATCGATATCAACATGCAATGTTTCGACAACTCCGCGGAAACCAGAGTTAGCACTACCTGACCTCTACGTGACCTCTACTGACTTGCAAGACAAATCATTTATGATGTAATTCTCTATGTTAACTGTACAGTATACCTGTTGGTATATAATGAAGGTTCAATATAAAGACAAATAAAACGGTATTGAAGTCGGTTCGTTTCAATACACCATATTGACTCGTCGACTGTTTGCCGTTTCTAAAACTGCTACAAATATTTACTTTATTGAAAACAATTCTGTTGCAACTTTGAACGTTTATATTTCATTCCAGTTGAGTGTCTTCATGAGCCGGTGGCGCAAACTGTAATAAATTGAAGGCAGTCATTGAATATTATAGTTCGCTGTGAGGCGCAGTTGGAAAATGGCTGACTATGACACAAAGGCTGTCTCACTGTATCGTGGATCCCACTGTATATAATTAAGTCGGTTTTTTTATCTTACGCTGTCATCGTTCTTAATTCACGTACAGATTTTCAAAATATTTTGTTTTGTGGTCGAAGTCCACGTCGCGATTTATGTTGTTGCAAGAGCGAGGAAATAAATTATTAATATTTAGATTTTCAGATCTCTTTAAGGTCAATTTTAGCGACTCCATATACTAGAAAGGATCAAAAACACAATTAAACCAGAATAAGATGTTATTAGAACTTCACGAAGATCTAAAAATTATTTATCTCTTTGTTACATTAAATATTCTCTTATTTTACAAATTCATTGTCTAAGAGGCCGTCGTGGCGTCATGATTGCTTTTTCGATTCACATTCGGAATTAATTATTTTCACTTTCTCACTTTGGAAAGAAGACAACGAGTTGTTAAATTTTAAATTAAATCAGCTTCACGCTGGTCAGAGGGAACTTAATGTTAAGACACTCCGTTCCCCACCTTCTACCGAAGTCTGGAGGTGTTGCGTATTGAGTGGCAGAACTCAATGCCGCGTTTTACCTCGACACCAGAGCGAAGAAAAGGAAATATAAACGTAAATAAATATTTCACTCCTTCTAGTGGGGATCGAACCCACAATCATTGCGTTACATTTACGCCCTTGTGCCGCAACGCCATGACGGCCTCACTTAATTTTTATTAACTAATTTATATTAAAACTATATAGTAGTATTCCCATGAGCTTGACGCCTTTTATTTTTAACCAAAAATTTGAAAATTGAGTTCTGAACTTATAAGCATTTGCCTGCGAGTCACGTCGTCCCCACTCGATTAATATTCAAAATAGCTAATTCGATAAATCTGTAAATATATTAAATGTGAAATATTGTATGAAATAGTCGTGATTTGAATTGTAATTGGAGATATATATTTTTAATGGTATTATAAAGCGACGATGCGTTTAATATTTTTTGAAGTTATGGGAAGTGGGGAGGACTTCGGGCTACATATTGGAAATCTTCAGAGGTTGCGAGCAAAGCACTTGCACTATTTACACTCGTATCTTGTATGTTGGTGTAAACAGGCGAGGTTTTTAGACTACTGAGCGGATTTATTTGATGTATCTAGCGTTAACAAAGCCTCAAGCAGCTTTATAGTTTAATTGCACTATGGTTAGTTTTGGTAAGGTTATATTGAGAGTGTAACATTTTAAGCATTAGGTGAATATAGAGGCCAGTCGTGGCGTAGTGGCATAAAGTTACTGTAAATCCGGCCCGTTGTGGGTTTGACTCTAAGTTCCCTCTACCTACCCTGCAGTTGGCGGGATATAGCGTGAAGCTGATTTAATTTAAGTGTTCAATATATAATATAAACAGTAGTAACAAAAAATAATTCTGCTTTAATTGTATATTTTATTACAGTAATTATAAATTTTGACGGTCGAAAAACCTCGTGGAGTTTCTATTATAGCGTGAGAAGACGTGGCATGTGAGTCGTATTTGGCGTAAATTTTTCCCATAATAATATTAAACTACTAAGTTTAGTAGGATTAATAAACATTTTCTAGCATTATATTGGTAATCATTTAAATATATTTTTTGTTAAAGCTTTATCTTAGTTTTAAATAACTGTATGTATATTAATATATTTCCTAGCTCTGGCAACAAGGCAAAAGCCCGGCGTTGCGTGCCGCCACTCAACTTGCTATGCGTCGGAAAATTCAGTAGTGTCTTAACACTAGGTATCTCAAGTTTTTTTCCGCTTAGCAAAGTAAGCATAGAAGATCAAGCGTTAAAGCTCTCTGTTCCCAACTTTACATCCCAATTTGAGATATTTAGTGTTGAATATCGCTCATATCGCTTATATCTCCGCCGGAGAAATTGAAAATAATTAACTAAAACCAGACTGTTCCACTGCGCCACACCGGCAAATAATAACAATAATAATTACAAAAACAACAACAAATTACAAAATGCCTAAAATAATAATTATCTGTTGCCGTCTTACCTGAAGACGTCACAGAAACTTTACAGTATTTTCAGTGTAAACAACAATATTGGTCGAACAAACTGAGACTCGTATAATAGAAGGCCTGATGAATCGTAGTTCCAGCGAACAGCAGCCTCTGGCCGCGGAGATAAGAACTCGTGTATTTACATTTAAAAAGGATCGACAGTGAAAGGTAGTTTATTATTTAACAAGATGAGCAGCTTCAAGAGGGATTAAATTAACGAAGTGGAGTTACCACAAGTGGGTGAACTAAATTTAGTTTATTTCTCTGTATATGGTGGGGTAGGCCTAGGGTAGAGGGAACCTGGGAATTTAGTGTCAAGAAACTTCGATTTCCCACTTATGGCCTCGAGTCAAGTTGTTAAATAATTGTATATTAATTTGAAAATTCTTAATAAATGTTCAGATATGTAATTTCTTACAGCTGTGTAGTTCTAAAAATAATATTAAAAATGTAAAAATATTTAAATACATTGGTCCGAATATAGCAGGAGACCTAGTGTTGAGACAGGAGAAATCTAATACTGAGCGAAAAATAATAATTTCGACTCCGAGTACGAACCAACGTGGGAAGAAGAAAATAACCCAACACAAATCAAAAGTAACTCAAAATTTTGCAAAAGTAAGTCCATTTTTATTGAACCCTTTATAGTTATAAAAAATCGTTATACCGTATATTTAAATATGAAATGTCCAAAGACATTCTGTGCAGGCTGAATGTAGGCTTTGAAGTTTAAAAAATATATATTTATTTATATTCAAAATCGATGTAAAAAATTTTCTAGTCTGTGATAAAAATGAAAAGCTCAGTCAGTATTTGAAAAGTCAGCCAACAAAAATCGCTAGTGAAGCACCGAGTTCGCCAAATTTCATTCGTTCCTGATATTATAGAGATATGTATGTACATATATAGTAGATACTATACCTAGCAGGGGGTAGACAGAGGGAACCTAGTGTTTAGAGTTCCTCCCTCCACTTCCACCCTCTTTTCGTACACTAACCCGCGTTCTCGGGGCATTGCCTGTTGAGTCACCAAAATCAACAACAAAATGAAAATATTAAATTTTTCTGTAGTAGGCAATGTTATATGCAATTATATATTTACCGGGACTTGAAACTTCTTCGAAATCGTGTAAGATGTTTTCCAAGAGGCCTCGGTTCAAATTTTTATATTTTTTCTTAAAATAATTTTGTTAGTGTAAAAAAAACTATGCAGTTAAATAAACATAGTAATTATAAGTTTAGGATAAGGATTTTTATACAAAAAATCCTATAAATTTTTCAATATTAAAAAACATTATAAAAAAAGTATCATTCGATTTTTTTTCAGTAAATATGCTAAAAAGCTGTAAGTGATACGAAAAATTTACTTATAGAGCGCCCCCTTAGAGAATTCCGAAACTTGATTCTTTCCTTTTCGCATCTCCCCAGAGTACTTAAGAAATACTTACTATGAATTGAAAATATTTTATTTATAAGCAATATTATGCATTTTCCCTATCTTTATATTTTTTGACAAAGCGTGGCGTTGAGTTCTGCCACCCAACAGGCAATGCTTCGATAAACCAGCGACTACTCTGTCTACCCCCTGCTACATGCGGGATACAGATTGGAGGCTAAAAAAATGTTTCCTAGTAAACTTTATGATAATGAATTCTTTGTTAATTTCATAAAAATGTAACGAAGTCAAGCACCTGAGGCTTTTACATAAGTTATATTTATTGTAACAAATACTATTGAGCTTGTACAATGTAAATCTTAAATATTTTTTTTTGGATCTCAAATTTTCCGACCACATAAAGCGTCATTTTTGTAGTGTCCTCTGGTGCTACAATCTATAAAATTATTTTCAAAAATATATTTTTATGAAACAAAGTGGTTGATTTACATTTTTATATAAAATTTTAGCGAATATCAAAACTGTAAATACAAAATCATTACACAAATAAGTATGTTGTCTAGTGTAGTGAGGCCAGTCGCTAGTCGTGACGCAGTGGCATAAAGTGTGACTGTAAACACCGACTAGTTGTGGATTCTCTGGTGTCGAGGCAAAGCACGGCGTTGAAATCTGCCACTTAACACGCCTCCAGAATTCAACAGAAATTGGGGAACGAAGAGTCTCAACATTAGGTTCCCTCTGCTTACCCTGCTGTGTGCGGGATACAGCGTGAAGCTGATTCTTTTTTTTTAAGTACGTAGTATTGCCATGCTACATCTAAATATTGCATACAATATTAAAATTAAATCAATTTAAACAAAAAAAAAATAATTAAATCGCATTTTTCTTTTTGAAAACCAAGCAATATTTTCGTAGTCCTAAAGAAGAGTCAACCCGCAGTCGATCCTCAGAGGCGCTGTCAAACTTCCAACTTCACCGCGTTATTTAACATTTATATTAGATTTCATTAATATTCTCGTCATAAATGCCTTTCAATAATGCCTTTTCCTGCTCACTTGAAGCTCGCAGTAACGCAGTAATTTGAAAGTTTCTAACTTAGACGCCTGTCATATTTCGATGAAGGTTGAGCCCGGTTCAGGCTATAGCATGTTTTAAAACGAGAGGAAATCGTTTATTGATTATGGAAATTGAGCTAAAATTATAATAACTAAAAAATCCTTTTGTTAATAGTTTTTGTGGGTTCACATTATGCTGAAATACATATGAAGATAGATGTTGAAGCTATTTTTTCACCATGTCAATTTCTGTTATGATCTGTTTAATTTTTTTTATCTACGCTTCGATAGATGCGCTAAAGAAATTGTAAGTTAATACAGAATTTGTAAAGGAATCGAGGAAGTGTCAAAATATTTAATATTTGATACTTTCTAGTTTCTTTTAGTTGGAATAAGATCTCCAAATATGCCTTCGTGATACACAACGTAAGGCTCGTCTCGTTATATTTAATAAGTAACGCACATTTCATGTCGTCGTACGTTATTTCCTCTCGTTTGTATGAGACATGTAACCGAATATTTTCGTTTCCGGTTATAACCGCGGGCTGCTGTAAGCTGTAAGCTGTATTCCTTTGAAAGCGTCGCTTCGTATTATTATAATGTTTTGCTTTTTGCTACTCGTGTTGTATTTGTTTGCTGTGTTATTCAAAGCTGCGCTTATAACATGACTGTAATGTTAAAACTAACTTTTAGCGCGATTTTGTTTTCGTGTGAAATGGATATTAGATATTATTAGTGTTGGAGATAGCTCATAGAAATTATTTTTGTAATATAAGTACAGTAAGCGTGAGGCTAAAACAAATGTATATAGTCTACAACTTTCCTCGAAGCTTTCTTCCATAACTATCCAACAATTATTTTTAATTTGAAACCAGTAGTTCTTTAGGAAAGCACGCTCAGCCACTACAATTCTTTAGTTTGTTACAAATGAGTACGTTCATAAAAGAAGCCATTTAGATGTTTCATTCAATAGTTTCTTTAAACTCTATTTACAGCTCTAATTTAATTAATTACTTATGATCTGGGCAATTAGTAGTTACGTAATGATGATACAAACTTTATTCTTATTAGAAATATTTTAAAAGTAAAACTCTCATATATATAGTATTAGTTTCCCATTCATTTGGGAATTTTACTTCGAAACACACGTTCGAACAAGAAAATTGTAATAATTCCCTGCTATTTAACGTCGAAATAAAAGTAGAAAGTATTCGACATAACGCAAAGTTTCCAAATATCCACGCGCCGGTGACGACGAATTTCATTAGACATCGCTTAATAGAAAATAGAAAACTTTCATACAAGACTTTTTGTGTAGTGTACGACGTATTTTGAAATATTTTCCTTTCTTTATTGTAGGACAGTATGTTCAGTCCAAATGTGATGCTTGTGAATCCGAACCATCTATGACAAAAGGGGTAATCCATGGCAAGGTTCCTCTCCAATAGACGAGGGACTGCGTTGGGTTCCGTCACTCAACATGTAATGTCTCGAAAATAAGGGGGAAAAGGGAGAACGGAGTATTTTACCACTAGGCTCTCTTCCCTCTTTGCTGCATGTAGAATGCAGCGTGAAGCTAAAAAAAGTATTTTTTGCAAAAGTAACATTTCAGTATTTGAACATCCTCTGGTCTGGATTTAGTTTTGGTTATGCAACGCGTTTCTATCCAACTACAGTGAAATTTTGATATCGATATTACAACTTCTATTGTTAAAATTCTAAATTTTGTATATTTCCAATAGAGTTATAAAATATTAAATAACTTACTCACGATTACACAAAAACCTTATTAAACTTTATATGTTCGTTTAATAAAAGTTATAAAGATTATAATTGATGAAATAAAACTAATTTTAATGGCACCTGGAGTTCAGCACTAGGTTCATAGGTTTCTTCTACTTATTGGCGCTTGGAGAGTTTCAAAGAGAGAGAGAATGATTGAAATTCCGCCAAGTTCAAAATTTCATACGTTTTCTAATAAAGTAATGTTGTTTTCTGTCGAATCCAAAGAAAAAGAAATACGTAATATTATAAAAAAAATATCAAAACTAAACAATATAAAGTATTCTTTTCATATTCTCATATAATAGTTTAATAAAACAATTGTACGTCGTGTCGCACCACACACGTCGCCGGGAACGCGGTCGTACGTCATCTGTCGGACGCCGCACAGCCGCACAGCCGCACAGAGAGGGCGTGCAGGAAAACGTCAAGTATTTCATATAAAACTACTGAACATAATATTGTAACGCAAAGGTGATACTTTAAAATGCAAAATGACGAAGAAATATAGTTCATAATATGACTTTACTATTTCAGAAGCTTTCAGAAGTACTATTTCAAAGTTGATAGATTAATAGCTTGTAATATTTCTGAGAATAATAGCATACGTGCATGTATTAATGTGCTCCCTTTCTCCGTTCACTGACATTTGTGTAAATGGCAGGGTGGCAGGTAATATGGTTATTAAAATTAATGAAACTATAATAATAAATTATGACAATCATAATATTAGAAACATTTTTATATTTTAATTTAAAACTATAACTATATTTTTTAAGAAATAATTAATCTTGATAATTGACAATAAACTATGAACGATCGTTTTCAGCGGTGTCATTTATTTCGTTCGTAACCGTCGTTTCAAAAGAACTTTGCCGATACTTAACCAATTTAGAACTTTACAAGTAAAAACGCCACTCCACTATGTGGGAGGAGGGAGAGGGATGATTTACCAGTATATATATATATATATAGCATATTTAATGTTTGTAGTTAAAGTTAAATGACTTTGTTGTTGTGCGGTTAGCTATAATTTAAAGTTTCAAGTATATGCCCATTATGATATGTACATACATATTTTAGTATGTAATATGTGAGCTGACGACATTCGGGTTTACACGTGTGTGCTGTAAGTGAGTCAATTTGTATAAACTAAAACTTCATGATATGTCAGATATGATGATGTCAGCTTTGGTACCGCGAGCAGGTGAGGTTGACATTTGGAGCTGACGAGATGTCCTTCTCTTCATTACCCTCCAAATAGATCCCCCTAAGAAATATCTTACATTACTAGTAAGACGTCGCAACAGTCGCCCTGCCCGGAAGAGAAGCATCGCAATAAATATAATATTGTTATTGAACGGTATGTATTAATAAACATTTGAGCTACCGCCAAAGTGTTTAAAGGAACTAGGCTGAACACACTTCAGAAGTTATATATATATATATATTCAGAAGATATGAATACATACTTAATGGACCTGTCGTTTACATCAGCCACATTAAAGGTCAACTTCAGTGTCAAAAGCATTACTCTGAATAAGCTCTGAATAACAAGCGAAATACAAGAAACATCATATTATCTAACGTGATATTCAAATGGTAAATAATGATTTTTATTGTCGGGCTACATACTCAAGAGAAAATTCGCAAAAGAATACATTTTTTGCAATTACGAAAAGCAGACCGGCCCGATCGGACGATGTGATCGTTGATGATATCTGAAAATAATTCTATCGATTGACAGAGAAATTCCTTCTCATTTGTTTTATTACTTTTACAATACGGCTTCACGCTTTTGCACTTCGCGCTTTGCTTGGCGACCAATGTTCGAGACATGGCGTGCTGAGTGGATGAAAGATTAGAGAAAGATATTGCGTCACGTCAGAAGAATCATTGCGAAAGAACGGCTTCAGTATAATAGTAATAAATATTATATATATACTAAATATTACTTAAAAAGTTAAAGCCAGAACAGATTTTAGCGTAAATGATACGATAACGCGTGTAAAGCTTAGGCTACATTAGTTATAACGACGACCTACATCGCGCGATTCAGGAATTACCTTCACGTCAAACGAACTCGGAAACTTTCCACTTGTTATACAAAACATAAATGTTCAAATATAAAATCACGCGGTCACCCGCAATGCGAAACAATGCCCCACTTAATGTACTTTTAAGTGGCAGTAAAATAGAACGGCGTCGTCGCTCATGCGTGCGCGGCCGGCGTCGCTTTAATTCGATATATATTACATTTTGAACTAAGTATTGTTCAATCTCTCGTCAAATAGAATTTTTATAATTATTATCATGTCGCAGCATCTTATCATTTCCGTCCATTTCGGTAGACAATACGCATTACATTAGGTTTTCCATAACTATTCTTGATAAAAATATTACGATTTATTAAAACTTATAAATATAAATGAAATAAACAAAACTGAGTGGTAGAAATATCAAGGAAATGTTTAGTAGATGCTTGAAAACAACGTCGAATATCTAGGAACAAGGTCACGTGCAGAGTGTGAGGACTCCCCAAAGAGCCTTGTGAGGAAATCGATTGACAGTAGATAAAGCGGAAGAGAATGTCCTGACCGTCACTTTACGATATAAGTTTACATTTGAAAGAATCTAATTTTAATATAATTTTATTCGCGTAGTTGAGGGTTCGATCCTCTATCGAGGAAGTGATTATATTTACGTTTATGTTCAGTCTGAAAACGCAACGGTAGTAACGTTGATCTCCACTCGGGCAATTTATGTTATTTTCATTCTCCTGCTGTGGTAGACAAAGCGCGGCGTTAAGTTCCGCTACTAAATACGCAATATCTGAAAATGAGGCGGCAAATGTGGAATGGAGTGCCTTAACACTAAGTTTCTTTAGTCCACCCTGCTATGCGGGTAAAATATATCTTAGAATATCTCTATCTAATCTACATATATGATGTAAAATGTTATGTAATTTTATTACTAGTCGTAAAATTTAATTTTTATTTTACATTACAATTTCACATTTAATTTTCACGCTCGCTCGTTACTCTCGTTTTGCACGCTTGTACACTAAAGTGTAGTCTGCATAAGAGCAGACGATATATTATCTATATATTTTTATTTAATCTGTGGAATAAGTATACAGGTATTTTCTATAGATATTTTGTCTTCTTATTTTTACTATCCGGCTCGGTTCATATGACATCATTAACGTAGAGGCGGTTGTGGCATCAATAAATCAAATATTTATTTTTTATCTCTTGTATATGCTCTAGTTTCACGTCAATTAACGTAAGTGACTCACGGAATATTACATATTCAGTTCTAAAATAAAAATATTTTCAATTTAATATCGCTATATTGAAATATTACCTAAAATTATATTGCAAACTTTTGTTATATTTTTTAGCTTTAAAAGGACATACATTTAAATTACAGTTAAACCAGTTACGATCACTTTTTTCATTTTGAGATCTATGATTTTACTCGGTCGTCAGCCAGCTTGCCCGTCTACAAGTGACCACGAAGAACTGTAACGTATTCGAAACGCGAAAGGTTCCCAAAAATATATAAATAAAAACAAACTTTAAGCTATTAATCTGGTTCAAGAATTCCATTGAAATTTTTTTACACGATAAGAAATTCAGAGAAAACGATGATATAAGCACTCTCCGTTTTCTCTTTCGACTATTTTAGACTATGTTTGTGGAGCTTGTGCTTCCGAAAAAATACTTTACACAACATCGAAACATGTTTGGCAATGTTTTTTAGGAGCCCGTTAAAGAAACAGCCACGTTGTTTATAGGAAAAATTCCAAAGGAAATTGGCCGATAGATTAATAGCAGTGTAAAGGCGTGTTGGATTTATCGCAATCTGGTCTCTTTGTGTCGTTAATTGGAACGCGCGGGGCACGCTGTACTGATGATTGCCACACGAAGAGCGCACGACGGACTATTTTATAGAAACAGTCAAGTCGAGGCTTTAAATTCTACCACTCCACTGTGGATGCAGTGTCTCAGCGCTGTGTTCTCCCGTCGAACCTGCTCAGTGTGGAATAGTGTGAAACTACAGAGAAATGACAAGTAATACCTACTATGATGATTATTTTCTTTCTCATTTTAGTAATGAGGAAGAAAATGTGTCTGACGTACCTCAATGGTTTGCGTGAAAAGTCTAAACCGAGACAACTAAAACTTTAAAAACAAACTTTTACATTTCTTTAAGGTATTATTGAATTTATAAGTTGCTTTGATACAATAATGGCATTTTTGCAAAAATGTCTAACTATTCTCTCAAATTTAATAATATAAACTTGTTGAAAATGATCAATTTTTAGAAATAGTTTTAACAAATTGGTCAAAGAGCCGTAGACCACGTCGTTAGTACGTACAAATACGAGTATATGAGCTATGTCAAAGAGAAAAGTTATAACAAACCGGCTCTAGTTTCAGATCCAATAATAATATTTTATTAAATCGGAGGATCGGTATAGTTGACATAGTCGTTTCCTTTTTTTTCATATTGAAAACACTAGACTCTAATATAAAAAAAGAAGACAAAAATTTAGAGTTATATCTAAGACTTATTGCACTAAAGATATCATGTGAAATTTAACGCCATACGGTGAGGCTAATGTTTCTAATATAAAAGTACAGAGATTTACCACTCGGATGTGAATAAATACCCGGAAGAAGATAAAAAAGGAAGAAACATAAAAAGAAACGCCGAAAACAGATGTTCCGAAATACGTTTGATACGTTATGATAATATACCATCTCCATAACGACCTCTCGGGTCCTTTCAACCTCATTTCTTTGTGTCATTAATTGAAATCTGGAGCTGTTTGATGCGATAAGTTATATAGTGTACACTATACTATACTATATGTAGTGAGGCCAGTTGTGGGCGCAAGCGTGCGACTGTCAGTGGGACAGGTCGTTTTTTTTATTTTTATATATATAGCTATGCTATCTAAGACTTCAACTACACAAAGACCAACAATGAAACAAATGGGAATAATTATACCTATCGATATATAAACTATCCAATACATAAATATATATTTTTTTATCTTGAACTAGTTATACCTGAGAATAGCACGTTTAAAGATATATTTTCTTCAGCTTTGCAATATCAGTATAGATTGTAATTATCATTACTTTACAAGAGTTCATTAGCTTGTAAGTTCCATCCAGACTTCAGAGAATTATATTCATATTTAAATTATTTTCATTTCCCCCCTCTAGTTGACAAAGTGCGGCGTTGAGTTCCTCCACTCAACACTTCTGCTGCTTGCAATGATTCGAGAGGAATATCTATCAGAATATTCCTAGTTATATTGTCGAGACGCTTTCCAATGAATGTACTACACTACAATACTACACTTTGAGGCGTTTACTGCAACTGTCAATTGATTGATCTAATCTATTGATTAGACCAGCCTCAAAT
Source organism: Heliconius aoede (assembly GCA_037355905.1). Taxonomy (NCBI): domain Eukaryota; kingdom Metazoa; phylum Arthropoda; class Insecta; order Lepidoptera; family Nymphalidae; genus Heliconius; species Heliconius aoede. The sequence goes on from JBAIZZ010000018.1 coordinate 666,624, forward strand.
TGATCTAATTTGAGGCTGGTCGTGGCGCAGTGGTACAAATTGTGCTGCACAATCGACTGGTTGCGGGTTCGATTCCCACTCGAGGAAAGAAAATATTTATTTATGTTTTCATTTCTTCGCTCTGGTAAAGTCAGCCGTGTGGTCCCGGCTTAGAATAGGATCACCCTGGTACTGTCGGTGTCGTAAGAGGCGACTAAAGTACGTGTGGAAGAGTCACGTCGCCAGTACTGGCAACACGCATGGGCAGACTCGACCGGTTATAAATACCACCCCCGGCATCTTAAACCGGCGTGAAGTAGTGGCCCTTGCCACTGCGTTTCGCATTAGGTAATGCCGGGCCCCGGTACCCTTCATCTCCACCTTAAAGGCTGGCAACGCACCTGTGGCTCCTCTGGTGTTGCAGGGGTCGTGGGCGGCGGTGATCACTTACCATCAGGTGACCCGAACGCTCGTTTGCCTTGTCCTCTCCCATAAAAAAAAAAAAAAAAAAAATCTATCAGATTGGCGTATTCGGATATTCCGTTATGTATTTCACCTAAAAATTACAGTTTTTTATATTTATTTGTATATACTATAACCGCCTGTGGTTTTGTCTACGTGGACTTTATGAGCGTTTTCATAATTCTTGATGAACCAATTTTTCTGTAGTTTTCTTCATTTCTTCTGTAAGAGGAACTAAACTAAAACTAAAACTTACTAAAACAGAGATTATTTCTCATATTATGAGTCTACAAAAATAGTAGTAACTAGTATCTACAAAAAATTAAATCAAAATTGCCGAAATGCCGACAACGAATAGGATATTCATCAAAATGAAGAAGCTGTTAGCTCATATTTTCAAAACGTATTTTTTCTGAGTTTTTTTATAAAATATAAACGAGTAACTACAAATAAATATAAAAATACTAACGACTTAATTATTCCACGATAGAATGTAGTAGTCTGTGAGAAGAAGCAATTCCTTTCCCACCGGCGTCGTTCACCCGATCTCTCTCCCTTGTCAGCGTTTCTGCCTGGGCCGCCTATCAGACGGACACATTCCACCCGTGACGCCGAGCGCTATGTAACAAACAGAGGTCCCAATGAACCGTTCAAAGGAAATTGTTCACAAGTTCTAACAATTTCTTAATAACTTCATTACTTTCAAAAATACGGTGTCTTTACGCCCATTAAAGTCTTACTAATAAATATACAATAGAAAACGTTTCATTCAAATCTGTACAGTAGTTCCATATCTACAAACAGACGGCGCATGCCGATCATATTAAGTAAAATAGAGGCTGTTTAAAACTAAATTTGTACTTTACTTAGTTATCTTATAAAATTATTAAGGAATAATAACGTAAAAAAAAATACATTTTTAATCAACAAATAACTTTAAGTGAGCAATGAAATGTGTTTTTATAGCATGAAATAAAGTGATTTCATCAGATTTATAAAATGTAGAAGTCTAGGAAAGGCGGTAATAAAGCAGATTGTCTTCTACGATTCAGATCTCATTTATAACTGTGCGTGTGTTAGAAAATAATTTTATTTAATTGTTTTACTCAAACTTAAAGTTTCTACTCAAGTTTAATATTTTTAATAATTCTATCTTTCTGTATCATTTCATGAATAAAACTATACTATTAATAATGACATAACATTTTTTCTACATGAACATTTTATTTAGGTCTGAGGTAAGTCATAAGAAGCTTAATGGCACAGTATTCGACTGTAAACGCGACGGTTGTGGGTTCAATTCCAACTGGGTGCAATAAATTATTTACGTTTCCTCGCTCGCAAGATCCGCCACGGCAATGCTTTGCAGTTTGGGCGGAAAATAGGCAACGAACGGATAATAAATCTTGATTCCCTTTGCCTTCCCTGGTATATGCGGGATACAGAGTAAAAATAAAAACAAAGTTAAGCTTATTTTATTTTCTAGAAACTCACTAATTTTCTTTTACATTTTCCATTTAACATAGTAAATAAAACACTTAACCTAAGCCGTAGTATCTCTAAAGCTGTAATCGTGCTGTGGCATACTGTTAACTACTCTTGACGAGTGAGTAAGCTGAAAATTTCATGACACGTACAGATTTTTTGTGTGCCAACAAGAATTTTCAACAGTGTAAACATATTATCTTTTACAAAAATATTAAACGGAGGCCTGTCGTAGCGCATGCGACTGTAAACGCGACAGAATGAGGGTTGACCACATTTCCTCGCTCTGGTCGAGGCAAAGTGCGGTGTTGAGTCCCGACACTCAACACGCCTCCAGAATTTGACGGAAAGAGGGAAACGGAAGTATGTCCTAATGAGAACCGAGAGAGTTTTTAAAGCACAGCAGGGCGCAATGTGCCTACCGGAAGTACGTATCCCGCATTTAATATATTGCTTGTAGAGAGGAGGAACTCAACGCCGCGTTTTTGAAAAGAAAGTAATTTAATACTAGCCTTTGCGCCGAGTAAGTATTGAATGTGTCGACAATTTCTTATTTTACTTGTACAATATTCATGTAATGTTAATTAAATAAATTCTATCATAAAGTTCTGATACTCAACTGGCTATATATTAAAATTTGTGCAGTGCATCTGACACTGAGTGTCCCAGCAATGTGGTCCTATGCTGCAAGCGGGATAAAACATAAAAACATTTTTAACCTAAAACATAAACATTTGTCTGCAATATAATATATTCTCAATTGAATTTTCCTAACAATTTCATTAAAGTAATTGTTCAGAGCCAGTGATTCGTAAATGACTCGCTGTATATAAAACATTAGGTCTCACGTAGTACCTACTGAGCGCGGAGAGTGGAGCGGAGAGTGAAGCCCGCATACAACACAGAGATAAGCAGAAAGTTAATTGTTTGATTGTACAAAGCTCTACTGAGCGCTAATTAAAACTCGCCGGGGTTTCTTTATCACTGAACTCGCTTAAAAAAAGCCAATATTGGGTTTAGTATGTTCACATAATTTCGATTAGAAAATCTTATGAATAAATATTAACTGGTCGTACCGCAGCGGCACATTGATCGAGCGGCGACTGTAATAAGCGCACCGGTTATGAGTTTGATTCCCACAGAGCACAACGAATTATTTTAATTTCCTCACTAAAATACATATACATGATCCCGTCGATAAACAAGAAAAAAAATACGCGTTTGGTCCGATAGCGGCGCGCAATTTTATTATTTCAATAATATTTTGATTTTGATAAAGCGCTCCTGACCGCGCGCGCGGACACAAAGCTGTGCAAATTTAAATAAATGTGTGCGCTCATTCATTTTAATGTATTATAGAAAACATTGTTTCATATTTTAATTTCTTTTATTTTTATACTCTTTGATTGCTAACTTGGAGTTATATTGTATAAATGGATTTTTACCCCTTGTGCTGTCAAAGTAACCTCGCTGAAGGGAATAGGATTTAGTATTATATATAGAAGAATGATTCCATCATTCTTCTATATATAATATTAAACAGGGGTGGGTGGCCTCCCCTAGGGCGGTTCGAGGCCTAGGGTGGATACCCTTAAAACCTAGACAAAGTTAGTGTGTTACACATAAGCTTGTAATTTTAGAGTAACGTGAAAGAGCTCGTTTTTGTATTTGTGTTTAAGTAAGAAAAGTAATTAGTTTTCCATTTTATAAAGTAAAGGCCCAACTAAAGGCGTAAGTTTTTCTACAAATCTTTGTTTTTATAAATACCTTACATTGTTCTTATAATTCATAATATAAGAATAACATATAGACGTAACATGTAGTTAGATTTTCTCACCTACGTAATATCTTCAATATGCTTGGAAAGCGGAGCTTTGTACAACTCCTAAAGAAGTCTCTTCCACCATGTGTGGAAACATGTTATGAATAAGCTTAACAGTAAATATTAAGGCACTTTTCCTGGATACCAGAGTGAAGAATGAAAATAAAATTGAAATTTAGTGTAATATTTCAGTTCCTTGAGTGGGGATTGAACCCACAACCTGACGCGTTTAAAGGCACACACTGGAGCCCCTGCGCCACGACTGGCCTCAAATAAACAAAATTTAACTTAAAAACAAAATAAGAATATATTCGCTGAAAATCCTATATTTAGATCCAACTCATCATCCAATAAAACAAAATTTGATTTAAAAAGCTTATTATTTAATATGGATATTCTTCCAGATAATCCACTTTTGTAAAACCTAAAATGTAAATAATTCAATAAGGCTTCAACTTATTGTAGAAAAAATATTACGAAATTGCTTATTTTGTTAAACGAACGATGTATAGATTAGGCTTAGTATTTCTTTTTTGTGGAGAAATTGATTTTCTGAGAAGATAATACGAACGTGATAAAATATTAAAACTAAACTATGCTGTAAGTGACACGGGAGTCGAAGTGAGGACCTGATGGTAAATTTCTTGTTGTACCCGGATGACGCAGTGCTCATCGCATCGACAGTATGCAGGTAACAGGCGTTAGTCACCACTCTCATAGAAGGGTGTGAAAACAATGGTACCGAAGACTCGTCATTCAGGCTTAGATAAGGCGAGCTACTCTGGCCCCGCTCCGCTCAGTAACGCTGTCAAGACTGTCTGCTGTCCATGTCAACAGCAATTAAGTCATTCGAAAAAGATGATGAAAAAGAAATTGCATATATGAACATTTGGCGGAGCCCTGAAAGACATGTAAGAGAGGTTAATGATTCCACTCCATTCTCACTGGCCATACCGCTGGAAATAAAGGGTGAAAGTAAAAAAAGGAAAATATTTTTTGACTTTCTGCCATAAGTTATGCAATAGATGTAAGCAAATGGTATATAATGTTAGAACACTCCGTTTTCCATTTTCCGTCCAATTTTCGAGATATTACATGCTTAGTGGCGAAACTCAACGTTGTTATTTGTCTACCGGAGCTGCGTAATTAATATAATTGCAATATAAATAATCCCCTGAGTGAAAATAGAACCGACAGCAATCACATTCAAACACTATGACACTGCACCACGACGTACAATCTTACATTATCTGGTTATCATCATGCATAGTAGGCGTGTCCGCGTTATCAACATAGTATCACGTGTCCCTCGTGTGTGCTCATTATTCCGCTCACGGAACTACTTCTGAGACACTCGCTAACTTTGGCAAATATTTTGCTTCACTTTTACCGTCAATGGCTAAATATGCTTCACGTACTACATATATATACTTTTAACGTGATGTCTAGAATTATTGATTGTGTAATATTAATATCTGTTTTTATATAACATTAATATTTTCTGGTTTTTTACCGTACAACCTCTTTCGTGTGTTCTCCATGCAACGAGACATTGACTCGACTGTCAAGCTTGGAACGCCATAATAAAAAGAACAGAACAGAACATATGGTTTGGTTATTTTATTTTAGTTAGATAAATGGACTAGCTTTCTTGTAGTGGCATTGACTATTAAATTCAAAGTTTAAGTTCTATCTTATAAAAAAAACAACTATGACAGGTTCGATTCCTAATCGGGGGAACAAATTAATTTAATATCCTCGCTTTGGTAAAAAGACAAAGCGCAGTATTAAGTTTTGCTAAAAGAAAAGAACGGAATGTCTTAACACTGTCCACTCTGCCAACACATAAATATGCGGGATGCAACGTAGCTACCCCAATATTAAGTACTTACATAAATCGTACAGCAAGAATAATCTTAGAGAGCTTCACCACAAAACGTAACAGAGATCACACTCACCTCAACTAATCAAACTAAAGACGACTTGAACTCCCCGAACCCGTAATGACATGATTCAATGTTACGTGACGTGACGTTAAAGTTTTATTCCGTTCACAAAGCGATCTCCATAAATTGTAGCTAAAGAGGTATTTCATATCCGAGGGTCCCTCGAAACGGAGATTTTTCAGCAATAACATGACGTCACTGCGAGTTAAAGGTCGCCATTTTTTCTGCGAGACGCTGAGAAAATGTCATATTCATATAACATTTGAATAGTCGACTAATATTTTTTCTGCTTACAATTTTTTTTTTATTGTTGTCTTGCTTATTTTTTTTATTTTTGAGCTATATTAAGGAGGCACTATGTTCCTAGTAGACACACCGTTCCCTGTTTGCCAACTAAAGCAGAGAAACAAGAATAATTTAATACGATTCGTTCCCACAGTTAGAGATGAAACCCACAAAGGTCGCGCACAGTCAGTAACCAAAGTAGTAACACGCACAAATACGCACAAATACGCCACGACGCCCTTATTTTTTTATTTCCTATCAAACTACTTACATAATGTGATGAGCGACAAGAGAAATATAAACGATAGAATAAAGAATCCGTTCAATCTATTCGGTGTAGGTGAAGCTACAGATGTGTGATATACTGCTTAACTTGAAAGTTGTAACTTCCGTTTCTTTGATTACGAGTATATAGAGGCTTATCCTCATTGTAATTGTAATTAAGTAAGTTTCCCGATTACACAAACGTTAATATCTGAATTAATATTAATAATTGAAAGCATTTAAATTATAATTGTCTACTTTCTTTTTTCCGCGACTTCAGTCACACTATATTCTTACAAATATTTATTTATAAACTAAACTAAACTATACTTATGAAATTAAACTTAAAAGTATAATTTATTTATATACAAAATGACTTACATACTAAAAAAATTATGACTTACCTATTTTCTTTGAGTGAAGTAGAAATATAGAGTCCCGCACGCCCCCGCGAGGGACCTCATCAGGGACAAAACAAACTTATTTAGAGAGCGCTTCTACGAGTACGCGCGTGTACTCGCACTACTCTACTCGTGCTCTACACATTATACAATCACTATTAAAACTACCTTTGTTCGTCTATTTACAGTTAAAAGCTTTTGAATTCACTTGCAGATTTAATAGTGAACGAGGTATGTATGGTAGATAGATAAATAATTAATAAGTAGTTTTTTATAGAAACCACTTGTTATAGCCTGACTGTAGATAGAGAGAGAGAGAGAGAGAGAGAAGAGACTATGCTCGTCCTTTAGCTTAAAAATGTAGCTCGTCCTTTAAAGTCAGTTAAAAAAGAAAATAGACACATGTTTGTGGCTCCATAATTTTACTAATCGATACGTTTTAATAGCTTTTAAGATAAAAAATAAAGTGGAAAATATATTCTATCGCAACGTCGATACCGCATATTGGCTCGGAGCCATCAGACTTTCTTCAGGAAAAAGCCAAGAAAGATTATTCACCGGAAAAGGAGCCTGTGGTAAATGTGTTTTTTTTTAAATATTAATCTAATTTAGATCGCCGCCCGCCTCACTTGTTTACTCTGCATTCATTTATTAAGAGTGGCTTACTTATCTAGGATATTATAAAACGAATATCACATTAAAATCAGTTGCGTATTATAAAAGTTTGTTTGTAAAGATAAGATAAATGAACACTCAAGATAAGTTGTAAATGAAGATAAGATTAAAAAATAATAAAATTAAATGTTAAGATTTGAAATAGCGTTTTTTAAAAAACGCTAAATCCCGCTAAGAGCAGTTGTGTATCCTAGTGTTAAGGCACTCTGTACTCCTCTTTCCGTTGAGTGGCGGAATTTAACGCCGCGCTTTACCTCGACACCAGAGCGAAGAAATGAAAATTTAAATAAATATTTCATTTCCTCGAATGGGGATCGAACCCACACTTTGCACCTCTGCGCAACGGCTGGCCTCGGCATTCAATATTATTTTTAAAGCGGTAATAATTAACTACCAAAGTATTTATGATAATTTACTTTGAATATTCATTACATTCTTGATGGTTTTTAGATTATTCCCAATTCTCGTGGGCTGTAACGTTATTTCTAGCGTTTACAACCTTATGTTTTTTTTATTTGATGACGTAGTCGCGTTTTATTTTTATACGTATCACGTATTTAATCTAACAACTAGCAAAGCATACATGATTACACTAATATAATGCTTCACGCTTTTTCCCGTATAGAGTAGGTAGAGGGAACCTAATGTTAAACACTCCATTCTGCACTTTCCGTCGAAAGCGTGGTGATGGATGGAATCTAACGTCGCTTTTTGTTTTGTTACAAGAGTGAGAAAAAGAAAATGATTCATTTCTCCGAGTGGAAATCGAACCTACATCCGTCACTTTTACAGTTACAAAATAATCTATATTCTATTACAAATTGTAAGTGTATATCATGTTCTACATACATAATACAATAATATTCATTAGCTTCCATAAATCCCAATATATTGAGTGAAGTAATCACGACTCAAACTGAGAGCTTAGAGGGATATTACGTAACATTTACAATATTTGTAGTGAAAATGATATTGGCTTTAACACGTCGCTCGCCCGCGGCCGCTTTCTGATATTTAGTTATAGTTTAGACTAATTTGAAATTTAGTAAAACAATTGGCTTGTTAGTATGATAGATTGACGATTTGTTTGAACTGCTTGAATAACAATAATTAATTTAATATATAACTCTACAGTTATATCTAAATACATGATATATACAACGTATGTACGTAAAGTATTTAATATATTGCATATACATAGTTGCATTTTAAGAAAATGTATAAACACTTAAGCGTAACGAGATTTGCACGCCCGCCTCGTGCAAACCGTCCAAACGCCATTCAACCCGCAATACCTCAAGAAGTCAGCGGCAAGGGGAGGAGAACTCAATTGTCTTAATAGGAACGGAGTGTCTTAAGACTAGATTACCGGTTCCATCTGCCTGCGTTGCTATAAAAAAAATATACCTTCTATGTCCAATTTCACATTACATGGCAAAATCTTAAATGTTTCTACAATAAGACAAACAACTTTAGTTTAAGTGTTATTGAAGAAGTATTTTAGATTTTTTTAGAGTTTATTACTCAGCTAAATAAACGCTTGCACGATTATTTAGCGGAGCCATCAACTTCCCACCTGTTTCACAGTACCATCTACAAATAAATAATTATATAATTAAAAAGTATAGTAGGTTAGTACACTTAAAGCTGAATATGGTTATATTACATGTAACTTAAAAGTTCAGAGTTGGTGTATACGTCATATCTAGATAATAAAACCTAGATATGAGCAAGCTGTGCGGTGTCTGGTCGGGACGGCGAGGATAGATTATGTTTAAACTTTTCATATATTAATATACAACTTGTAGTACAAAAGCACAATAATACTAATTCATAATGAGCTTTCGAAATTAATATGTTGTGAACTTAAAAATTATATTGGGTCCGTCGTGGCACAGTGATAGAACGTCTGACTGTACACAAGATGGTTGTAGTTTCGATTCCCACTAGGAATTTGATTATTTTCATTTTTCTGGCTCTGTTAACAAAATAAAGCGTGACGTTGATTTCCATCCACTACGCGGGGAATGGAGTGTCTTAATACTTTTACTATAATATAGCATTAAATTAAAGCCGGCAAAGCCGCGTTTTTTTTTATGGGAGAGGACAAGGCAAACAAGCGTTCGGGTCACCTGATGGTAAGTGATCACCACCGCCCACGACCCCGTGTAACAACAGAGGAGCTACAGGTGCGTTGCCGGCCTTTAAGGTGGAGATGTTGGGCGCCGGAGCCCGGCATTACCTAATACGAAACGGAGTGGCAAGAGCCACTACTTCACGCCGGTTTTAAATGCCGGGGGTGGTATTAATCCGGTCGAGTCTGCCCATGCGTGTTGCCATTACTGGCTCTACCACACGTACTTTAGTCGCCTCTTACGACACCGACAGTACCAGGGTGATCCTATTCTAAGCCGGGATCACACGGCAAGTTTAGGTCGATAGTATATATACTTACATTTCTGGCACGTGATACACAATAAGTTTCAAAAGTGAGGCTGTGAGGGGGCGCGAGCCGTCCGAGCCTCGAATCTGTTTGTGACTCCTGAAGTGAACTGACAAAGCCGTAATCATAAAATAATTTGCTAAGTTCCGTAGATTCGTCTGCTTCAGTGAATTTATAAATTTTACGCATCAATTGTGTTCGTGGGCTTGACGACATGGTTTTATTTGAATTATAACTTGAGAAATTTAGACTCTCATATTTTAATGATATGAGTCTTATTTAAGTGCTGTAATGTAAAACAAAAAAAATATAATATTATTTAAAAAAAGAACGAGGCCAGTTGTGGCGCAGGGAGGCCAGTCGCGGCGCAGGTGCACAAAGTGTGACTGTAACTGGTTTTGGGTTCAATCCTTCGAGGAAATGAAATATTTACTTAAAATAATATTTGCATTTCTAAGTTCTGGTGTCGAAGCAAAAGCGCGGCGTTAAGTTCCGCAGCTTAACACGCAATTCCTTCAGAATATAGCGGAAAGTGGTGAACGGTGTGTTATCAACTTGTTGAAAAAAATTTATTGATTTAATAATTTTTTTCAACAAGTTAACGGGACGTTACGGGATACAGCTTATTGCTTTAAGCTGTATCCTATAGCTGTGTATAATGTGTAGATTAGGCAAAGGGAACTTAGTGTCAAGACTCAGTTTCCATTAAGATAAAACTCTGTATTGAGTGACGGAACTCAAGGCCGCGTTTTGTTTCGGTACCAGAGCAGGGAAATGAAAATATTAAATATCTCATACCCCTAAGTGGGAGTCAAACCCACAACTGTCTCGTTTACAGTCCCACACGTGCTGAACAAATCACGGTAATGACATTGAGCTTTGTAAATTGACATTGAGCTTTATGCGAAGTGACCGCAGCCTAACGAGTGACGTCATCGATGTCAACGGAAACCGATTGGTCGTTACATTTCGTTAGCTAACATATACTTGGTTACTTCTGTTACAACAACATTGTGCGGTGCGATAGGTGTATTATCTGTACGCGAGACTTGTGAGTTGAATTCCTTGATATAAATATGAGATACTAGTTTCACTATCATAGTTCAATGGAACTCTCTAATGACACATTCTAATTGCCCGAGGTAGTTCTGAGCGCAAGTACAAGGTTAACGTATTATAATAATAAAGCCTATAGGCTCCTAACATATTGATTATCTAACACAATTACATCTTTTTTCTTCGATTCGAAAGAGTACTTCTTGAGATTAACGCACTAAGCAAGCTCTTTAGCTTTATAAAATTAGTGTGAGTAATGATAATGCTCTTCGTTTTCCTTCCTAACTATAATCTGTAAAGTTTTTAAAATAGGCAAAAAATGGAAATGAGAGCTTTTCCACAAAATTCTCTTTACTCTTATACTCAGCAAACTGCATTAAAATATGTAAAATAATATAAAAAAATCGGTTCATCAACCTTAATTACCACATATTTGGCACAAAGTGCTGTAGTTATGGTGACGTCAGGAGCACAATTTATGACATTCAATTCCATTATATGAGACGACTAAATGTTGTACAGTATGACGTAATGTATCATTTTGCTCGACTTTCTTGGAACTTGTAATGCGTTGAAGGTCTATTTTAAAAAATAAACAATACGTGATGATATTGTTTTCATACCATCATATATAATACAATCTTCATATGTTTTTCCGCCGAGTGGTGTAGACAGTGGGATCTAGTGTTAAGACCCACCCAAATTTTGTGAATTTTAATATTTTTTTGTCGTCATGTAGATTGTTTTTTTGATTGAGTCCTTGTTTTTTAGCGAACTCAATTTTAATACACTCCATTCCGTACAATCGAATTGAATTTAAGACATTGCGTGTTGAGTATACATACATACGTACGTACACACACACATACGTTCATAAAGGAGAAACTGAAACTCTCGCCTTTGTGTAAACGTGGCGGGGAACTCTATATCCTGCAAGCAACCTGAATGGAAACCGAACCCACAGCCACAGCAAGCACAGGCAAACACTGTCACTGTCACTTTAAGAATAACGTAATAACACCCGTACGTTAAATGTAATATGATAAAAATTTATGATGAAAATGGTCCAGGACAATAGTTATTAAAATTGTAGGTCACAAAGTCCACTCCAGCATTTTCCGGCGCTAAGTATGATTGTGGCGGACGTCGCCGTTTGTGATGATGAACGCGTCTCTGCGGCGTCTGCGTCGGTCACTATCGCACGGGGGCATTTGTTTACTGAAGAGCAAATATTGTGGTGATATGTTTGAACTTTTTAGTTAAAAATTTACGTGTGCAGATATTATGTATTTTAATATGTATACGTTATTGGTTTTTCTGCAGAATATTTAGTGAAGTAATTTTAGTAAAGTACGGCGTAATCACAGTTTGTAATAGTTTGTATTTAAAGTAAAATGCAGGATGGTAAATAATCCTATAATTAAATATCCAATAGAGAATTTGTTGATATATTTTTTTTGCGTCACTCTGCATATCCAGCTCTATGCGAGGGATACCCCTCGCATAGAGCTGGATATGCAGAGGGGAACTTCAACTTCAACTTTATATGTTAAGTTAGTCATAATGAAATGAATTAAAAGCAATACATACAAGTAAGAAGTGAATTAAAACGCACAGCAACTACACACACACAGACGTAGAACAAGAGTCGTTCAATTACATTTAATCATAATTCAAGATCTCTAGACCTCTTTTAGCGACAACTGACACTTCTGCTTAATTGCATCATTAATCTTTGACGCCCACACGTGCCAGAAATATAAATATACGGCGAAATATCTGAATAACCTTATTTATTTGACGAAAACTTTGCGACTTCCAAGGTCTTGTAGCTTACAGAGGGCATATGAAGGAAAATTGTATTCAAGTTGTATGGGATTACTTATGTAGTCCGCGCAACCACGTGTTATATTTTTTTTAATTCCTAAAAACCATTGCATTTCGTGTAACCATTTTGAGTAGATTCACTTCGTCCTTACTTGAAGCTTGTGCTTATGCTTGATGATGCATGCAGTTGCAGTTTTTAACACAATTGTTATAATAAATATTTCCTTTATTTTATTATTTTATAAATTAAGAAAATTAAATCAGCTTCATGCTGTATCCCGCACAAAACAGTGTTAAGACACTCCGTTCCCCGAAATCTAGAGGTATTGCGTGTTGAGTGGTGGAACTCAAGCGGAAGTGTGGGGATCAAATCCACAATTAGTCGCATTTACACACTTTGTGCCCCTACACTACGACTAGACTCATATTATTTTATAAAATGGCGAGTTCGGTAAGCCCCTTAAAGTAATGTTAGATGAGCATTTTTGAAATAATTGGAAAAATAAATAAATATCTGTATAAAACAATAGTTTAATTATTTCTTATGACCCTAAAGCGCCTCAACTTGAGGGATTTTCTGTCAATTAGTGATGGCCGATATGTTGATGAGGGTTCCAGGGCGGTTTCGTAAAATCTATTGCCCTTTGCTTATGAAACTCTTTACAAATTTAATACCTCGGAACGAATTTACTCCAGAGGTTAACAATTTATGGGATAATTATACCGTTGTCTAGTATATATGTGTATAGATATACATACATAGCATGTGTGTGAGTTGAACACGCGGACACGCGGACACGCGGGCACGCAATAGTTTAGTATCAAGTGTACGTAGATAACGTAATCATGTTAATGTTGTGGCTGAAATTAGATAATAGTTATAATATAACAATTATTATGAATTAGGACAATAAATATAATCTTCGCTGCTGTATTGTTCATGATATTCTGTTTCACACAGCTTCACTATTGTCAACTCGCGGCAGGTGACGCTGAGGGAACGGCGTGTTGAGCGACACAACTTAATAGCATGCTTAGTCTATCTGAGCTGAGAAATTAAAATAATCGTCAGAATGGGAGAAATATATATTTTAAAATAAATCCACAGACAGCAAAGATAACGCTGTGCTAATTTACTAATGTATCACTTTAAAAAAGTAAATCAAAAATGCATAGTTAATGAAACAGAACACAACTCGAGTCGCAGACAACGAGACAGTATGATTTCAAACATAAATCATTCGAGTCGAAGCTTTGAATACCTAAAGCTCTAACAATCAAAGTATCCGGAGATTTACGTGCTAGTTATTATGAGATTAGTTCGTCGTTTCGAAGTCCGAAATTGGCTTATACGATTTAGAGTTACAGACATTACTGGTAGTATCGAGGCCTCGCCGCAGAGCCACGGCTCGACCTATTGACATCGAATGTGGTTGCAAGCCATTGCAGGCCTTCCGCTATAAATATATTGTAGTCTACATACAAACATACTTGATTAAGGGGAAGCTAAGGGAACTTTATATGAATATTTTTCATTTAAGTATTGAAGTCTAATGTTAGTCGTTTTATTTATTACAACTTTTGACTTTTGATTTTAAAATCTTAACACAGGCAAAAATATATTTTTACAAAAATGTAGTTTTTTTATATCTATCTAGGTAGGTGGTAGGTACACGCGAACAATTAAAGTGTGTTTCTGATCTCGTGAAAATTCCATCATTAAAAGTAGGCTGTATGTATATATGTTGCTCCCCTCTATATGTTAGTAAAAGTCCTATAAAAATCAATTCAACTGTTCTAAAGAAAAACCCGGACAAACAGAAAGAAAGACAGACAAACAACACATTTTTTTGCTTGTGTTTTAGTAAGAAAAAAATCAGCTTTACGCTATATCCCGCACACAGCAAGTGCGTTTCTTTATCGTGTACATTTATTTTGATATGACAAACAAATACTAGGATTTTATATATATATATATAGATAAGTAACGAGCTGATATCACATTGGATTGTTATTGATACATTATACTTGCATCTGGTAGTGAAATTTTAATCCATTTATAAAGCCTGGCTTCCACCGCAAGCAAAATGGATTTATAAAGGATTACGACTAGAATTTAACTCGCAAGAATTGACTGCATATTTGTGTTTCCACAAACAAATATTCGAACGGAGAATACCGAGCGAGCAGAAAGGACGAAAATAAAATCACTTCAGCCTGGTTTCCACCGGAAGTAGACGATGAATAAGTGGGTAAGGCGGAACAGACTCCTTTTATAAAAAGTTGAATGCCGTATTGAATCGGAAAGTGGAAATAAAATCCCACCTAAATTAAAGCACATTTAAACACTCCATTATCATGGCAAACAAAGCTTACACTCGTCATAAATCAATTCACTTATTATTATTCTGACTTGAAAGAAGAATAACGAAAACGTTAAGTGCGATTAAAACTGAGCGCTCTCGAACTTAACGAGGCTTGCCATGATGGATGGATGCTTCAGTCCTCAGGCCGTCGTCGCTACATTGTGTTACTATACTTGCTGTGTGCTTAACGATCAGACATCGGCGGAGTGCGTCGACCAAGTGAGTGCGCCATGAGGATCTTATTTAGAATCCTAACTTCAATAGATCTATAGAATATATATGAATACTCTAAGGGAAGTTAGGAATGTAGAGAGCAGAATAAATATTAAGCAAACTTAGCAAACAGTTTGGATAATCTCTAGATCTCAGTCTATCAGAAAAATAGATCTGATATATGATTTGAGTTTTGAGGTTTGATTTCCTATAGGGGTATGAATTATTTTCACTTCACGTAAACGCGGCTGGAATTGGAAAGCAACGGAGTATCTTAGGTTTTCCCTGCTTTCCCACCTATATGCGATATACAGCTAAAAAAATAACGTAAACAATCAGATAATTCAACATCGCGACGGTGTTTTAATACTAAAGTAACTTATGTATAGAGAGAACACCTCGTCTAATGAACGAGCGCGCGCGCTAACGAGCGGGAGAAGAACAATACTTGGAAGTAAACAACTATTTCAGAATTCTTCCTGAAAATTGCAATTTGCTTTATGCTTAAACAATATTTCTAATACTTGTATTGGACAATGGGACCTTCATTTGCTTACAGTAGTTTATGTTTAACCGGAAATCTAACTAACAATAAGATATTTGTATTATTCTTCACTTTCTACTATAATATGTCATTATTTTTTCTATTATATTTTAAGCGAGTTGATATATAATTAAAAAGCAAATTTTTCAAAGTACAAAAGCTTTTTATCTTGATTTAAATGAAGTGCACAGAATTGAGCATTTGTGATTTTCACTCATTAACTCGGTAACTTCACAAATTGATAGGATTTCAATGGACACGTGGTCAGAGACAGTGTTGGCTAGTTAGCTCTCGATGAAGTAATTCTGTTTGTATATCCATTGTATTTAACAAACACGTGTTTTCACGTCACTCTGAGTCACTTGCGTGATTATTAAATACTAGCGACCAGCTCGCGGTTTCACGCGCTTAAACTTCGCCCGCCTGCTTAGCAAGATTTCTGAAGCGAAAATTATTAAAAACTTAGGGCTGCAATTTCGTAATTCCGATAAGCATATTAAATTATTTAATTTATTAATAAAAATAACAAACTGTACTTATAATAAAATACATATATACAGTCGACGGGTGTATATATAGTGTGAAGCTGATAGAAAAAAAAACAATATTTTTCTCTGAAGAATGACTAATAATTTCTTTTTAATATAGAAAAGGAAAACACCGATACGGATAGCCTCAGAAAAAGTCTCATATATTTTGAATGTTTTACGTCCTTATAATTGTTAGAGCAACGAAAATTAATCTTCGAGACGGTCGAATGGAAAAGGCAAATACTTAATATAGAAATATAACATATATTTGCCCTTTCACTCGACCGTCTCTGAGATTATGAAGGTGGAGTAAACGTTGCTCAGCGTCGTCGGCTTGATTAGTTTTATTCATTCGGATCGAGTCGATGTTTTAGTTCGCTCGAGCAGAAAATCTTGTAATTGGGACGAAGCGAAGGGAATATGTATGTCATTTCTTATATATTCCTTTATAATGTACGTATTTACGGACATATGGACCTCTCACTCCAACTTAATAAAAATGTATCTTAAATTATTAATTACTCTACCCAGGTATAGTGGAGGGATGAGTAAGTTATATGATATAACAGTAACTTGAATATTTTATGTGTACAAGTATGTACACCCATTTCCAATTAGCATTTGCCTCGTATGAGCTTACTTATATAGGTTATTGATACTCATCAAAGAACATAATATTTTACCAGTTGAACGGAAAGCTCGGCGAGTGAAATCATTTCGTGTTCTCAAAGCGTCGAAACTGCCTTTGATCTGAATGTAATGTCTTGTGTAAATAACTCTATTTATATCAGTGCCCAACTCATTTCTTTCCATATAAATATCAATGAGTGCTTAATATGAAATTGTATTAATATTTTAAATACATTGTGGCGTCGACATATATTTGGCCATGTATGATGCATGTAGGTTTAAATATTTATCCTAAAGAATATATTGTTGTTGACGTAAGCTAAATATTAAATTGAAATAATTAAACAGGGAAAATGAAAATCGTAGCAAAGCGGGACAGTATCGGAGTATAATCTCACGCTGTTGCAGTGAACGCGATGGTCATGGGTTGCATTCTCTCTCAGGGAAAACGTAATGTTTGAAATTATCCTCCTCTCTCCGCTCTGGCAAGACAAAGCGTGGAATTGTATTTGACAACTTGAGATAATATTTAACGCACAAATTTGCTATATAACCTCTCTCATCTCCTGCTGTGTAAAAAAAACAAGCATGAAACTGAAAGATAGGCATAAGAAAGAAAGGCATATAGAGCTAGTTAGGCTTTTAAGACTAAAAAACAACGCAGATAAGTTACAATTTTGTTGTTCTGTCTTTTTAATACAAAAAACGTAACGTTTTATATTTACCAGTATAATAATATCGTAGACGTGACTTTAATTTAGTTATATTTGATGACAACTTAGAATCTTAAGTTAGAGACTTTTGCTAAGAATTCTCCTTTAAAAATTTGTTTTATAAAATTTACTTAAAATATTGTGAGTAAAGCTTCTTTGTAAATATAAAACTTAAAACGTTCATTGCAAAAATTGGAACAAATATTATAATGAAATGTAATATATTAAATGGATTCTATGGACATAATTTATTTTATATTAATCCACGTAACTTGTAAAGCATTAACATACTACGCCGTCAATATCCAATAGCGTACGCGTGGACCGGTCACTCATTTGGAAGGGTTCTTCGCCTTCCACTGTGGCTGATAATCTTGACAACTATTTGTGTCCAAATTGAGCAGTTTAATTTCGTGAACTGATGCGTTAAATACGATACGTGGTGACCAGACTGGGGGTGTTAAGTGTGACGAGGGCGTGAGAGAATAAATACGTTAGGGTCTCGAATTGATATTCCTTGTTTTATGTAATGCTTGCTAATTCTCTTCTCATTTATACTTCAGGCAAGCAGAGGGAACCTCTGAAGTAGTAGTATAAAGACACTCCGTTCCCAACATTCCTCTATCGCGAGACTGTTAGAACAGAGCAACGGTGTAAAAAAACTCTTATTTACAAAACGTAAAAATTTAAATGAAGCGGGGTTCTCTAGAGAGCGTATAGCTTAGTAGTCAGAGTGCAAGTTCAAATTCTGTGCGTTCAAATATTTGTTCGTTTTCTAAATAAGTATTTTTATTTCCTAAGTGTAGAATAACACTTTAAAAATACTAAAAATAAAAAAAACTCGTTTTCCCCAAGTAAGAATTGAACCCATAACCATCACGTTCACGGGCATGAGATATTAAGAAACCAAAATTATTAATTAAAAGCATTCATATCTAAACCAATGATTTAGTTTAAATATTTAATGAATAAACACGATAAAAGAGCTTCATCAAAATCATATTTGAATTTTCATTGAGTGGAAATATGGCGCAGCATATTCTGACAGTTCTGCTTTTAAAGCTGACCACATTTCGATTCGGAACGAAAACCACATTCGCATTCAACCAGTGGGACTGTAGATGTAGGCCGTGACGTCACGTCGATACTTTAGTCTCGTACGACTGCCACGACTACTACTCGGTAATAAACTTTACTAAAATATATAAGACATTTTTAAATATATAATATTACATTACAAAGCCTCCGTGAGGCAGGAGACTATCGTAGTGATGGCTGATTGTAAAAATTATGATTTTTGTTTTGGGGAATGAATTATTTTCATTTTCTCGCACTGGTAACAAAGAAAAGTACATCGTTGAATTGGATCATTCAACACGTATTGTCTCGGAAATGAAGCGGAGAGTGAGCAACAGAGAGTCATAGTTGCACTCCCTCTGTCTATCCACCCACTCTGATCTATGGGACGAAGTGAAACTGCTTTCTTTATTATGCAGTGGATTCAGATAGATAGAGATAAATTATTTTGTATTCCAATGCATCTTAGCGATACTGTGTTTTAAACAAAATTCTAAATAAAATTAAAAAGTTATAATCAGAATACAAATTTATATGAGTACCTACAACGACCAAAACGAAACTACTGGACTCGTAGACTTGAATTTTAGTATCAATTTATTATTTAAGTAGAACGGAGCACTAAGAGAAGATATTATGATTTTTTACAGAAACGGATAAAAGCAAAATTTTACATTTTAGTGGACGGGTGTTCACGGGCTTCAGCCACGCAAAGCTTCCCTTCCTTTCTAAGCTTGTCACATGTAAAACCGTTACGTTAAGTACTCAACTTCTCGACGACCACACAACGGCTATGCTTACAATCACTGAAAATAATTTTGGTTCCCATATCCGCCAGTTTGTTTGTTGTGGTCATACAAAGCTATATCTTGATGATATGTGCATAGACAGATTGCATTCCATAAACAAATATGGGATACTTTACACTTCGATATATCCCGCTTATATACGAGGGAACCTTGTTTTCAAACATCTAATATATTTTTTTATAACATTGTGTACAGAGTTCCACCACTCAACACACACTCCAGAATTCGTCTGAATGCAGGGAAGTGTTGTAATGGAGCCGGAATGGGCCGGAATGGGGACTGGGTTCTTAGGTTCCCTCTGCCTACCCTGTATATGCGGGATATAACGTGAAAAAATGTTATACCGTCAATATACTGAGAAAGACTGTTTACATTATAGTGATTGTTACGATATTCTATTATTGTGTATACACACTCTTGTTTAT
Organism: Heliconius aoede; assembly: GCA_037355905.1. Taxonomy (NCBI): domain Eukaryota; kingdom Metazoa; phylum Arthropoda; class Insecta; order Lepidoptera; family Nymphalidae; genus Heliconius; species Heliconius aoede. Next base: position 686,576 of record JBAIZZ010000018.1, read on the forward strand.
AAAGAAAATTAAAAATAATAAAAGAAACCAAATAAAATTTATAACTGAGAAAATACAGTCCATATAATAAATACATATAAAAATATAAATAAATAAGTAGCCGAGCTTACGAGAGTCTCTCGTTATATAATTAATAAGGGAAATGTATTAACTAACAATATAATCGGTCAGGAGTGCTCTCCGCCTTCGAGTGGATTGAGATGGAATTCGAAGGTTACATTTAATATAACGATTTCGACTGATAAAACACACTTAAAGAAAGACCGTGTTGACCGTTGAAGCAAATATTAATACATATTCTTCTACTTTTCATTATATTATAGTTAAGATATATCATGAATTATTATCTGTTATTTAAAATAAGCGTAGACCTAGACGTAACTATGTATATCACGCCATTTAATTCCAAAGAGATTCCAGATATTTGGTTTGCTTCTTTACTCGCTTTCTATTCTTAAAGGATGGAGCCGCCTTTGATACACATCAGACTAATATTAGATGCCTATTAAATTATTTCATTGTACAAAATTTCCAAAAAGACTTTCTCAAAACTCAGAAAGGAGCTCGTAACGAGACACCTTGTAAATAAGTTGTTTGTTATAGAACACGTTGTCGGTCTCGATCAGCGAGAAAATATGTGAAATAAAAGACGTAATGGCCTTAACTTTCGGCTCACTTTGAACTTGTCAAGAGACTTGGACATTCATCTAATATGTTATTTGAAATGCCAGAAATTGAGCCGTCTCTTGATGAGAGATGATACTTGCCGAATAAGTTTAGTTCGTTGTTTCAGCTTTAAATTGATTCAATGTAGTGTTGAAATATTAGACAGTGAAAAATTAAAAACAGAACAGATAAATAAAAATAATTCAAATAGAATAATTTTCTAAATGAGTTAAGTACTAAAAAATAAACTATTAAATAAATCAATCCAAAAATAATATGCGCAAAAAAAATATGTACAAAAAACCAATTGTCGCCCGAAAATAAGCGTAGAGTACAAGATCGAAACATCAGCGTAAACCAGATGAAGCGGGAAAAGGCGGCGTCATCGATAAAGTGACGCCTTTTAAAAGCTCACAGATTCCCATTAGGATTTTATCTCCGCATAAACATAATGTTTCATAATAATCCCGCGGGAAGCTTTCTCCGGCTGAGTTGAAAGCTCGAGAGGATTTAATTCGGTCCTCAAGATCTGTTATCTAATAACTTCGATTCGCTTCACTCATTGTTCTAAAATATAAAGTGACGATTTTGCTGTATCTCTACAGTTCCAGTAGGGCTGTGGTGACATTTTAAAAAGACTGTTTTCTAATTCGTTTATTTATTTTTAATTTACGCAGTACAAAGGTATTTTTACTCACTTAAGGAAATTTAAATGTTGTACTTTTAACATACTGTGCACCAGGTCTGTCTTTGTTTTTCATTGACAAAAAGTGACAATGGAGTCTCTTTCTAGACGCTTTTTCTGGCTATCCAGTGAAAAAAGACTTCTTATAACAATGACGCAAATACAAAAATACACAAAAATGAAAAGAATTATCGGAGAAATTAGTTATTTCAATGAATGCTTTAGCATTTTAATCACCGTGTGGTGCCCATCGCAGTGCCTGAGATTTGTGATCCAAGTGTAGGTTCCCTCTACTATTACATTAACCTCCACTGTCCCGACTTAATTTAACGACTGAAATAAAAGTGATAACAGCTAACACGACTTCGTTGCTTACGCAAATGATTAAAAACTACAGTTCTATTTAATAACATTGAAGTTAACATAAAACCATTGAAAAAACGTTCATTGAGAATGGTAATGTGAAGTAGAGATAAATCTGATATTTCAATTCCACAACATCGAGCTTTTCATATTTAATCTTTTATTCATGCGATTCCCGTTCAGTTTTTAAATATTTGTTATTATTTTATTTTCAACTGCAAAGGCTAGGATTTGAATTTGATTTGCTTTTAGTAAATGAATAGACTTTTAAAGTAAACCAGTTACCAAAGTAAAAGCAGCTTCATGATTTTTACCGCATAGGCACCGCAGGGGAGGGGACCCGGAGGGGACCTAGGGGTAAGTAAATTGTTGTAAAAATGCTTATTAAAATCTATTTGAATAAAGAATATTTTGAATTTGAATAAAATGCTTCGTTATCTATTTCCTATTCTTAGTTTATGGAGCTTAACGCCAAGTTAACTATTTAAGCGAGGTTACAGAAATAAAAGTAACCAGAACGGGAATCCAACCAAAAGCCATTACGTTATCAGTCAGAGATTGTCCAACTGGACCACAAGTGCTCAATGTAGCAACAAACTAATGCTTCAATTCCCTTTAAAACACTATAAGATAACTCGTCCTCAATCTTTTCTATTTGTTCTATGCTTACACGTACTTATATATTTTAAAAAAAATATTTGACTTAGAAACCCGCCGGTACGGGTACGTAGAAGTGGGCGAGTAATATGCCTATTTCCCTTTGATATGTCAATGATCGTTTCATTTTTATGGCAAAAGGACTTTTGCCTTGTTTATTTGCTCTGGAGCACCCCAATTAATCTTCAGTATATATTTGTATTCGTATTTTTGTATACATCTTTGCGGGAAAGATAAATTGTATCTGAAATACGGAATTGCTTGGGAAAAGATTATTTTTATTCTTTGAAAATTGAAAGGCAGTACGTTGTTTTTGTGTATATACTTTTAGGAAGTTTGCGGGAAGCTTTATAATTCATATTAAGATGCTCTGTGGGTAGTAGCGTACATGAGTACACATAGAGTAGGTAGAAAATTTGGGTAAATCCAACGCAACTGTAGGCGCGATGATTGTTGGTTTGATTTCCACTCGCTCTGATATCGAGACAAAGCGCGGCGTTGAGTTCCGCCATTCTACACACAATTCCTTAAGAATTCGGCGGAAAGTAGGGGAATGTCTTAACGAGAACAAAGTGTCTAAGCTTTTGGTTGCCAGTTTCCCTCTGCCTACCCTGGTATATGTGGTATATACCATGAAGCTGAATATAAAAATCTTATAGAACTTCATTATCGATCGTTATTACCCAGCTGTTTTTTCACATTATAACACAGAATCCACAAAAATAGGGAGGTACATTATAATATAGATGACAGATCACATCGAGACGGACCGTCAAAATTAATTTAATGGGGTGTAGGATTTATCGGCGAACACCAGTGGAGCGGGGGTTTTTCCGCATCAATCATCGTGATAACTTTAGCTATAAATTGTGGTACACGACGCTATGTGGGGCTCCAGGGGAAACAATTATCTGTATAAATATATTATAGATATCAAGGAAAATAGATTTTATTGTACGAAAATTTAATAGGACTTGTAACAAATACTGATAGTTATTTGGCCGCGTTATGGCTCAGCGGCACATAAAACGCGATGGTTGTGAGTTCGCTTTCGCGAGGAAATGACTAATTTTCATTTCCAAATTGCGCAAAAAATGAGGGGCAGATTGTCTTTACACTAGTTTCCTGCCTACTTGGCTATACGCGGGATATAGCGTGAAATTAAAACGACTTTCTAAGCGTTTTACCGTAGTATTATCTGTTATTGGTACATTGAAATACAAATTACATTTTCACCTACAACCTAACAATAATTCCAAACTCGTTTTCAACTAAAATCGAGAAATAGATCGATGAATCGTTAATTCAAAACAAAACAAATAATTTCTAAAATAACGCGAACAGAACAGTACATTTTACAAATAAACTTTACACCGACCAATCAGTATCGCGGACAACCCGCGAAGGTTGTATATATATAACGTTGTAATTTATCAGAGGTCTAAAAAACGCAATCGTCCCTCCGTGAAATCATAATGGCGGGGTTTTTAATTCAATTTTTAAGTTTATAAATAATATAAGAATTATACTTATTATTGTATACTTTGGTATTATTATAGTTTTTTTTTACTTTAACCTCATCTCAAACTATGACAGGCCCATTTTTTATTTCTCTTCTACACCTACTGACAAAATGAAATGGTTGGCGGATAGTGAAGGCGAGGCCTTGAGGCGAGTTGAGGGTCTTAAGAGGTGTGCACCGGTTTCACAATCACGAGCAGCTTATGATGAGGGCTTTCTCGCCATAACACATATATTCACTCAAATACATGTGACATAGTGATTGGGAAGCCTTAGGCCTTGTACACAAGCTAGTATAAAAACGTATTACCGCGCTTACGCTTGAACGCGTCGCCACGAGTCACGTTTTTGCCGGAGCTTCGTCACGCTCACCCAACCGGAAATTTGTGCTTTATCCAAAGATATATATATAATATATATATTTTTTTGTCACGTCAATAAGCTTTTTCACACAAGCTTCTTCCTCTAACGTGACACTGAAAGCTTATATTTTGTATTTGAAAAGTGTTTATTCCATTGTTTGTTGATTTCGTGATAAACTAACTGACTGTTTTGTAAATTTCACTACAGTGTTTAATTAGTATGGTTTCTTTTTTATTTTATTTTTTAAGTTTTAACTTTAAAAATTAAAGCATACTAGTCGTCGCCCGTAAGCTTTTCTGCGTGGATATTTTTTTTTTATGGGAGAGGACAAGGCAAACGAGCATTCGGGTCACCTGATGCTAAGTGATCACCGCCGCCCACGACCCCATGCAACACCACAGGAGCTACAGGTGCGTTGCCGGCCTTTAAGGTGGAGGATGTTGGGCGCCGGGGCCCGGCATTACCTAATGCGAAACGCAGTGGCAAGAGCCACTATTTCACGCCGGTTTTAAATGCCGGGGGTGATATTAATCCGATCGAGTCTGCCCATGCGTGTTGCCATTACTGGCGACGTGACTCTTCCACACGTACTTTAGTCGCCTCTTACGACACCGACAGTATCAGGGTGATCCTATTCTAAGCCGGGACGACACGGATCGTTACCCGTTTTATTTGATCCCTGCAGAAATTTCGAGGAATCCCCTACCCCCCTTTCTCCCCCCAACCTACGTTGGATACCAAAAATCTAGTTTTGTCTGTACGCTGTCAGTCAGTCTCAGTCAGTCAGTCACTCATTAATGTTTATAAATTTAATTATTATATATATAGTTTCAAATTTGCAAATATTTTATAACACGCTTACAGCCTATTTTGGTAAAATAGATTTTAATTCATAAACAAAGTAGCTATCAGAAAAAGCTGTTTACTCAAACGTCGGCCAAAAGTCCACCCACTGTTTTGACCCAGACCTGAAGTATACAAATTTCATTGAAATATTCATTGTTGAGCTTTTGTAAGCTTATTATTTCAAAGTGAATAGATAATATTCAATAGAATCAAATTGTTTGATTTTTCGAAGTAATTGCTTAATTAAGTTTCTCCTTTTGTATCCATGACAGTTTGAAATTCAATGCGCAAGTTGACATTTTGATAAGCTCTTCAAAATCTAGTGTAAGTCTTAGAAATGAAGATAGAATACAAAGTTACCATCAATATTATGTTGTATGATGTTCGTTGCTGTTTCTAAGTCGTTATTATTTACTAGAATTTGTTTTAAAGCTACACTTTTATTTTAACACTCCTTAATCAACAACAACAAATTTTAACTTTTCTAATTCCAATAGGTTCATATGCGCGAGGCCTATCACTTACCTTAGTAAGTGATAGGCCTCGCGCATATAACTAATAACGGAAGTCTTCTGTGTCTAATAATAAAGACGAAAATACAATTTCTTAATATTTTTCATGTTTTTTTATTTTATTTTCAACTGTTTTTTGTGTGGAAAACCCACGATCACTTGTATATGTAGTTGGACACCGTTCCACTGCGACATAAAGGCTTCAGTACGTATCGCTTTGTAATACAAAGGTCAAACCTTCATCAATCATTTATTTACTTAGTATGGTCTGAAAACATCTGGTGTATTTAGCTAATGGCTACCCAATAACTAAATTATTATTAGTTATCTACATATAATCTATATGAAGAGGTGTGTCCGTAAGCGATGTGGTTGTGGGTTCGATCCCTACTCATAGGAATAGTAGGACCTACCCTTGCTCAATATTGGTAGAAACCCTTCAAACTTGTCCATAGGGCTGCGTTAATTAATTACATATTTATTTGTGTAATTCCCTCAATTCACGTCAATTTCTCAATAGGCAGTTGTCTTTTCATTTTAATTGAGAACAACTTATGTTTCAATGACGGAAAGGAAAAAAGTAACGGAACGGCCCGCTAAGTGAACTTAATTAAAGATTATTTTGTTTCGACGTCGAGCTTTCTGTTTCCAATTAAAATTGCGTGATAATAGCGCCGTTAACGAGACGGACATTGCTCTTTGAGTCCGTCAAGTAATTGAAACAAGCTAAATGTTTCTCTAACTACATGAGTTTTGATTATTTGAAAAAGATGGAAACAAATGAAACAAGAAACGAAGGTGGAAAAAAACTATGTTATTTCACCGAGTGGTGATGAAATCTACAAACACGCTGTTTACTTTAAAATACTCTAGGCTGTTATAAATAAAATGAAACAAAAAATGTGATATTCCCCTTCGCACCAAGTACGTTTACGCGAGTGTAGGGTTAATAGTCATAAAAAGTGCGGTCATAACTCATCTGTATGTTAATTCCCGTATAATCTGTTCGGACAGCGACGTCGACGTCGACGGTCGTCGGTCGTAGTTTACGGACGCACCGATAAATCCGCCCGATTCCTAATTTATTTACGGGCGTTTAGACGCTTACTCGTTTAGTATTATGTTCTGTCTGTCTGTCACTCGGCGTTCTAGGTTGTCAATAAGTAAACTTTATATATATTATTGCCCGTTGATTAAAAAGAAGGCCATTCATTCCAGAGTAGAAATATCATTATATTGGTGAAATGGTTTTTAGTATTTATTATCTGTAGTTTTTTTAAAATTGACACTGTATTCCGCACACAGGAGACATCCCTCCTTCCATCCCAGGGTTGGAACCGGAGAGCCTAGTGTTAAGACAGTTTCCATTAAAGCTTCCGTTCGTCACTTTCCACCGAATTCCAGGAGCATTGCGTATTGTTTATTGATTGGCGGGACTCAACCTCTCGCGTTTATAGTCAGACGCTTGTCCCCTGTGCCACGACTGACCTCTTTTTTGTACTTAGTACACAGTTTAAGTAGTATATGTATTTTTATTTTTTAATTAGAACTAGCTTTTGACCACAATTCACCCTTATGGCCAGATAAAAATAACTAAGAGTGACGCTAATTATCACTAGGTACTATGACCACTAACGGACGAGAGGTGGACTAAGCATAAGGTTTGAATTTTAACTCTTATGCGTTCCTGAGACAAAGCTTCTAGACAGACAGACGGACCAAATGATCTTATAAAGGTTCCTTTTTTCTCGGAACCCTAAAAAATACTGTAAATAAATTAAAGTATTTGGCATTATAGAACATAGACTATAATGAAAGTTGTCGTCAATTTACAACTCTTGTAGAATACGATTAGTGAAGCTGCCACAAAGTCGAGGTCGACGGGGAGCGAGTTGACAAACAAATATTAAATAAAAATACCAAGTTTTAGTTTTTTCGGAAGTCCGACATTTTCTAGGACATGTTCCACTCGGTCTGCTCTAGTCACTTTAGATAAAAGAATTCTGAAGTAACGTTTTTTTGGACTTCTCATTTCAATTTCTATATGTCGCGCTCTTTTTCAGATGTATTTTTTTAATTTGGGGCCGTCGTGGCGTAGCGGCATAATTTTTGAACACATACGCAGTTATCGGTTCGATTCCTACCTGGGGACATACAATATTTAGCATAACACTTCCTCGCTCTCATAAGTACGGTGTTTAGTTGCGTCACTCAACATGCAAGGTGTCAAATATTGGGCAGAGCGTGGGGCGTAATATTTTTAATGGTTAATTAAAAATACACTTTTCAGTTTCATATCATCTATACCTAGATGTAATAAAATTATAAATCAACGTTGTCTGTACATGTAAGATATATACGAAAAACTGTAATTGGGGCCATTTATTAGTGTAATAGAATCTAAAACAATGATTTAAAAAACATTGCCTGTGCACTAATCTCAGAAACGATTTAAATACAGTTTTCACTGTTGTGTTGTGCTGCAAGCTTCCCATAACATTTAGTGTTTGATTTCTCTTCATCTTTATCCAATCGGTCCATAAATGAGGCTGGTCGTGGCGCAGTGGTACAAATTGTGCTGCACAATCGACTGGTTGCGGGTTCGATTCCCACTCGAGGAAAGAAAATATTTATTTATGTTTTCATTTCTTCGCTCTGGTGAAGTCAGCCGTGTGGTGCCGGCTTAGAATAGGATCACTCTGGTACTGTCGGTGTCGTAAGAGGCGACTAAAGTACGTGTGGTAGAGTCACGTCGCCAGTAATGGCAACACGCATGGGCAGACTCGACCGGGTTTAATACCACCCCCGGCATTTAAAACCGGCGTGAAGTAGTGGCCCTTGCCACTGCGTTTCGCATTAGGTAATGCCGGGCCCCGGTGCCCTTCATCTCCACCTTAAAGGCTGGCAACGCACCTGTAGCTCCTCTGGTGTTGCATGGGGTCGTGGGCGGCGGTGATCACTTACCATCAGGTGACCCGAACGCTCGTTTGCCTTGTCCTCTCCCATAAAATAAAAAAAAATAATAAAAATATGTCAATATAAAAAAGAGTTGTATGCGACAATATTGCTCCAAAATAAGTGCTATATTGAATTAGCTGAACTTGAAACTTTAGCTGTCATCAAAGTTGTTATATTGTCTTGAAAATGATAATGTTATTACATCACGAAAGTAATTCAGTTGAGAAAATGAATAAATGTACAGTAGTTGTAAATAAATTAGGTTAGATAAATTAGATTTACACCGTTGTAGCAAACAGACTGTGGTATCGGACATGTCTTTAAATCCGTTTAATCCCAAAATCGGAATCGAACTCACAATCATCGCCTACACGGTACTAGTGACTCGTTAATATTTTTCTCATTACTAACGTTAAAAAGGATTTTAGTTCAACTGCTTTGGAAATAACATAAATTACATTTCATTCAGAATTTATGAAATTATACGACTTACACATCCTTAAATTGGAATTTTTCAAGAGAATTTTCAGTAAGCACTTGATATGACAGTTCCGTAAATGCTAGTTACACGTAGTTCTGGAGCACCGCTGATGCAGCAGCTCCCTCGCTACGAGCCAAATACAGTTGTGTCATTGGAAAAGAAATGTAGAATTGCAGTTTGAAAATGTTACATTTTATTGAAGTCTTAATTATTTAAAGAAGAATAATTTTATTGCCAGTTTTATAATAAATCAGCTTCACACTGTATCCTGCACAACCTAGTGTTAAGACACTCCGTTTCCCATTTTCCGCCGAAATCTGGAGGCAGTACGTTAAGTAGCGGTTCTCAACGTCGCGATTTGCCTCGACACCATAAAATTTAAATAAATATTTCCTTTCCTCAAGTGGGGATTGAACCTACAACCAATATATTTGGTACCAGACTTTGTGCCCCCGCGCCTCGACTGGCCTTATTAAGATTACAATTATAATTTTTTATATAAAGTCCACGCTGTATTCAACATATAGCAGAGTAAGCATAAATAACCTAGCGTAAAGATATACTACCCCCACGCACCACCTGATTTTCGAGATAACTTAACGCGGATAAAAAATATTAAAAAGATTATACTCGCATATTTTTGTTTTAAATATATTCACATTTTTACAGCCCGTAATGAAATACATCAAAGACTAATTACGTGATTGAATTACTTTATTAGAGAACCTTTAGAATCAGACAACGAGTACGGCGAGTATGTATAGAAACAAAGTGAACGGGCAAAGTGGGAATTTACCCAATTTGTTTAATGAGTGTAAATTCAATTTGAATGTCGGCTTTTACCTTCCACAGTCTCTTTAGTTACTGCTAATTACAGCCACTTATATTTAAATATCGATATATAGGTGTTAACTGTAATCTAATATAATTATTTTCATTAAGATGAAGTTTTTTGTAAAGAAGTTGCATATCATTCGATTGTAAACGCGACTGATTCTTCGCACTGGTAGTTCGTTCCCTGAGACGCAGCGTCGCACAATCGACCGCACAACCAATATTTTACAATTAATAATTGTAATTTTTAACAACAAAAAAGAGACTTCTTCAATTTCAATAATACAAGATGTGTCCCTTCCCATAAAGAAAGAATTATCAAAATGAATACACCTAGTTCTGAGATAACCAACATAAGAAAAACACAGTGATTGATGAAACACATAAATGATTCTTCTTTTACAGAAATCAGTTAAAAATAAACCTTACTTACTTATTCGGTATTTTCTTTAATTATTAGTTGTTAATTAATTTCACTTAATATATGAAACGTTAGACGTCTGTAGGGGAGTTTCATGAATTATACAGAAACAGCTCGTCCTTGCTGAGTTATATTTGAAAATTAATTGAATGGTATTCAAGTCAAACAGCTCTAAGTTGCAGTAGGTCGGTAATTGCTCATTTCATTTCATTGCATATAATTTGAACTTTTAAAAGAATGAAAGATATTTTTTAATGAAAATATTTAACTACCCTAGAATATTTCATTCTAGGAAAATATAAGCATGCGACAGTACATTATTTCCCACTTGAGGAAATGAAATATTTATAATTTTACTTAACACTAGGTTCCCTCTGCCTACCCGCTATCGATGCAACGTTGAATTTTTAAGACATTGAGTGACTCATGACATCGCCTGGAGTTGCGGAACTCAACGCCACACATTGTATTGTTACCAGAGTGTTCAATTGGAAATCTAAGACACAACCATCACGTTCACGTCAGCCTCAGTCAGATACAACAAACGTTTAATATATGTACAGCTATATACGAGTATTAAGTAATGAAAAGCCTCTGATCGTCGTTTAATTTATCTGCAGATTATCTTACATCACACGTGACATCTGTTACATAGAAGTGGGTGCCGATTTGTCGGCAATTTACCCTTCGCTTACCCCTAGCTGTGAGCCTCCCCATGTTGATCTGTTTACTTCAGTGTTATAAGGCGTCCCCTTAAACCATCTTGCCGACATCAATCGATAAACGTTGATAGATTGTACGCGGAAATTGAGGTAATTGACGTTTTTAAGCGATATGTTGTGTTTTTATTTATATTTTAGATAAGTGAATAGTAAAGTGAATTAAAAATATGAAAAAGTTTTTGTCAGCTGACGCTGTACCCCGCGTATGGCAGGGCAGTTAGAGAGAAGTGTAGTGTTCAGACACTGCGCTTCCCGCGCAACAAGGAAGTTGTGGTAGTTTACCTTTACATTTGCGATGTCTAATGGTTAGTTTTATGTTTTGCTTAGGTAAAAAAGAAATATTTATATTTTTATTACTTCGTACTGTATCACGCGTAGAGCACGGTAGGCAGAGGTTATATAGTGTTAAGACACTTTGTGTCCCTATGCAGCGTGACGAAACCCAACCTCAAACCCAAGGAATTGAAAATAATTCATTCTCTTGAATGAGAATTGAACACACAGTAGTCGCGCTTAGAGTCAGAAAATACGCCACTCAGATGTCAGGTGTGGGAACATGTCTCAGAGTGGAAATCAAACCTACAAACATTGTATGCAAATACTCAACTGTACCATAGTGTCTTGCAAGTATAATCTCACCTTTACACGTTTAAGTCTAATAAATAATATAATAACTTCGAATGAACTCATATAAATGACATAATTAAAATTTTAATTTCCTCCCGTAATTGGACTGTAGATGATTGATTGCTCACATAATAATTATTTAAATTTTGTTATTCATAATATTATTACAGTTTAATTAAAACGAGATAAAACAACTAACAATTTACCTGTTTATTGGCTTATTTTACTGTTGAAAAGCAGGAAAATCATTTTATTCTTATTAACTGAATTTTTTATCTAACATTGACTGTTGATAATTTGGTTATATATATATAGGCGGTACACTGTAAGCTGACCCTTGCTGCAGGCTGTAAAGTCCCGTCAGAGATCACTCAGTCTGCCGGCGAGGACTCTAGAACTTGCAATGTCGCCCTGGTTTCACATCCGGGTGCCGGGGCGCCGGGGCTCGAAGTACAACTGTAAACGTGACTAGTTGTGGGTTCGATTCTCACTCAAGGAAATGACTCCTGCCGCTCAACATGCAATGCCTCCAGAATTCAGCGGAAAGTGGGGAAAGGAGTGTCTTAACACTAGGTTTCCTCTGATTACTCTGCTTTGACTTTCGAGTGTGGTTAATACTACGGGATGATCACGTAAAAAGTATGAGCTATCCTTATCCCGTTCTGTTAGCTACTCTGCTGGGGATAGATCGTGAAGCTAAAGAAGAGATCGACCCGTGTAAGTGTTTCTAACGTGATTTGGCCTTAAAATCTGCCCACGTGAAGTACTTACGATATATATATATTTTTCCCAAAAGCTATTTTTGCGGCTTAAAAGTAAATGATTGAACTCAATAATTTAAATAAAGGTAATTAAGGTAAGCTCGCTCTCGAACAGATCAGTCGATGAGAGCTGAGCAAACAAGTGCTCGTAATGTGAGTGCGAGCGCACACGCTACTGTTGCTATATATTGTTACTTGTAGATACCACAACCTTACGGATAATAATTAAAAAATAAATGTACCATTTCATTTTAAAGTATTCTTATATTCAACTTGAATTAATTGCACGCTTTATCTAGCTATCGGGGCAGACAGAGAGAACGGAACGCCTCTTTCTGCATTTACAATGGATGTGGTCGAACTGCGCGACGAAAAATATACCAAACTGTAGCAAAAGCACAAATGTAAAAACTGTGTGATATTATAACAAAAGAAAACATAATTAATAACGAACAATAATCTAGTTTAGCACTTGTAGTTGGAAAGTGCGCGTCCGACGCGCTACGCCGTAGCGGCGTGAACGTGGCTTGAATGTCTCGCGCGGTAATACATCGTTTTTGATAGTGCAGATAGCTTCGTGTTCTCAGGCACAAGTTCGCTGGAAATTAATTTAGGTAATTGTATAGCAGGCACTTGCCTACTGGCCTAACTTTGTTTTATAATAATATTTCTTTTAGGCCGTCATGAGGCAGCGGCATTGCATCTGTCAGTAAGTACGATGGTTGTGGGTTTGATTGTCATTTAGAGGATTACTTTTTTGCAGCCTCCCTCTGGTAACAAGACAAAATGCGATGCTTAGTTTCGCCACTGTGTTGAGCCGCGTAATGTCTCAGAAATTGTGCGTAAGGTAGGCAATGGAGTATCAAAAATAATAACAACGGTGTTAATGTATGTATTGAGCTTCTATCAAAATAAATCTAATGGGGAAGAAGTGGGTGTTGCCACTGTGTAAATCATTTGTTTAAATAAATGGAATGTGGAAAATCATGGCAATCATTTACTATACGATATTTGAACTCACAACCTTCGTGTTCAGTCAGACCAATTTATTGTGAATAACAAAATTATTTTTATGCATCCGTCCATAATTTCACAAATTTTATAACCTCATTAAGCTGGACTCATTTATAACGTAGAGAAGTGAAAAATTGCGCAACATTGCGCTGTTGATAAATGCCGAGTGCACTTGCCCGATTATACCGGGGGCTATACGGGGCTGTACGGGACTGTACGGGACTGTACGTGCTGCAGGGGGCTGCAGGGGACTGGAGGGGGCTGGAGGGGCCAGTGCGGAGTAATATGGGGTTGTTTTTTCATTACGTATGCATTTTGCAAAAACTCCCTTACTTAGCTGGTGAGATTAATCCACTGTAAAATAGCTTCGTTACAAACTAATTTGTCCATCAAAATAACGTGATTTTGGTACTCAACGACTTATGTCTTGTTACCAGAGCGAGGATGGAAATTAATTCCGCCCGAGTGACAATCGAACCCACAACTGTCTTCTATGAGACTATATATCACGACGGATTCCACGAAATTCAATTCAAGAGCCGACAAGAAGAAGAGAGACATTCTTCAGAATAAATGTTTTACTTAAACTGAAGTCTTCTATTTCTCTATACACACATACTCAACTGCGTTACGCTTGACCGCGTACAAGGCATTTGTATTGCATCTCCAATCGTGTGCATAGAGGAGTCACTTTAATTGATACTTTTGTGGGCTACGCTCGTTCATTTAATATGTATTTTATATAGCTTGTATTATTTTTATAAATTCTGTATGTGGGAACATAATATATATATATATATTCTATCTAGTTTTTTTTATATATCTTATAAAAAGTAATTGATATATACTTTTAAAACACGCATAAAATTTGATAGTTAAGTTTTTAAAAGGCTACGAGGCTATACATTATCTAAGTCAAATTTTTCTGCGTAAATGTGGAGTAACATATGCTAAAATATTAATATACATATTTCCTATTTTTCGTTAGATATAGGAAAAACTAGATTTTTTCCTATCTCTGAAGTAACTGCAACGTACAATCATCCATCCAAAGCAAACAAACGTCATAAGAGTAATCTCAGGCCGATGTGCGCGCGTAATTACGGCAGCGGCGCGCACTCGCTAACTAGCGGGCGGTGGATTAGAGTAGCTTAAGGCCTGACTACTTTATTAGACATCGGGTTCTGCTAGCGTTTCTCTTATTCAGGACTGAAATTACCTATTGTGCTTTTTTAGGATTCCGTACCTCGAAAGGACGAACGGAATCCTTATAGAATTCTCAGTAACGCGTGGAGGTATCAAGCTGAAACTTATATCAAATACTCAAGTCTACTTTCCTTAAAGCAGCGAAAACTGAAATTTCTAAACCAACAGTTATAACAGCAACTTGATGAAAAATCATAACCTACAGAATAAGTCCTGTAAGCTCAGAATATTGAAATTTGGTATGAAGTAACGTCCTATAGAATAGTTAGAGTAAAAATTGCGAAAATTAAAAATTTATAAGTATTTCAAATCAAATTAAATCAGCTTCATACGTTCCTCGCAAAACAGGGTAGGCAGAGAGCTCCTAGTGTTAAGACACTCAGTTTTCCGCTGAATTCTGAAATATATCTTTATTTGGTGGATGTCAATATGCTTACAAGAAAACTACATGCATTCCATGTAAAGTATATGGCTTAAGATAGTGGATTACGAATATAATATTTTTGTTCCACACTGTAGATATACGGCATATAGTAGAGAAGATATAGTAGAGAAGATAAAGAAGGTAAAGATAGAGAAGGCAGAGAAAACCTAATAAAGGTTTTCTCTGCCTTCTCTATTTTCTTTGTTTGATAAAAATCATTTAAAAATAAATCACTTAAAAATAAAAAAAATCAAGTACTAAAATGAGAAGAGCTTCACTATCCGTTTACCGGATGCTGTAACAATCTCAGCGTCTCGGATATCACAGTTTATCACGTTGCTACGTGATTGGAATGAAATCGTTCTTGCATCTGCGGAACACTTCGAGCCTACGTTTTATTAAGTCACCAGTTTATGCTTAATAAAGTTCGTGAGAGCCTGACGAGGCTTACAACAGGGGATGGGTTGTTATTTTAGATTTGGTACAATTGCTTCTGATTGATCATATTTTTGTTCTTATTTAGCTTCACATATGGTGGAGTAGACAAACACTATCATTACGTATCTTAAGACTGTTAATCATAAACTGTCCAATTTTCGAGACATTGTGTGTTTCTTCTAAAGTAGAACTCAACGCTGCACTTTGTCTTGTTACCAGAGCGGGGATATGAAAATAATTCATTTACAACCGGCGCATTTGCTGTTAGAAGATAGTTGTGCCGCTACGACACAACGGCCTCGATATATATTATTTAGAAGGCAAAAATCTCAAGAACTCCGCTATGTTCAATTTGTAATATATTTTCGAAATATATTTTAATTCTGCATATAGGAAATCGCAAAAGAAGTTTGATTTTTAAGCTACAGTTCATAATGAACAAACTTATTAACATTACAATAAGCTCACAGTGATCGCAGTGACAATCCTCTAAATTATTGAATCGCTTAACGGAAACCCATGTTAGAGAAAACCCATATTTTTAAACTTTACCCAATTTATACCGCGACGTGTTATAGCCATTAAAAGTTTGCGCGCGGGACATCGGGAACTGCCTAACGAATTACTCGTACTTTAGATACTTAAAGACAGTAATTATATCCTTCGTACTTTTGTACAAGAAAAAAAGAATTTTTACTTGTCACACCTACTGTCTCCTTAAAATATGAATTCTAAACTATTCGTTTTGAAGTAAAATAAAATTATTAGTATTTTTATAGGAATTTTGGGAACGCGTATCTTATTTTAGCGATTTATGCCGCGGAGTTTGATTACCACTCAAGTCTTTACACCACACCACAGTAAGATGTTTATTAGAATGTATTTCATCGGTACCGTTAGCAAACAAATCTCAGTACATAATGTTATTTTAGAGAAATATTTCAACTTTTTTTCAAAACATATTTCGTTTAAGTGCCCTTTAACATAAATATTATGGTACACGTTCACGTTCACGTTCACAGCTTTCATAACTTAAATTTCTATTTTTATGTTACATTTCTCATTCAAAATACGGGCAAATTATGAATTTAACCTAACTAACAGATTAAAAATTTAAAACGTTCTATCTAAAGAAATAGATATTTTAACTTATTTTGAGTTTTGTGTTTTTAGCTTCACGCTGTATCCCGCACATAGCAAAGTAGATAGAGGACAAGAAAATAATTCATTGTCTGAGTAAGAATGGAACCCACAGGCGTCGCGTTTATAGTGAAACCTCTGCTGTTCCGCTGCGCCACGACGGCCTCAAAGGAATATATATTTTAAGCTGGGAAGCTTAAAATATATATTAACTTACTTTACGCTACTTACATATATAGTGAAGTAGGCAGAGAAAATAGTGTAAAGATACTCAAAAACATTAATTAGGTATTCAGTTGCTCACTTCCTGACTCCTCGGATGATAAAAATCAGAATAATTCTCATATTACCTGGGCAGTAGGGTAGGTACCGTTATTTTTACTATAGATTACGACATTACACTGTGCATACGTCTATGTGTGCGTGTGCATTGCGCGAGCCTCGACCGCTGTGTGAGTAGCGGTAAAAACCTAAACCTTGGCTCGGCACAAAACAAGAACGTGTCCTTAATATATTATATATTTAAATATTAACCTACATAATATGTGTTATTCTAATATATAAGTTATTCGTATATTACCTTACAGTTTCATGTACACATCTGTTTAGTCGTTTTTGCGTGGAAGTAGAATCGTCCATCCTTACAGATTTTTACATTTATAATGTTAATAGGATATGATTTAATACACACATATTTTTTGAACATAAAGCGCACATGATTTAATAGAAGGACCCTCAGTCAAGATACCGCATTACATGTCGTTTCCCGGAAGAAAGGTGAGGTTAATGGTCCAAGCATTTTGCTTATCTCCTTAAATATTTAGAAACCGACGCAATAGTGTCGCTACAGTCGACGTACCTCTTCGAATAACGGGAAGTTAGCGAGCCTTGGCGTAAATAATATTTATATGCGCGTCATATAAAGGGGGTTCGGGATGAATTAGGGCGAAGTATTGCTACTATGAGAAAAAATGTGGAAATACTTTCAGGCTTCAAAATTACGTTTACTTAGAAGAAGTGAAAAGTTTACACATTTATATTTAGACACCTGTAGGTTTGAACTACATATTTTTTTAATTTTACGCTGCCTTCAGCATACAGCAGAGGAAACCTAGCAAGGAGACACTCTATTCCTCATTTTCCGACGAATTCTGGAGGTATTATGTTGATTGCCGAAACATAGCGCCGGGTTTTGTATAAAAACCAAAGCGTAGAAAAGAAAATATTTAATTTCCTGGAGTTGGAATCGAACACAAAACCTCGCGCTGGCTTCAAAATAGAATACTGTAGGACATTTAAATATACAAAATTTTGTTATCTTCAGATATACCTGTACATATTTTTATTTATCCCATAAATATTGTTAAATGTACCGAGCGACCCGAATAAATAACACCTTCGTGTAAAAAAGGATTTCTATATTTTAAATATAATGTATTATCATACCCTTATTAAATAATGTAAATAAAAACTCATCAATTCGACATAAATCTGCAAGTTAATAATTATTAGATAACTAAATATATTATAATCTGTTAAATGTTATCTGGAAGACATATCGCGGCTTTGAGTTCCGCCACTCGACACGCAATTTTAACATAAGGTTTCTGTCCGGGATAATATGACAAACTGCTTTCTTATTACAACTGTTTTGAAAGCTTCTAAAATTAGTATTTTTTCTGTAAAAATGTAGTTTTTGATTTACAATAGTACATGTACTATTATAAATCAAAAATTATACTAAGTATATTGTTTGCTTATAACGGCTGTTGGTGTTTGTTGACTCACTCACGCGTCACTTGTGACAAGCGACCCCTAACACAGATTCTGAGGATAATAAGAAAACAGCTGAAATATTAGAATTCTACTTTTTTTTTTTACAAAACAACTTGTTAATAGCTCCTCAGAACAAAATGAAGCTTTCAAATACATATTAAATATAACATGTAAAAGGCTAAAAGCGTATGATCTGATTTGTTCGCAACATTGAAATCGTCGTACGTAGTTTCATCAGCATTATCGAGTCAGCTCCTTTACAGTATTACCATCAAAAGAAGAGCACTACACGAGGGACTAACGTATGACAATTGGATTTTATCATTCATCAAGGATTCATACGTTTATTAATATTCAGCCTTTTGAATTTTGTGAAATTGGATATTTTGTTGTAGTTAGAGTAGGAGATATATTTTTTACGATGATTATAATATGTATAAAGTGTGTAGAGTGAGTTCAGGAGAAAGCCTTAGCTGCCAAGTTCCCATCACTATTTACGCGTCAAATTTCAACCCTCTTGTTGAATGTTGCTGCGCTAAGTGAAATGTGCAGGGCAAAAACACATTAAATTATATTGAATATCTTGGCGCTTTATAATATGAAAATATACAGAGAAAAAGTAAAGGACAGAGAGCTTTTCTTAAAGTTATTACTTTGTATGCTTATAACATTTTTAAAGTGTCAGAATATTATTATACATAAAACGCGGCGTTGAGTTCCGCCACTCAACAGACAATAAGACAGAAAATCAGAAAGTGGGGATAGGAGTATTTGAATGGGAACGGAGTGTCTTAACACTAAATTTCCACGATCCTTCTGCCTACCCTGCCATGCAGCATGAAGCTAATAAATACGTGAATGTCGTACAATACAATATTGATGTAAATATTATTGTAATGTATTATTAAAATGGTGTATTATTCATATCATAATAGGTTTAATAGATTAATTGTTAAGATTTTATTAAGATTTGTAATGATTATCGAGTGTTCGGTGTTCGATTCCCAACTAAGAAAGATATTTAGGCGGCAAGTACAAGCAGCTTATGCTTTTTCTCATATTTCAATTTCGTGTTGAGTGGTAAAGATCAAAGCCGCGCTCTGATTTTTAATAATTAAAAAAATATATATAACTATAAAGCATTTCAAGAGACACGAATCCGAGTCACGTTTTCAGTATGTCATTAATACTGTAAAATAATAATTATTATTTGTAAAGTGTGAAGCCAATCAGTAAAGTATCTGCGAGTCGTGTAGCCACTCATTTGTTAACAATTACGATCATCGACTTCGACCACTATTGTATCAGTATAATCCATTGTAGTCTAAAGATCTGAACATCTGTTATAAACAATTATAAATTTAATTTAAAAAGTCAACACTAGTGTAATCCGTTCAACAGAAAAGTAAAGGAATATAAGCGTCTGCTGAAGTGACAGAAAATGTGACGATTTAGTGCGACTTGTTTCTTTAACACTGCTATGAAATTTCTTCCATATGTCTTTACTTACTTAACTTGAAAACTCATTTTTCACACAAGTTATACTTCACAATCGTTGGGTAACATTCAATGCGGAAATGGTTTCATGTTTCGTGAGTGTTGTCTTACAACAGCGTCTTTTGTTCAGAAAATCTCCGGAGCCAAGTTTCGTTTAAATTATAAAATCAGATGAGGCTGTTTTAGTCTCCATTAGCAGTTTTCATGTCGAGCCTTTCAAAACGAAAGTTTTCCAAAGGAAAGATGAATACAATTTATTTAATATATGTGTACTAGACTTATTTATACTTAATACAAATGTTCAGAAGCTTAAATAGCAAGTTCCAAATAAATCTTTTTGTTTTTATATATCTTTCAATAGAAACTCTCCAGTTACATAGTTAAGTAATTTTAAAATAACGCAAAGAAGGCGATCTGGTAGTACGCGACGTATAACGCTCAAATTTGCTGAATTTTCAAAGTCTACGCAAACGCGTCACGAACAACCGTTGTCTATATAAAGAAAGGTTAGCGTGCAATTGCTGTTATAATTTTTTAACGTTAAGTATCTTCTACGTATAACACACCAACAAAGGAAAATATAATATTAAGACATTTTATTGTCAATTTTTACATATTACTTTTAAGTCAGTGGGGAACGAGCGTCTTAACACTAGGTTCCCTCTGACTACCGTGATATGTGCGGGATACAGCGTGAATCTAGTTTTAGTAAGAGAACTCAACACTTCTATTTGTTTGGCTTATAATTAGTTTAAAATATAATAAAAAATACGTATGAAAGAAATCAACCACTGGCCTCTAGACCGACATCAGGGGAAGAGTTGAACGTGATGGTAGAAGCTTCGGTTTCCACTCTACATTGAAATATTTTCATTTTCTCGCTTCGGTAACAAAATTAAGCGCGGCGTTGAGCTACTCCATTCAACCCTCAGTATCTCGAAAATGATGCAGAAAGTGTTAACACTAGTTTCCCTCTCGACCTTGTTATTCAATGGATACATTGTGAAGTTCTTGTTACCAGAGCAAGCAACACCAGGTTTGCGGCCAAACGCAAACTCAATTCAATTCCAATTTGCGTTTCCTGTCAAAACCTGTGTCTCACTTTCCATTATGATGTTTACATACACTTATATAAAGTGTTATTAAATTATCAATAGAGATTGGACTTTGACAGTTGAGTCTCTAGAAAACAATAACAGCACTCATAGAAATGAAACAAAATGATAAAGCAAATTAGATTCGGAATTGATTTATTTCAAATAAAATTTCATTAGACAGGTGATTGATGTGAGGAAAATAATACGGAGATTACTTGAGCTTTCTCATTAGTTGCTATATTTTTTTCATTCACTTGTCCTAGTATCTTACTATGAACACTGATCTTTCCTTTTTTCATCTTTTTCAAAAAAATTAAGTGGGAAAGGGTAATTAAATAGGGGTTGAAAGTTTGCATGGAAAAATCTTTAAATCGAAACTGATTTTTATGAAATTTAGCATTGAACCTACATCCTGTCGCGTTACATTCACATAAGTGTGCCCCTGCACCACGACTGCAAATGCCTTTGTATTTAGTGAGTGACTAGTGACATAGACAGCTTTGTTAGGAGATTTCAAACGAAAGCTAGTTAAGCCCACTCAATTAATGCGTACAGCAACGGTTATTCAAACATACAATACGAGAGCCAAATGATTAAAATCAAAGTTGCCTTTGTGCAGATATTTTGAGTTAATATGTTAAAATAGATATAAAATAATAAAATGAATGAATGTGAGATGCACAAAATAGAAAGATAAAAGAATAATTTAGAAATGAATTCCACATAAATTATGTATCCTGGAGGATTTCTATAAAAATAATGATCTCATCTCATTAACCTGTTTTTAATATAACCTAGATTTTGAAATATTAAACATATATTTTATAACAAATTTTAGATATACTTTTAGAGTGCATTCGAAAAGCAATTTGATATATCCAGCTTTATTTTTATGTTGTTTGTATATTTACACAACATTTAAATATGCCTCAATGTTACTTTTGTTAACAATGTCGAAATAATGCCGTGTTTAATTTTTTTTACTTATTTAAGTTGTAGTTAGTTATCTTCTATTCGAGCTTTTATTATTAAAATATATGATATATCCCATATTTTTAGCTTGACGCCCCATATGTTACGGTAGGCAGAGGGGACTCAGTGTCAAGACACTTCGTTCTCCATGCACCGCCCTATTTTAATAATTTAATAATAATATAATGCGCAAAGAATGGTAGGGAGAGGAAGCCTTCGAAAGCCTTTCTTGATATATTTTATCTCGTTATATTTATGTAAAGTATAAAAAAAACTTAGATGCGAAGTCTTCTCCTAACATAAAATGAATAATGTCCTTAAATATCGATTTACATTTTACTTTTTTTTTTTTATGGGAGAGGACAAGGCAAACGAGCGTTTGGGTCACCTGATGGCAAGTGATCACCGCCGCCCACGACCCCATGCAACACCAGAGGAGCCACAGGTGCGTTGCCAGCCTTTAAGGTGGAGATGAAGGGCACCGGGGCCCGGCATTACCTAATGCGGAACGCAGTGGCAAGGGCCACTACTTCACGCCAGTTTTAAATGCCGGGGGTGGTATTAAATCCGGTCGAGTCTGCCCATGCGTGTTGCCATTACTGGCGACGTGACTCTACCACACGTACTTTAGTCGCCTCTTACGACACCGACAGTACCAGGGTGATCCTATTCTAAGCCGGGACCACACGGCTAAAACACGGCTTATATAACATATACTGTACTTTATTATATATGGAGTATGTTGAAGCCCCGTATTATTAATAAAAACATAAAAGTGGATTGTAATTGAATAAATATTGAAAATTTACTAAAATATTATAATATAACTTCAATAAAAGCTCTATCAAAGCAAAATATAATTACATTTTATTAAGTGAAATGGTTCTGTTCAATGAAAGCTCATTCTGTTATTCTGTGGCGTTATGACATGAAACGCTTTAAAAACATAGAATTAAATTTAATAATATGAGAGAAATATTTTAATTAAACAAATGTATTATCAATGAGTGTATTAAACGTCGCGTCAAAGTGGTTTCAGGTCAGAATTTACTGTTTTGTGAAGATTTACTGCGGACAGAGCGCGCACGGTACGTGGTGCTCAGTGCTGAAGATGTATTTACTTGCTATATGACATACGAGTACTTTAATAATGGAATTAGAACGGTAATACTTATAGTTAAAAGAGAGTTTTTAAATTTTCTTAATTTATTTTATAGGTAACTATTTTATAGTCATCGAAGTCATTTCAAGTTCCATCGACATATTTTAATCACTTGCCCAAAAGAAATTCTACCATGAAAAAATTATGATTTCAACTCTAGTTAATACCAATGTCCTAACGACCTAACTGTTTTTTAACTAGACTTACAAAATAAAGTGTTAAATGAGTAACCATGCGACATACCTGGAGCGGTGCCGGCTCTCCGACGCAGCCCCGAATTTCACACACACACACAGTAAATCACCATCATATTATTTAACTTATTATTTTTCCAACACGTCACAAGATCAAGAAATCAACACGGTGTCAGTGGATGCTACGGTCCAGACTGAGCGACAGACGTCGAGCGACTGCCGCGGGAAGCGCGCGCCGCGCGTACTGTACTGTACTATACTATACCACCTTACTTGAAGTTGTTCGCCTTTTTTTCCAGTTTCATCCTGCATCCCGCATTTATAGCAGGCTAGGCAGAGGAAACTTAGTGTTAAGACACTCCCATTTTCTACCCAATTTTCGAAAAAATGCGTGTTATGTGATGAAGCTGAGCGCCATACTTTGTCTTGCTACCTGCGTCCAAATAAGCTTATTCGTGTTGTTTTACAAAACAAAATAATATGATTACTACTTAACTTAACTTTTGCCTCTTTTTTTAAATAAAAAATTATTTGTGACTTAACTACGAGTACTGCTGGCTGTACTGGTGTAATGTTGGTGTGAACTTTTTTGTGTAATAGATAAACTTAAAACTTAGGAAACCAATTTTGAAAAATTTTTTAACATACAAAATGTTATAAAATAAAAAATATATTTTAAAAAATGATATAATATAATAAGCATTCTCAGAAATATAAGTGTGGAAATCACGTGATATTTCGTCATTACTATACTTATCCTACTAACATTATTGTAGTTAAAATTTGTGAAGATGGGCCTTAGAATTCGATAGATGACCATGTTAAAAGCACAAAAGTTTCATATCAGTATCAATACATTGTACAAAACAGTCGCTTTCCGCTGTCTGTCCCTACGTATGTTCAGATCTTTAAAACCACTCAACGGATTTCGATGTGGTTTTTTTAAGGAGATAGAGTGCTTCTAGAGTAAGGTTTACATGTACATATAACGACATCCGTCATACGAGTCTCGAATAGTAGAGAAATGTTCTTAAACTTTAAGTGTGTGGTGTGATGTCGGAAAGTGTTTCGTTTGTTGTCGTTATTGCAAACGCAGGCTGAACCCTAAAAATTTCGTTTCGCAATATGTTGTTTTTTTCCAACATTCGATTGAATATTCTTATTGATTGAATATTGCTTATGTGCTTTGCGAACATGTAATATAAATTAAAACACGAACTTAATTAAGTGTATTAAGTAAATAACTAAGTAGCTTAAATGGGCGCAGCCGCGGGCGGGTCGCTAGCAGGTACCTACTAGAATGTAAATATTTGTTGATATTAAGCAATTAAGTGGTGGAACTGTCAAACGCGTTATAGAGACGCGCGATCGTCGAGCCTCCGCCTAACAACCTAATGACGCAATTTGGATAATATTACAGTAATATTATAATAGAAACTGAACGCCATGTATTACTCTCAATGAAAGATAAGGTCACACACTTGTTTTTGCTTATAATAAGAGTATATAAATTGCCTAAGAATACACTATAAGGGTGAAAACTGCCAGATTCGTTGGTAAAATATTTTCATTACAACTTAAAACCAAAAAACTTTCCGTTTTCAACTTAAGAAACGCGCCGCGTTTGAAATTATGAAACTATTTCTAAGGCTGTGGACATATTATATTTCGAACTAGTCGTTGCCACCGAAATACATCAAGTTTACTTATGAATGCTTATACTTCAATTATATTTCTTAATTTATCTGCTACATGTCATGACACTATTACAATATAATAGTTATATTCATACATTAATATGTATTTCCTGTAAACGAATACACTCAAGTTATCTCTTTAGTAATTTCAAGAGAACAAAAAAAACGTCTATGTAACGTTAAGTATTATAGTCAAATGGGTTGAGACCAAATTCCTTTTTTTTTTCATAAGTGTGGTTGGTCTTGAGATATTTGTTAGAGTTAGCGGTAATTTACGGTAATTAGCAAAGTTAGTCTCGCTGGTGACGTCACATGACGATTTATCACCGACTACAAGTTCTGTGAGGCGGATACACCTGCATGACTCCTCATGAACTATTAACTGAGAGGGAGGTCAGCTGTAGAATGCATTATTCTACGCGTTCTTCCATAACTAGCTGCTATCTATATGAGAACTACGTCAGACTAAGAACTGTAAATAACATGTGATATATTCTAAGTGATCAAGATAGCTTTCATCAAAGGCACAGGAAGTAACTGAAGAACAGAGTGACTTGTTACTCGGTTCTATTTTTTCAATAATTGTAAGTATGTTTAATGTACACATACTATATTAAGCATATGTGAAGTTATATAACAAGTTTGGAAGAATAAATTAGGTAGGCTCTGTCTCAACCACGGAAAAGATAACAGTGACTGGTAAATTCAATATTTTTATAGAATTTTCAAGAAAACGCTGTGAATTCGCCGCACAGTGACCACAGCCTCATTTATTCCTGAAACTTTCTCAAAGAGGCTCTCAGCAAACAGACAGACGAACAAAACCTAAGCACTAACTTAAACTAGGGCTCCAAACTCCCACATTCCTTATAACTTTGACTAGCGCTCTACTATTATATAAAACTATGCTTTGAATTACGAATGGTCAGCTGCTCTTTACTTCAACAAGAATCTCTTTTGTCAGATTTGCAGCACCTTTGTTGGTTTCAGAGTGGAACTAATGGTTGGTGAATGAATGTATATATATATGTAGTATGTTGTATAAAATTATTTATATATATATATATATATATTTATACATATAATTGTTTATATATAATTAAGGCTGTGTTGGGTTTCCTTTACCTAACTAAAAATGTTATAAAATTATATGGAATTTTTTTTTAAGGAAAAGGACAAGGCAAACGAGCGTTCGGGTCACCTGATGGTAAGTGATCACCGCCGCCCACGGCCCCGTGCGACACCAGAGGAGCCACAGGTGCGTTGCCAGCCTTTACAAATGTTTGATATGTAGATAGTAGTGATAGACACATTACACTTCAAAATGTCAAAACAATATAATAAAACTAACTCCATTAAATAGCAAACAGCGCTAAAATAGAAATAAATGAGTTTAAAATAACTTAATGTTTCACAAAACAACCGCCTTCAAACAACGAACTAAAAAGTGAAATATAATTTTACATAAACAAAACCGTATTTTGATTTTTGAAACAAAAATAATTTTTAAAAAATTGTAATTTTGAAGTTGATGTCGAGCTAATACTGCAACAACCTTACTACAATATCAAATTACTAAGCTTTTTTGTTTTATAATAATGATAATATACTTTTTGTTTTACTTGGCACCAACTTTAAAATTACTTACATATTTTTTATTAATTTTATTTAACAAATTCAAAGTACGATGTACTTTATATAAAATTATTCTTTACTTTGTGTTGAAGTCAGTTTTTTTAATCGACTTCTGTAAAAAAAAAGTAATCAATTCGACTGTATTTTATTATTTTTGTTTATTTTTTTATGTTTATGTTACCTCATAACTTGAGCAGGGGTCATTGTAATCGTTTGATAAGTGTGCAAATACAACCTTTATACATATTATTATAATATACTTATTATCCAACAAAACATATGATTTATATATATGTATATATATTATTTATGGTTCTACGTCAGAATTAAAATAAATTTACTGCGCCCTATTAACTATTACTGTGGCCTACTTGGTTACCACCCTAGATGAGTAAAAATGTGAAAAAATAGATAAATGAATGAAATTATTAAATTTTCCTTAATATTTCTACATCATTCATCACATTGTTATTTGGACGGACGCAATTTTTTACGAAAATATATTATTTATAACAAAGCCGATGGAAAAGGATTTAGGGAGCTTTATTCGATGAATAAAACCGACGCCGGCGCGATGTAGAGATTAATTCGACAAGTGAGATTCAGAGCCCGCGGTAAAATGCTAATGTTGGAACAGCTCTAGGAACTCTCATTTCGAGGCATTTATGACGCGCTTCAACGTAATTATCTTTTAATTGTGTTGTTGAAATTTCATTTAAGTTGTATTCACACATTTTTTTTATTGTATTTATGATGAACGAATACGAGTTGAAATGGTCGCTGTTACCAAAATCGGTTGAAAATAAATATGATAAATAAGCAACGTCTCTCTTCCCACCGCTGACAGAAGAATATGGGAAGTATGGGAATTGTATAGAAACAATTTTAACTATTACTTTTTAGTGTAGTTATTCCTATCTGTTAACAATTTCATGATGATAATATTTCAAACAAGTTAAGCATTCTTGAAATTATTGAAGAAAACTTAAGCGGCAGTAAAGGAAAGAAGACAGGAAGGGAAAATATTCTGAGAATGCAGTTAATGTTGCTTGATACAGAAAGTATCGAAGCTCGTGAAGGATTTGCCGTTTTTGTTGCACCCTCTTTAATCGTTAAGCTGTGACCCAGTTGGGACGACAGCCTTCCTCAGCCTATATAGAGTAAAATGACGAACACATTTTCTTATGTTATTTTTATAACAATGTATACCTTTATAGCGAGTAAAGTGACACTGAGGGAAGAACGTTATGAATATTATATTATAAATAGCACTACAAGTACTCATTTTAATTTACATCTATACTAATATTAAAAAATTAGGAGCTATTAGTTTCAATTAAAAATATATATTTCCTTTGTTTATATAGTCCATTTACTGAGGAATCCTTTAACACATAAATAACGTTTTTGCGTTTTATGTTAATAGTTTCGATGCAGTCCACCACGCACGTGTTAGACATATGGTAGAGAATAAACATAAATTAGAATATCTATTACACGCAGTTAGAGTACCGATCCACCCAAAATATATTTTCCACAATTACTAATTAGTTAGTAAAGCTAGCTTATTATAAAATGATATTGAGAAAAAACAGGTGTTGAGTTCCTTTCTGGTTCTTTTCAAGATTACCTGGTTTCCAAGCGAGTTGCAACTATATTTTATTTAATATGACGAAATATTTTTTTATATGGACAGTAATAGAACTGAAAACATGATATAAGTAGTATGAAATATAAAATTGAAGCCATCGTGGCGCAGTGGGATAATTTGTGAATGTCAAAATAACAAATAATATGATTATAACCTATATACTACAACGTTATTGAAAGAATATATTCCAAAATAATTTTATACAAATATATGTAAAATAAGTATGGCAAAAATTACTCATTCTAAATATTATCGAAAAAAATTTGTAAGCCAGTTAACGCTGGCGTAACGAAGTTTATAGTTTCGCGTAAGTGACTCACAAACCTAATTTCCATCTTTGTATAGAACATAAATCTAGGCTACATTGTAGCTGCTAGCTTATTATGGCTCACTACGACGACGCTACAATTTCTACAGATGTAGAGTTGCTACGAGCATTCTTTAATATACCAGATATTGAAAATAAAAGTTTTTTATATACTACTTAAATAATAGTTAATATTGTAGACACTGTAAGCTTTAGAGATAATATGTCGAAAACATATTATTCACACGACAAGCCCTAGTTTTTAATTAAAATACTCGATACAAAATTTGTAGATTTAAATCTTACTATATAGATAAAGGAAATTCATAATAAAATAATCTTAAGTTGTCTAAAGCTTATGAAATATTTAGTTTTATAAAGTTATTGTTCTATTTTTGACGCAACACTTGGCGCAACTCGCACAATTGCTTCGTAATCTGCCATTTCCGAATAATTTCTGCTCTCTAAACTCTGTTACATAAGTTATCTAAGTGGATCAAAAGACAGAGGGGAAGGATTTTTAAACTCGATTGGAACCAAAATATAAAAATAATGCGTTTATATTGTTAGCTGGTGAAACTTAATAATGGATATCTGAACGTTTGAGATTATTTTGTTAAATAAAAATATCATGTAATTATTAAATTAACGTTTAATTAATAATTTGAGCCGCCGTGGACCAGCGCCATAAGTGTTCGACTGTAAACGCGACGGTTGTATGTTCCATTCCCACTCAGGGATGAAATATTTATTTTCCTCTATTTTTTGTTATTCTTTTATGATTTCAGCTGTAAATATCAGAACAGTGTTTTTTGCAACTGCACTCGCACATATGATAGTTAGCGGCTTCCTTTGCGTGTTTACTTCGACGAGTGTCGGTAACGCGCGCGCTAATAGCGCGCTGCTCTCTCACATCGGGGCTTAAGTGCATATTGTTGACTCTACATGCCATTAATTCATCATTTATTTACTTTTAATTTTTTTCATTAAAACTTAGAATTATCAGGGTAGTTGGATATCCATAATAAAACATATTTTATTCTTACGAGTTTTATTACATTCTATCTTAGCGTGACTTTATCTTATCTCATCTCTCTATCCCTGGCGGGGTGGTCAGAGAAAACGGGACAGCAAACCTTACGGGTTCTCTTTATATCTTTCGCCTCGTCCACTGTCTCTATTTTCGTAGATGCATACATACAACCGATAGTTGTTACAACCGATTATATCACTTACTAAATATGCTTAGTTACAAATGAGACGCTTTTCTGTCAACTTTTCAACCATTATTGTGGCCAGTCGTGGCGCAGGGGCACAAAGTGTGACTGTTCAACAAATCGACAACACGCAATGCCTCCAGAATTCGGCAGAAAGTGGGGAACAGTGTCTTAAGACTAGGTTACCTGCCTACCCTGCTATTCGCGTGATACAGCGTAAAGTTGCTTTTTTTTTCAACCATTATTGTAAGTTCTCGTCAACGTTATTGTTAAATTAATCATTATTGTAATATATATTTCACTATTTTTTAAATAACTATGTAGAGTCACAAAATGTACATAATGTGCCAATAAAATGTAATATCCTAATTAATAACACTACTATTTTTCTACCACTTCGGAATATTCTTGCGATATTGTTTTTAAACGTAACAAATACTCTATAGGTTTCAATCGAATTTTCAAATCAATCTATAGGTTTATAATATTTAATAATATTTTTTATTCTTCTTAAGGTTAATATCACCGGATTTCTTTTGCTTATCCTGAGTAAGTTCTTGGAGATTCTAGGATTTTTGTATTGGTTCTCTGATATTCACTCTTTCTGCACAATTTTTAATTTTGGAATATTCTTTCATTAAATAATGAATCAGCTATACTATAGATACATTTTTTTTTAATTTAATTTAAATAAACTGTATACACATTTAGAATAACATAAACACGTATGACATAACTTTTTAACCGACTTAATCCCGTATATTTAGCGTTCGTCTGTTTTTATTTCTTTGATCTGAACGTGTTTTTACACAAGGGCCCTAGATTCCTTCTACCCACACTGCTATGTGCGGGATACCGCGTGAATCTAAAAAATACACGAGAATAAAAAATCTTACTAAGTTTTGTACCATGTAAATAATAATCATGGGATAGCATAAGTTCAATGAAATATGTACCACAATCCAATGGCTACGCTGTAATGCTTCTCTTATTACAGTAGTTAGCTACGAGTTTACAATTTCGTAGAGCGTGCTACGGTGCTACGGTCGTAGCTATCGGCTACGATTGCCTCTCACTTTGATTAAGCGTTATTGCCGTAGTAATCAACGGTACGGGTAAATTTTATGTAGCGCTCTTCACAGCGGTCAGTAGAAGATAAGTTTTATAATAAATATTTAACATTATTATACAAATACTTGTTTTTTTTTTTTGTTCATTTATACAATTTATAGATTGATTTATTAGACAATCACTTTCATTTCTCTATTTTGTTTAATGTCTAATCAAACTTAATATGCGTATGTTTTGGAAGTAAATATTTCTGAATCGGAATTTATAATTGCGACTGTGTCTAAAATATAATAGTAATATAATATAATAATCATGATAATTATTTGACAACAAATAAAATTTAAAGAAAAATTGTATTATATAATTCCGATTACTTTTTTTATATTTTAATGTAATAAAAAATATAATATATATATAAGATTCTAATACATTATAATTACAATAAAACCAGTGACAATAAATTAATTATTTTGGAAAAATACACTAACAAACATGATATTTTTACATAAAACGTTGAATTAAATTAGCTGCTATGTAGTTGAGTAGGCAAAGGGAACCTATTATTGAGACAGTCCGTTCCCTACTTTCTTCTTTTGAGTGACAGCACGTTACCTCGGCACCAGAGCGAAGAAATGGAAATATAATATAATGGTGATATGGTGGTCCCTGCGACTGCCACGACTGCGCCCAGAACAAGCCAAAAACCGTGTGACACAACGTGGTAGTTGTAGGACGGATTCATACAAGGCGAAGCCTGAGACCATTGTCCCGCAATGCCTGAAAGCGTCCGCACATTGTCCCAAAGAAAAGCAGTTTTTCATTTATATGCGGAATTCAGTTTGAAGTCCACTGTAACCACTGTCCAGTGTAACAGTCACTTATGCTAAATTGCATTTTTACATGAGACACATTTGAAATTTCAAAGTGATATAAAATAATAAGCAATCTTAATGAATGCGAAATGGATATATAATGTCCACAACACTACCTTCAGCTTTATAATGAACAACCAATTATCACCTTATAATAAGTATTATATTAATAGTACTATATTGTTCACTCACGTGCAACCCACTCAGTTGTCCATTGTGGCACTAAGATAAAAAATAAATGTAGTTGTTTCAACTGTATACCGCGCGTAGTAGCAGAGGGAACCTAATGTTAAAACACTCCATTCCCCATTTTCCGCCGAATTCTGGGGCCATTGCGTGTTGAGTGGCGGAAGATAACGCCGCTCTTTGCCTTGACACTATATAATGAGAATGAGAAATGAAGATATAAAATTAAATAAATATTTCATTTTTTCGAGTAGGGATCGAACCTACAATCAATGATGTTTTTAGTCACGCATTTGTGCCCTTGAGCCGCGACCGGCCTGAACATGGTTAAATTTGTATCAACGAGTATCGAAACATCGCGCTTTTGATGGTTTAAATCCTCGCCCGAATGTGACCAGAAGTCAGTTTGGTGTTCTATATTTGGTTTTGAAGAATTATTTCCCGTATGAGCCGGTTCTGGCGTAATATTTTGGATTTATTTGACGGTTTTAAATTCAATACGTTTTTGAATAATGAATCATGTTTATATGGTATGATTTTCTAGTAAATTACATAATATAAGATGTTAAATTTAGTCACACAATTCAAAAAGAGGTTATATATATATGTATGAGAATAGTATAATATTATACTATTGTTAAAGCTACCAAAATATTTCTCAATTTCTATCTGAAATACTCACTCGCATGCTACCCTCAAACAGTATTTGTGTAATTTGTTCGGCTAAAATATTTGCAGTGTGCCACTAAAGCCTTGGACGATAGCATTAGACCGCCTGCTGCGATATAAATTATATGATTTAAAAATACTAGTAGTAGGAAATATTGTTCAGAAACTAATATACTTAGAGAGTAGCTGGGTTTAATTTTCACTCAGAGAAATAGCGGATCAGTGTAGTTGAGTTGAGTTTTTGTGCGTTGAGTTTTGCAAATACTCGGAATGTCTTGAAATTTGTCGGTGCATAGGAAACGGAGTGTTTAAAACTAGATTTCCTCGGCCTACCATGGTATATGAGGGATACAACGTGAAGCTGTGCTAAATATATCTTCTTATTTCTATAAATAATATCTTATTATTACACTCTTTCTTCTAACTTAAGCAAATGCAGGAGTTGTAAATCATTAAAATCAATTTTTGCTTTTACGCAAAAAAAATGATATTTAAACACATTTACACGCCCACGCGAACAAAAAAAAATCTAGATTTTGATTTAATCAAACACTGTTATTAGTACAGGACAGCGCGGGCGGCGCAAGACGTTATGTATACAAAACTTAATAGTAGCACTTCAGTAGCAGCTTTACGTTAAAACGAGTTTTATTTTAAAGGCCATTTCATTGGAAATGATTACGTTAGATAAGGAGCGGGAGCGGCCGAGATCACATCACTCAGCTTCCCGCGTCCAAACACTTTACTCTCTATTCACTGGAACTCTTTTATTTGAAACTCTTTTAAAATATTTCATTCAATCTTTGAATGAATTTTTATTTAGGAAATAACTCAATGGAAGTGTTTTTGTGTTCTGCAATAAAGATGCAATGGTCAGTTGCCGGGTGAGATGGTCATATATACATGTATATCTATGTCTATTCTGCGGGGTTGGAAATAGCCAAGTATCAAAATTAGTTTTCAAATTTTTGCCTATTCTATATATCTTGTACGATGCCTAATTAAATTCCTGTTATTTACTTTTTATTGTCTGACTTCCGACTCGACCCATTCCACT
This sequence comes from Heliconius aoede, assembly GCA_037355905.1. Taxonomy (NCBI): domain Eukaryota; kingdom Metazoa; phylum Arthropoda; class Insecta; order Lepidoptera; family Nymphalidae; genus Heliconius; species Heliconius aoede. The sequence continues at coordinate 720,275 of JBAIZZ010000018.1, forward strand.
TTAAACGATTTTCAACATCAGTGTTAAGTCCATTAGTTCTCATGTACTGCCTCATACTAACCCACCACCGCTTCTTTTGGCGTCCGGAGATAAACATTATCTCTTGTAAAAATCAAACCCACAATCACCTTATAAACAAACAGATAATTGTCAATGACTCCAAAATAGCAACTATTTACTTTTCAAAAGCCATTATACACTGTACTGTGTTATGACGAAGGCCGCTCGCTGAACGAGTGGATGCGTTTAATTATATCGCGTCAATAAATTATAAGAAACATGGCGCCGTTGGTGCCTAATTGTACTCTGCGGCCACCGAGTACCGACGCCGCCGTAAGTTGACTTATACGTTAGTAATAGAATACGGGCAGATATGAATAGCCTCCTGCCGATAGCGCGGTAAGCTTATGTAGGTAGGTAAGCAAATTCATTATGTAGTTTGAAATATAAGAAAAAGAGAATACGTAAGGTCTTTATTATATATGCAAGTTAGAGGACTTTTAAGTTGACGTTTATTTTGGTGAGTTTGTCGTTTGGTCAGGATGATATTTGATTTTCTTGAGTGAAAATAGAACTCGGCACCAATACAGATGTCGCACTCTTTTGTTGGTGAAGTTGAGAACAACGAATTGCTTAACACTTAACTTGGCTCCCACTTCACGTTTCTGTTTTTAATGAGATATCATACATACGTTATTTGATTTAACTTTCATACATAATAGCCTACACTGACACCGAATATCAAGTGTCTGTGTCACCTACAAGTGAGATAGGTGCTTGATGAGTGACTAAGTCTGTTACAAAAATGCCGGTTTTTCAGTTTTAAATAATCATTTGAGTTAAATTGTCGAAATTTTATATATTTCACAATCTAGAGGATTTTAACAAATATACTACATTTCACGCATGTTAACAAATTGGTTTATAAGCTATGAAGAGCTAACTAATAAGAAAATGGTTCTTTTAATATACAAACTGAGCGATCCCAGCTAGGCATATTTTTTAAGACCAAAAATATTTTCAATTTTTTTCCTGAAGAGACTGACAGACAGACTACCTGTAGAGTAATAAGGGTTATGTGAATTTTGATATCCTTGATAGTGTCGAAATATGCATTTTTGCGATATAAATATCCATATCTTATTTTTAAATAAATGTAGAAAAAAAATTTTTTTGCAAATTATGGGGCCGTATATCTAAGTGTATGATTTGAATTTGATCTCCACATCTCCAAGCGTTCTTTAGATAAGTGCTCTTGTCAGATAGACAGACAGACAAACAGACGGACAACAAAGTGATATCATAAGGATTCCTTTTCTTTTTTCAAAAGATACGGAACCCTAAGAAATATTCGTAGGTGAGGAAGACTATAATAATAATGAAGTTAGCCCTTATTGGAAGAAAACTCGTATAAATTATTGTTATAAGTATCGTAATGCAGTTACATAGAATCTCTTTCGTAATAATGTAGAAACATTAATTATATGTGTTTATATTTACTTTCTGTTTCTAATATATATTACAATTGTTGATAGAAACTGTAGCTTATCAAGTAAAATTGTAGAAAAGAAATAAAATTGAAGAGTATTCAAAATACAACGTTTCAGAAAGCACCGTTTCAACTCGAGTAAATAATACAGGCTGTAGAGGTTCCGGAACTCGCTTAAATCGTGCTAAGACATTCCGTGGTATTACGGAATTATACGTAAATTGCTCTTTCGAGGCAATTACAGGAGTTTCAACGAGTTTTGTTTTAAAAAGGGATGTTCATTGAAAATAAGTGAGGACGAGAACAAGTTAAATTGCGATCAGAACGAACTTTATCGAGCTTTTTGGTTTTGGCGAATGTGAATGTGAAAGTGAATGGGTTTACAGAGAGTAGTATTGTCTTCCGGTTTTTAAGTATTATGATTATTGGTTTAGATATCGTGGCGCAGTGTGACACTGTCCAAATGAAAACCCGTCAGTTGTGGGTTCTATTCCTTTTCTATCACGCTTTGTCCCGCATGTAGCAGGTTGAGTAGAGGGGACCTAGTGTTGAGACACTCTGTTACCCACTTTCAGTCGATCAGAGCTAAAAATGTAAATATTAAATATATTTCATTTTCACGAATGGATATCGAACCCACAACTGCCCTTGCACCACATATTTATAAATCCATAATTAAATGCACAAAGCGTCTACAATGATTTTAGCAATAGGCTTAGTTACTGGAGGCTTAATGGGTCGCTGGTGAGACGCGCTTTATAACAATTGTGTTACCACAAATATATTTATATAATAAAATTAAAACAACTATAATTATATAATTTTTCACAAAATTAAGATACCTTGACGTATGGTCGATGTTCCACCTTGAACTTATTATCTCCACCTTTCTTACTTTAGAGGTCATAGATGTTGAATTTGTACAAAAAATATTTAAGAAAACAAAATATTTTTCAAGTGCTTCCTTACCTAAGTTACACAATATCATATTCTACAAAATATTCTGCTTTATTCATGGTAATAGTCTACTATATAATAAAGCAGCTGCACGAGTTTTCCTACATAGGAAAGAATGTAATTTAAATCCAGAACCTTTGCGCTTACAGAGAGACGCTGTACCACTGACTGACCCACGAAGACAAAATACAATTGTCTGGTACAAATAAAACGTCATATATTCGTAATTTAAGTTTCGCTTCACCAGCACTTTGCGCGACGCCGACACATCTCTGTGATATTGCTCTCGTTTACATTGCTTGGTTTTTGTGAAATTTTTCTTGTTTTTCCTAATCTAATATATTAACGTTGATTTTTGAATTAGTTGACTACGGCTGAAGTAAAATTTGAGTATAGTATTTGGTATTTTCAATGGCGTATTCTTATAATTTTTCTAATTGGCCTTTCACGTTTTATCCCACATATACTGGTAGTAGTTTCCCCACGCGCTGGACTTAAGTCTTTTAAAGTGCAGACAGACTAGCTGAACGGTCACTAGTTATAAACGCTTACGTTTCACTATCTATACAACGATTGAGGGAACTAAAAGTACGAAAAATGTTAATAATTTCAATGCGCTTACAATATACGTTGATTATAATTAGTAGTTAATAGTTAATTTTATAGTAGCCATTAATTCATATCGAATTGAAGCAAACTTCATTTACATAACAAACATTTATATATTTGCAATACAAATTAACTAATGAAATTAATTTGAAATCTATTCTGCTGTATATGTTGTTGTACTAACTTCCCGCAGTATCCCGCATGAAGTAGTGCAGACAGAAGGAACCTTAAGTTAAGACACTCATTTCACGTACTGTCCGTAAAGATATACATTCTTAAGTGGCAGAACTCAAATCTGCGTTTTTATTCTTGTTACTGAGCAAAGAGTAGTAAATGTATAGTTTGTTCGGACACAGTCAATTTCATTTTCATCAGCGTCGTGGTTTCTGTATCTTCACTGTATATATAATATACGTATATAGGTAACTAGGAAACCATAGTGTTAAAACACTCTTTTCCTATTATTTATCATATTTTTAAGATATTGTAGGCATTTTGAACATCAGAAATAGTGGATATTAAATATTTTAAATTGTGTCAAATATCGTAAATACTTTTTAAAATGTTAATATAAAATACTTACACAACGCCTAACGAGAGGTCCGATTTTATATCTACTACTATAATGACATTATTTTGTAAAACATTTTTTCCCAAGTGTGGAGTATGGAGTAAAATTTTAAAAATATTAAAAATATTTACTAATACATTTAATAGAAATATTCAATTTTCAAAAAATTTTTCAAATAATTCAATTTGTTACTTGAATTGAGTTAATTTGTAAAATAGAAACAATGTAATCACACGTACGTTGATAATTGAATACGGAGCGTCAAACGGACGCTCGCTAAATGTGCTTTAACACTTGTCAGATTCGCAAATTAACGAATATACGTTGAATAAAAAAATTTTTGGGAATTCTATAACTTTTTAGACAAATTAAGCCAATTTTAGATTTTTTGAATATGAAGTATGTTTTCAACTATAGTTTTGCGTGTTGAGTGGCGAAATTACGCGGATTCTGGTGGCAGAGCCAAGAAATTAAAATATTAATATATAGCCCTAAGCAACGAAGCCTCAGCGTGGCTCGATATTTAAATGATTTATAATTTAAAATCATAATTGTTGAGATTTTTTATGTTTACCGTTCCAGCAATGCCTCTCTCGAGTTTACCTTTGCCTGCTTTCTCTGCTGGCAGGGAAGCATGGCAGGCCGCCGCTATAATATATGTAGTTAAGGATGTTCATAACATTCACTGGTCTATCAGACAATAAGAGCGTAATGTAGCTCCAACAAAGCGCTAAAATAAGAATATTATATTATGTTTGTAGACGAAGAGACTGCACGTTGAAAAGGTTAATTAGAGCTGCAAATGAACTGCCGGGCTTGTTGTTGAAAGCACACTAAGCTTACAACGTAGTAGACTCTTTGTAATATATAACGTAGCTACATACCATGTATGTACGTACGGATAGAGCATCTCATGTACTAAATTTTTGAATTTTTATGTAAAATTGTTATAAGATAATTAATTATTATATTACTATTTTGTTTTATGGATCATTAATATTTATGACTATGTATAATTATTTTTTAATTAATTCATTACATTAAAAGAGGTTATTGATAATAAACAATACTTTACACATATTTACTATTTTATAAAATATAGGCAATATTAAATTAAATAAAAAAAATATTAGATTATATATATTATATAGACTATCTTCTATATATCCAATAATATTTAAATTTGTTTACTAATTAACAATAACACGGTCGTTTGTATCTGCAATAACAGAGCTGTTAAGTGTAACAATCAATTCGGTCCTTCGAGCCGGATACAGGTGCAAAAGGACAATTAGTTCAACTGGCAGCACATTTATGGGGGAATTTCCTTAACTAACAAGTAACGAACTAGACGACGGAGCATCCACTTTGATTTAGATTGCTCTAACACAACATAATAATGATGTATTTCATAAACTTCGCTATGAATTATAATTATTATTTAGTTACGTATCTTCGCTACGAACGTACTTTACCTATTTTAGAGTGAAATGTTTGTGAAAAGTTGATTTGAAGTCCTCATAAGGTATTTTAATTTTAAATACAGCTACACTGTGTTGCACTGTAAGCACAACCGTTATGAATGCGATTTCCATGCGAGGGGATGAACTCTCCGAGGGGATGAGGCTCTGGTAATAAAGAGGTCGCCACGTCCAGCAGATTACCTTAAAACGAGGTTCCTTATGAGTTCATTGCTATTTCCCAACTATTTGTATTTCCACTCTTCCATGATGCACAGTACAGTTCATATCAACTGCTCACGGTATGATTTTTTAAGGACGTTTTCTTATTTTATATTAAAGCCAGTTGATACCAGCGGCTTCTTCCCTGTATTCATGTGAAAAGAATTAAAGTAATATACGAGTAAGACACACAGTACCCTAGGTGACTGTCACCGCAACTACTGTAGTTCCTGGAGATAAGCGCGTTTATACATTTAAATCCATTTTATTTTCTGATTTAAATGTATAAATATAGATATAACATGTTATTTCACAATATATGGACAATAAATAAAAAGAAAAGATACAAGATAAGTTCGTTGTATCGCGATATATTCTCACATTATTAAAAATGTTCAACACGAAACCAACAAGCACAATGAGCAATGAGCTAGTTGTGCAGTAATATTCGGATGTAGGTTGCGAGTAAGATATTTTTATGTTATCAAATGTTATTTTCTATATATATTTCATAATTTCCGAGTTGGAGACATTTTTGTTGTGAATATTTAATATTCCTCATCATGTTTTTTATAATACTTTGAGTTTTACATTTCTTTTTCTTACAATTAAAAAAGTGTAATGGTGACGATTAATGTCATTTTTTAATTTACTAATAATGTTAGTTTTACGTTACCTAACTTACTTATCAAAGAGATTAGACGGTAGTCGTAGCGCAGGGGCACAAGCTGTGACTGTAAAATCGACTGGTTGTAAATTCGATCTCCACTCGAGGAAATAAAATATTTATTTAAATTTATATTTCCATTTTCTTTGCTCTGGTGTCAAACAAAGACAATGAGTAAATATAAGAAATATCTATATCACTTTTCAGATTTATTCCTTTATCTCACCCTGCATAAATATATTGACTTAGTCAACAGTGATTTCCTTTCGAGCTACGGAACCTTTAAAATCGATGACATACTCGACACTCGTGAATAAGTCCGAAGAACAATCTTTGCTTCCCAGTTAGTTAACTTAACGACATCTGTTTGAAAAATGTCCAACTCGTCCAACATCATCAAAGTCGTCAAAGACTAAAAACAAGACACAAAAAATAAAACGCTGTACAAAGTTATACTTGAGAGAAGGAAGTTCTTGGCGAGTTCGGAACAATCTTCGAGAGAGAAGCTCCGGAGGCGCGTGTCTTTTTGTTGCACTGTTCCTATTAAACTGTCGATAAACTGGAGCTCCGTTTACAGAAAAATTGGTTATACATCTTTACGAAATTTCTCAATCTAACTTGCTTAGGTAGACAGATTGCCTTTCATTAGACCTCTGACAGAAGAGGCGAGCGTTTTTCATTATTTAGATTATTTTAGAGGGGCCAACTAAAGATACATGGACACGCATAACTGGAAGATGTCACATTCGGCCTTGTAGTCGGTTGTCAGTAAGTTGATGAATTGAGGCCAGTCATGGCACACGTGTGTGAAGAACTGTAAACGCAAATAGTTGTGGGTTCGATCCCCACCCGAGGAAATGAAATATTTATATAAATATATCTTTTCATTTCTTCGCTCTGGTGTCGAGACAAGTCTAATGTTGGCGTTGAGTGAAGGAACTCCCAACGGAGGAGGAAAGGGAAGTGGGGAACGCGCGTCACACGCGTCAGGCCAACACTTGAGTCAAATGTCTCACCTAAAAAAGCAAAAAGCTAAAAAGTTTCTTCTTCTTCTTCGTGGCGGAGAAAACAGAGACTTTATCTTTCGGTCTGGATGCAGCAAACTGATACTGCGTATGATTATATATATTATAAACAAACGACACCAAATAAAACCTAAATAAGCTTTAAAGAGTGCCATTACATTTTAAAATAAGCTTACGCAGTGAATTGTATCGACATTTAAATTCCCTTTGAAGCTTTTAGTGTTGAAATAACTCATGTTTTATTTGTCATGAGAACTTAATTTTTGCACTTCCGTCATTTATTACAATATTTTATGACTCACGTAGTTGAACAATTCAGTTGAGTATTTATTCAGGTTGGTCTTTATACAGGATAGTCGTGTAATGTATGTTATTTTATAATGTTGAATACGATTTATAGTAAAACATTTATACCTTACAATATATGTTGTTCTTGAAAAGGGCAAAAAGGTTGAACATTTCTTGCTTTTCGTCAGATTTAGTTGTCCAAGTAAACGTTCACACTCGCTAAAGTAAACAATGGAGGGTGGAGAGATGCACCTCCCGGCGCTTCCAGCACCCGACAGAACTTGTTGGTTTACGCTCAAGTATTCATTCAAAAGAACACGACTCAACTGTTTGTCCTATATCCTCGACTTTAGTACGAGTCTCTATAACGATAGGTATTTAGATAGTCTTAAAACATGGGTATGTACCCATTTGTGAAAATAAATATATATCTTTTATAGATCCACGCTGTATCTTGCAATTATAATAGGGAACCTATGGCTAAGGCATTTCGTGCTCCACATTTCGCATATTTTCTAAGATATTGTTTGTTGAAAGACAAAACTCAACGTCGCGTTTTGTTTTGTTACCAAAGCAGAGAAAGTTTAAAATAATTCAATTCCCCGAATAAGAATCGAACCCTCAATCTTCACATTTACAATCAAAAGCTTATTGCTTATTGTTCAATTTTATTTCAATTTTAATGAAAGCAACGTCGCAAAGGAGTCGTGTCTGGCCGCACGCGACACCGGGGATTCAAATCCACTCTGTGGTTACTTATGTTTGAAAATATTTTTGTAGTTAATAAAAATAAACTTATTTTTTTTCATTAATCAACATACACAAAATACTTCGAGCTGGACGGAGAGACAGAAAAAAGTAGCATTTCTCTTCTTATCCTTGATAATTAAACTAATAAAATTTCTTACCTCCCTCGCCTCCTTATAATTTTATAACAAAAAACAGCATTTCATATAAATACTTTTTAAGTTTACTTCATAAAAGATAATACCGGAGAGTCAATTTAAAAGTAATTGCAGTAGAGCCTTCAATAGCGTTCGTCGCTCTCCACGCTCGGAGGAGGCGTCTGAGTCGCGGCTGAAGTGGGAGATAATGCTTTATATAATTTCCAGTGAAATTACTTGAACATAAGTGTTGAGATAAGCACTTCCTGTTTGCCCTTCTCAACTGCAACTTACGTATTCTGTTATTGGATTATCTAGAGCTTCTAGACGTCATTACATTTATACAAATTTAGGAAAAACTCAGGACAAGGATAGAAAATATCAATACGCGGCATGAACTTGTTTATATGTGCAATTGTATACTTCTGCATTCACTTCCCTATTCGCGCACTATTCGCGCGCGTCCGGCGTGTCTTTGGTGACGGTGCAAATCGGCGCATTTGTCGCCAATAAAATTATTTTTTTTTTCAATTCTAAACCATATGTCTGGTTTCAAAACTAATCAAAACAAATTTCTGTTGAAAATTTAAGTGAAAATAATAAATATTATTTATATTTTTATTTACTATTTAAAAAGATAAAACGCTTGAAAGAAGTTGAAATTAGCATTTGAACTTTTATATTCACAAACAGAAATAACTGACATATATTTAGAGTGTCAAGTTTTAAATCATTTAATATATAACATATGAGGTGCGGAAAACCCTGTAAGCCAGCAGACGTTGATAACATTTCACGCTGAGTTGCTCACGAAGCGATGCGTGACGATGTGAGAGATTTAGACTCTTATTAGGACTTATTAACGCAGCCACCCGCATAACAGGGTATTCAGAGGGAATCTAGTGTTTAGACACTACGTTTTTAAGGGTAAAGTTAAAAAAAACTAAAATATACATATGTATAACACTTCTATTATGTACTGACACAAACATGTATTTGCACATAAATAAAATTATTTAAGCTCCATTAAGCTCAAACTCTAAACATTAAAACCAGTGATGAATAAATAGATCGTATATCTGAGTATTTGCAGTTCCACGGACCGTGCGTGGTGGCAGTAAAACGGCGGCCGCAGGACTTTATAGATATCGAGGATAGTGCGTCGATGACAATTCTCACTATCGAATTAAACTCGTAACGTACATCGTTAAAATAGTTTATTGCTCTCCGAAGGGTTTTACGTTTCGTTCCAGAATGTTCGGCTGTGAGTTAATAGCTGGGCTAGGACTTAAACGTAATGTTGTCATCAGATATCTTTGCAGAGGCCGTTGTGGCGCAGTGTATGACTATATTTTATGGAAAAAGAAATAGCAAATTACCAGGTCCTGTGAAGCAGGAAACAATGCCGCAGGCTATCCACAGTCGCGTGGCACGCCGATAGAAGTTCCTACGAAACCGTACAGCACAGTGGAGTGCCACTGCCAAGCGATGTCTCTGAGACATGGGGAACGGATTGTCTTGAACCTCTATCTATTCTGCTATATGTGGGATACAAATTGAAGTTAAAAAAAAATATATATTTCTAATAAGAAAGAGGAAACAAAAAAAAGGTATATTAAATATAACCACTTAAGTCATTGCACACTTCGCACTGGTAGAGCTTCGTCATCCAAAGACATGTCCCTAATTAGAAAAATTGACAATAGTGTGATACGAATTTACGTAGACTTTTTTATTAAGTTTTCAATACCAAGTAATAAAAGTAAGATCTCATTTCTATCTGCTAGACTCGAGAAGTAGCTATTACAAAAGTAATTTTTTTTGAAATCTACTAATAACCACTGATGCGTTCGACTACTCCGTTCTTGGCTCCATCACCAGACCAGCGCGATTTTTCATAATAACTCTTAGAGTGTATTCAATAGTTATATAAATCGACTTAGTAAAACTACTTTAAATATTTAAGATACAAAATAACTTAGAACATTGTAAAGTCAAATCAACACAACATGGACGTAGTAAGATTCGCAATACAAACAGTCTCAACGGTCAACACATCAATGGACTCATCCTGGCCAATATTTGCATAAGAAACCTACGGATATATGCATACATATTTGTATATATTCAATTACATCATGGACTTCAGAGTCTTAGACTGTTTATAATCAAACATGGACTGCGTCAGTGATAATACTTCATGTATTAAGCACTTTTTTAGAGAGCGCGTTTAGCAGAGAAAACATAGTTTTGAGTCACCCCGCTATGCACTTTCCACCGACGATAAAAGCTTGTGTGGAGCTTTGCTCAGCTTTGAAAGGATACAGATATTTAAATAATTATTTTATTATGCAAAGTAGTTTTAATTTCGATAACAATTGAGGTACCTTATCACCTGACATTGATACTCCTCCGTATATAAATAAAGTAAATAAATTATTATAATACTTATTATATAAGTATTAAGTACAAAACTATTCAATGCAAAAATTACTATGAAATATAAATATCCGTAGAGCACTCGGAGTACCTCGTCTGCAACAGTGCGCAAGGTCTACGGCTCTACGTCTCTCGAGCTCGGGGAGCCGTTGCTGCGATCAGATGACCCTTTCACATAGTTAGATACATTAGACCTATAGCAAAAATTGCAATGAATCGTAGTCTTTATGTTGTCTCACTATACATTGACTCCTTGCCAACAAATATGCAATAAACCACGTGTTTTTAACCAGCAATGTAAGCTAAAGTAAGAGAAGGAATCGTAAATAAGTAGTAAATTGAAATATGTCAATACTATATTGATACAGAGTGAGCTGCTGAGAACGCTTCAGTGGTGTATTTGCAAGTGACAGACAGACATACATACATAAATTAACATTTCGGACGCGTACATGATTAATTAAATACATTCCGATCTCATTACATCATTCATTTAATAGTGAAATCTAAAGTGTATTTATTATAATATATAAAATTCTTCCTTCGAAGACCCAGTCGTGCATTTGATCGATGGTCGGTGGTCGGCGATGGGTGGCCGATATGTTTAAACACATAATTATTATTCGTTTTTCCGCTCTGAGAAGCACTCATGTCGTTATATTCCGTCACGAAGCACACGAGTTCTCTGTGAGCAGAGTTCCCTGCGGTTTGCAGTATTCAGCGATAGGGTAACACTTCACATGAGGTTGATCCTCGGTCGAAAGGACGTCAGGTTTTTAACCACTTCGCTTGCTATGTTCGTCGTCTTCGTCTACCGTTCTACTTCATATTATCAATCTTTTACAATCTTCTGCTTATATCAATCTTATACATTACACAGTCAATTATAATAAAGAAATGTGTTATGTTAACATATAAACGGTTGTTACGAAGCATTAAAAAATAATAAATATAAACATTACCTCTACGGGGCGTCGAACCCATTATTAAGTTATATAACGACATCTTCAACATATCAGTAATTAAACATTAACAACTGACAAAGATCAGTTGTTAATGATCTAGATTTAGAAGTACCTAAACCACAGTATGATTACATACTAGTTAGTCGTAACCTAATAATTTTACACAAAGCAATGTTGCCATATGTATATATATTTTTTCAAGTTACAATTAAAAGTTTCTAAGCCATCTCTGCTGCTATTTCTACATTTACTATTTTCAATATGCGAGTAAGTCCTCTAGATCATAACGTCCAAAGTTTTGACAAGAGTATAAAGCAAGCCGCATTGTTGTTCTAAGCATCGCAGTATTTCATGATAGCGGTTCGAGACCAAGTTAGTCTTCATTAAAATGATTTCTTCATAAATCTATACTTTACTGTTTATCCCACAATATACCACGCCAGTATGTGCGCCAGTATGTGCGCCAGTATGTGCGCCAGTATGTGCGCCAGTAGGTGGATGTAACAGCTGGATGGTATCTGAATGTAGTGGATCTTTCACTTATATATTTTTTTATTTACTCTTTTATTAATATTTATTATTATTAGTTTCCGAGAGACTCAACCGCTTCGTCGTTCCTTTACACTTATTATTATGTTTTAGTCAAAGGACATATTATGTATTTTTTAATGTATATTCACATGAATCCACATAAGGTTCTCACTCGCACGCTTGCTTGAAGACATCTGACTTGAAGATACAAAAAAGCAAAATATCATATACTCGTTCATATGAAACGATATTGTGGATTCGATCCTCACTCGGGAGAACAAATTATTAGCTATTAATATTTTCATTTTTTCGCTCTGGTACCAAGGCCAAAGCCCGGCGTGAGTTCCGCCACTCAGCACGCAATAATTCGATAGTAAGTGGTTTCCCCTGCTTAATGGCTACCCTGCTATATGCGGGATACAGCGTGAAACTAAATACATACGTTGATGTAAATCAGAGCTAGTTTTGAAGTACCTACCCTGCAATGTAATTTAACGTTTACCAATCAACATAACACAAAGAACTCCGCCCCCACCCCCTCGGACCAACGCCCCTCCCCCCCTCCCTCCTCCCCCACGAACACCGCGAGCCGTTCAACTTGCAGATTATGAAATAGTAAGTTTAAACGCTGGAGTTTCAACTCAACTAAAGTTTGTAGTTTAAACGAAAATATTATTCCGAAGTTTCGTCGAATCCACTTCAAAGGACCGCGACCAGTCGCCCGCTGTGATTTATATTTTAACCAACATTTATTCGCGTTCTCTAAAAACAATCTTGGAATGATATTTGTACTATCAGCTCATGTATATAAGCTATATATATATACTAACCCGACAATAAATACAACAAGGTTTCAACGATTTATTTCAACAAATTATTTGTATATATTTTTTAATTATATTTCAAAAAAATGTATTAAAAAAACTCAATATTTGAAGCAGAACTCTTCGCACTCTAACAAGCCACTAAGAATGCGATAGGCTCCTCGGAGAGATCTGTCTGTACTTGAGCGATACCATATTGGCACTCGAGTAGCTAGGATCAGAATGCGTCCTAGCTTATCACGTTACTTATAAAAAGAAGTTTAAAAACTACAATATATAATAAGCATATAGAAAAAAAAATAGAAACATATAGAAATATAGGATAGAAAACATAAAATCCTTTACCACATTACATCGCGTGCTACTTTTTAATATTTTAAATAATTATGAATTTAATTTGCGTTGTCGATTGGTTGTTGTGTGTGTGTGTACCCGTGTGTGTACACGAGTACGTAGAGGAATGTGTGTAGCTTAGCAAGAAGCACTCACTCAGCAACTTAATATACAATAAATGTTAAGATTCAAATCATACTTTTTTCATATTTTAAATAGCAAAATGCGTCTTCTTTAATTGTAATTAAGTACAGCGAGGGGTACATTTAAATATTTTTCGCTAATTTTGTTAATTTAAGGTTGTCGTGGCGCTGTGGCACAACGTCTAGTACTCGTATAACGTAATAGCTCTGGGTTCGAGGGAATTAATTATTTTCATATAATGACAAAGTCGTTCAGGTCTACTTCACACTGAAAATTAAACATAAAGTGTCAAATAATAAAGAACCTCCATCTACACAATATAACTAAATAAGAATATCGAATGAACACATGGTGAAGCTAATGTCGTTATCGCGTGATCGTGGACGCTGTGTTCTATGTGAACACAACACGCGCTATATAATATATAATATATAATACACTACATACAATAGCAGCCTACTAACCGCCCAAGCACGGCATCGCCCGCTTTAACTTATTGATATTATATACATATATAAATAGCCTATGTCTGTAGTATTCTGGTGTCTCAGCTATTATGACATAAAGGTCATCTACGTGGAACACACGTGTCAATCAACTTTCACAGTTATATTAGGAGCAGGATTTACAATCAGGTAATAACATCAGTTGAAGGCATTGCTGTGCTCACGACGTCGGGGCACAAATTGATATATTTATCTGCATACTAACCAATGTTTTATCTTCTTGGATTTTAGCAACATGCGTCATCATCTACTCGTATTTACTCGTATATAAATTATCTGTTCGCTATAGACTCCGAAACGGCCGAGTCGATTGGCGTGGAATTTCGAAGAGTTGTTCCCTGGCTTCTCGGGATGGTTATAGGGTAGATAGATCCGGAATCCAGAAACGCATTTTCTATTATTTTACGTTTTCGTCCGATGGGACGTGTTTTTCCCGCTAAGCCAATAGCTGACTACACTAAACTTCGCGCGAGCTTCGCGAAGCGAGCGGGCCCAGCTAGTATTTTTATATATATTTGAAATAGTTTCCCGCTTTATATCGCATATGCCAGGGTAGACAGAGAGTATCCAGTGTTATAACCCTCCATTTCCCAAACGACGATGAGGTGAGAGGTATTGAGCATTAAGTTGCGCTTTGTCTTTGTAGAACGTAGGACCGCATTTAAGACGTTAAAATTTTTATACATTTTGAAAACTATTTTTCATTTTTCATGTGGAATGACGTTAGAAGATGTTGAAGTACTGAACAGCATTGTCTCTTTCCAAACGATCAATCTTAGATATAAACATTGGACAGTGTAAGTAAGTACGGGAAAGATCTGTCGTGTAGATTCCCCAATCGACTATACGCTAACATTTATTTACATTGTTAACTTCGTGAAATATCGTATCGAGAGTAAAATTAGAAATATTTTTGTTCCACTTGTATGTGCAAATAGCCCCGGGCCACCAGCCAGGGATCGCTGAGTCAGCTCCTTTATACCACCCGCCCGTCTGTATGTAGCTGTATGTGTGTCTATGATATGTTACATATTCTGAAATTGAATTATCCAAAAATATACCTCCATAGTGTAGAACATGTGATTATTATGGTTATAAATCTGTGACTTTACAAACTATTAACAAATTTACTTCTGTGTTAACTAATAAGCGTATTATCTGATACACCTACATCTACAGTATGGTGAATAGTTGATAAAGTAGCTGAACATGTTTTCTATATGTAATGACTTAGAACACTCGCGATTAACTTAATTTTCAAACAAAGCAAATTTACAATACTGTACAGCTCCTGGATCTCAAACACGATTCCTCAACGACATCTAAAGTGTACTTGTACTTAATAATATATATATTAAATAGAAATAAACATAGTGTCGACGTGAGTACACGCTTCTGTTCAATATGTTTGCAGTGGTAGTTACTGTAAACAGCGTTTACGACCGATATGGACATGTATTATATAATTATTAATATAGGAATATTAGATTTTTTTTGGCTTCCTGCGTTCATTATTTTTCATTTCTTCGCTCTAGTAGTAGCAGTAAGACAAAGGCCAGTGTTAAGTTCCGCTACTCAACACGACATGTCTTGAAATCGACGTGGCATATAATGTGTAGCTTAGAACGTTTCAATTTGAACGACACGGTCGAATTTTATTCAAAGGTCACGCTGACACTGTATCCTGTGACACTCTAGAGGTAACTTTACCGAATTATAAAAACATTTTTTCTTACAAAACTTGACGTAGTAAGATTACACAAAAATTTAAGTAACTTCTTGAATGTACTTAAATTTTGTTCGGAACTCTATTATTTCGGGATCAAAAGACGCCTTAAATAGCTCGTGCAAGTATTCTTACACACAATAGGTATTTTTTACATATTATTATAGCTTTAAGTATTATTTCAAACAATATCGGGTTTTTAACTTTTTTATTAGTATTTATTAAAACTAACAAGCAATGCTACTTGCTTAATATAACATATATTTTTACTAATCTAGTATTACACCGTTACCCCCAATTTATCCTTTCGAGGCTGATCGTGGCGCAGTGGTACAAATTGTGCTGCACAATCGACTGGTTGCGGGTTCGATTCCCACTCGAGGAAAGAAAATATTTATTTATGTTTTCATTTCTTCGCTCTGGTGAAGTCAGCCGTGTGGTCCCGGCTTAGAATAGGATCACCCTGGTACTGTCGGTGTCGTAAGAGGCGACTAAAGTACGTGTGGTAGAGTCACGTCGCCAGTAATGGCAACACGCATGGGCAGACTCGACCGGATTCAATACCACCCCCGGCATCTTAAACCGGCGTGAAGTAGTGGCCCTTGCCACTGCGTTTCGCATTAGGTAATGCCGGGCCCCGGTGCCCTTCATCTCCACCTTAAAGGCTGGCAACGCACCTGTGGCTCCTCTGGTGTTGCATGGGGTCGTGGGCGGCGGTGATCACTTACCATCACGTGACCCGAACGCTCGTTTGCCTTGTCTTCTCTCATAAAAAAAAAAATATCCAAAATTTGAGACATTTTGTGTTGAGAGGCGGAACTTAACATTGTGTTTTGTCTGGTTACCAGAGCCAGCAGGAATTGAACCCATGACAGTTAGATGCTGTGACGCAGTGTCACGATGGCCTCAGTGACAGTTACCAAGTACAAGACGATCGTTTATCTCGGCAGCGCGTACGGGATATTGACATTTGAATGATATCATAGGGCAATTACGCTACCGTCGAATATGTTTTTTCGTCTGGATTCAACGTTGTTATGTGCTGAATATTAAATTAGTAATTACCTCCCCAGTAGGCGCGGCGTAGAGCCTCTCTCACATCCGCCGCTCATTATTTACGTCCGGTCAAGTCAATAGCACTGAGTGAGTTATATTCAATTACTTTTTAATTAGTATTTTTAAGGCTTAACCTTTGTATAAGTTTTACATATTTATATTTTATATGAAAGCTTAAATCAATTTGTATTCAAATTTAATTTTGTGTGGTAGCTGATGAAATAATTTTTCATCGAAAATGTATTTTTTTTTATATATAACAGGATTGTAAACTTCAACAAAATTAATATTAACTGGTAACTGTAATTTCTATGACACAGAGCAGTGCGAGGTTACATATAAAGTATTCTGTGTAAAGATCATCCAATTCAGGAACTTCTGAGTTCAATATCTGACAGGCAAGTGTGCATTAATTATAATAAAAGTAATATACAATTACGAACATATACTCTAACATACTTACATTGAGAACGCAGCTGTACACGAAACGGTTGTGGGTTCGCTTCCCATTCGAGGAAATTAAATATTTATTATTATATTTCCATAGCTCCGATAACGAGGCCAAACGCGGCATTGAGTTACACCACTCAACATGCAATGCCTCCAAAATCAATGGAAAGCAAGAAACCTTATAATTTGCGACTTGTATGATGTATTCTAATATTATAAAATGCAGTCAAAGTGAAGAAGTTTTTAAAAACAAAACATTTGCTCTTTGATCCCGCGAATGCGCTCAAAGCTGACGCGGGACTCGTACGTTACAGCAGAAATAAATCTACTTTGCAATGTTGTTACATAATGTGGGGCATTATTTGAAAAATCGTATGAAGCGGGTTCTACTGTAGAATAGACAGTCTTGATAATTTTTAAATTTTAAAAATTTGTATGTTATAACATATTATTTATATATTTAAAAATATAACTTACACTATATGTTTTGCATATTTAGGAAAACTCGGATGTAAAGTATAATTTTGACCTGTTCCCGTGAGAATTTCGAGAAATTGTTTTTATGTGTCTCCACTCTCCGTGTGATTCCGGTGTCGTCAGAGGCGACTAAAGTACGTATAGTAGAGTCAAGTCGCCAGTAATGGTAACACGCAGACTCGACCGGATTAATACCACCCACGGAATTTAAAACCGGCGTGAAGTAGTGGCTTTTGCAACTCCGTTTCGCATTAGGTAATGCCGGACCCCGGCGCACAACCTCTCCGCCTTAAAGGCCTGTAACGCACCTGTAGCTGCTCTGGTGTTGCACGAGGTCGTGGACAGCAGTGATTACTTATCATCAGATGACCCGAACCCTCGTTTGCCGTGACCTTAACCATAAAAAAAAGTCAAGAATGGATAAATGTTAACTTTTGCAGCCAGTAGTTTCGTTGTCAATGAGTTTTATTAAATAAGATGCTATAACATGTTATTTAATAAAACTAATTAGTCTATATCCAAGTATTAGTAAAAACGCTCATTCATCATTACGAGTATCCTGTTTGCTCTCTACGAGTCCCAAATCAGTTCCAATATTGACTCGTTCCAATTGTTTATATTAATGATACATTAACTTGATGTTATTTACTCGTGCAATGACGCCTAAGTGCTTCATCGATTCATTATGCCATATCACAATGTATCAACATTAAATTACACCACGTTCGACATCTAGTGTAATATAAGGAAATGCTGATCACATAAGAAAATTTCTTACCAAAATGTTTACATTAAATATTCAAATTATTAGAAGTACTTACCTATTACAAGTATTTAATTCAAAAACAAGAATAAAAAGTTTCAATAAAAAAGTTAGTTTGTAATTACAAAAGAGCGAATTTAAAATGAAATGGGTCTTCTTAGCGAATGCTGCGAGACCTCTGCGGGCGTCTAAAGCGCTATTTTTCCGCTTTAAATAAGAACGACGCAAACATTTAGGCAAAAAGGAATTAAAGAAGAAAAACTTCTGCAGCAATACGAGATCGAGGTGCATATCTCTTTTGTCTCGTTTGTCATCAACCTCTCAATACATTACCTTCCTCCAATAACGTAGATACTGTCTACAGTCACAAAGTGTGCATGTAAGCTGACCGGCTGTGAGCTCGATTCCCACACGAGGAAATGAAATATTTGTTTTAAATTTATATTTCCATTTCTTCGCTCTGGTGTAGACAAAAGGTGGCGTTGAGCTCCTCCACTCAACACACAATGTCTTCAGAATTCGACGGAAATTGGAAAATAGAGTGTCTAAACATTGAATTCCTCCTACCCCTCTGCCTACCCCTTTTCGTTGTAAATTTATTAGTTATATTTAAACAACTCATTTGCTGTATCTTTGATTTTCTCAGACTTACTAATGTAGTTTAACCCCAGTAGCCTTCAGACCACAAAGCCTTAATATACTTCTCAGAGGCGTACACTTCTACGTCTAAGATATCCAGGTATATGGATTTGAATATAAAACTTATCGGCGGAGGCTAATGACGCGACAAATTATGGACGCCCGGAGCTCTGAGCTTAATATATTGATATATACAGATAGGCAAACACACAGATAAATAGATTAGTTCTAGGTTTCAATGGAAACTACCAATACTTTCCCATAAAATATGTAGTTACAAATAAGAAAATGAGCTGAAGACAAATATAACATACAATCCCCTATTTCTCTTCCACGATAAGTAGTTACAGTCTGTAAACAAAGCTAATCCTGTACTTACACGAGAGTGCGGCCGCAGTCACGACTCACTAGTCGAACAAATAATTCACTGTTTTAAAGGCGCTGAGTGCCTTTCCGATGCAGCTTTTACTGTAATCGTCGCTCCTCGGCGTGATCACGCGCGGAGGGCCAGGATATAGAGTACTGGAGTAGCTGGCTGCCGTCCATCATTATAATATATCTAATATTTTCCGTTTTGTGGATATTAGATTAAATTTTTAGAACAACTGACTGCGCCCAAACGAACTTTCCCTGCGAAGGTAGGTAGATAGGTACGACGGTAACTTCATATTCCTGTGGAAACGTAAAAAGTGTTACTTCGAACTATATATAGAATTATACAGCACTCTTCTCTCTCTAATTATGTCACTGAGAGAGGAGAGGTGAAACTTGAACGATACAGCGTAGAAAGTTAACAAATGGCATATAAGTTTCTTGGACTTGATGCACTGAGAAAGGATTTTTGAAAGGAGGAGGAAAAGGAAAGAAGCAAGGGCACTGGTTATTTTCTAAAGATGGGTCGCAAGAATCATTAAGATAGTAAATAATCTTACTTATTGACTCCTAGTAATGGAATTAAGTCATAAATATAGTTGAATATTATAAAAATCCCTATAGTATATAAAGCATATAGTTTACGGTGCGCGCTACCCGCTACGCCGCAGAGTAGGTACAGCTCGCAGGTACACCGTCCAGCTCACTCCACGCTATTTACAGCGGCAGGATAATATTGACTTTATTAATGATTCAGTTACGTTCAGATCGAACAAAACAATTACTGTGAAGGCTGAGCCGGGTAGGGGGGGATGGTGAGTGGGGGGGTGGAGTGAGGGGGAGAGGTAGCAGGCAACTTAATATGGACGCGATGAATAATTGCTTCTCTGCTTAAATAACGATTATAATTATAAATAAACTAATAACACTGTATAACTATTATATGTATGTAAAAAACAACATAAAACGAAGCGAAATCTTGTCGGGTTCAACCTTCGTTTGCAATATAAACGGAAATATATAACTATTTACGAGCGCACCGACATCGAAATCCGTTGCATAGTTTTAACTATCTAAGCATACATGGGGACAGACAGCAGAACGCAGAACGGGCAGTCAAAGAGAACGCTACGGTAACGTTTAATTTTTTAAATTTGAGGCCAGTCGAGGTGCAAGGGTACAAGCGTGTTACTCTAAGCACGGGCTGCCGTGCCTCGAGTGGAAATGAAATATTTAATATTTTCATTTCTTCGCTCTGGTGTTGAAGCAAAGGGCGGCGTTGAGTTCTGCCACTCAACACTATAGAATACGACAAAATTTGAGAAGCGGATTGTGTCAATAGCTTTCTTTTGCCCATCCTGCTAGATGCGAGATACAGGGTGAAGCCGAGAAAATATATGATAATTTTGTAAATACTTAAAAAAATACATTTGCTAAATGATACACGCATATATTTTTAATAACTTTTCTTAAACCAAACTTGACAACTAACTTGATATACAAATCGCATTAAATAATATTCAATTACCGTCTTAAAGTAAGTTATTCACAACACTACTAACTGAACGGGCTAAACTCATATGCTCCAACTAAAGCCCAATTTTCTAATATAAACTCGACGGAATTAATTATCGCGAAGTGAGGTAGGGCGTGTTAGACGTGAGACTCTCCAAGTTCCTTCGAGGAGGAGGTTACACTAAACTTTTGTCATTATAGCTGCGAGCGACGTCACGACTGTGGCTGCGTCAAGGTGCGGTCTGTCCACTGCTCTCATTGAATCTTGGAATAAGCAAGGATTGTGTAGTGACTTCAAAAAAGGAGGCTATCAGTTCTATGTGTTTGTATATAATATTTTTGAAGTTGATAAAAAATTGAGTATAGTGATGTTTCAGCATTCCAGCGCTAAACCATCAGAACAGCGCTTTCTCTCAACTCAACTCCGTCTCTCAACTCAAATCTTTCTCTCAACTCAAGTATAAATAAATAACTTTAATATGTTATTAGCAACGTACGTACTTGACATCTAAGATTAAGAAATCTAATCAGTCAAGAGTCAAATAACTTTATTGTAACTTTATTGTAATATGTTTATTGTAATATGTCATGCTCCTTTTTCCAAAGTTAGAATAAAAATTCTCCCAAGTAGGGGGTGTTTTTCATACGTAACAGCCACTGGAGCATTACAGGAACGACTCCCGCGAGCCTCGCGCCGTATTTCAAGGTTGTAAAAATCCGATGACGTAGCAATCACGAACAAACCCCTCGCGGAATTTAAATATGTAATTTATACGGTGCAAGGAATTTAAGTGAACGAAAACGGTAGCTTTTTAACTTGTTTTTATACAAAATGCAAAAAGCACGCTTTTACAATCGCATATTATAATTAAGCACATAGTTTACACTTCAGTCCAGAGTAAGAGACAACTTGAACGATCCATAATTTATTTTTGTTTTTACGTGCACTTATAAAATAATGTTTTTCCGTTGTTTTTAAACTATTAATTTAAGAAAGTGAAACTCACTATTATTCTTTTTTTAGCTTCACGCAATATCCCGCACATAACAGTATTAGGCAGAGGGAGCATGAGAACCTACTGTGTAAAGACACTTCCGTTTCCCATTTTTCCCTGAATTCTCAAGGCATTACGTAATGTGTGACGGAACTTAACGCCACGTTTTACCTTGTTACCAGATTGAAGCGAAATTATATAACTTTTTTCCTCTTAAAAAAATATTAAATAATTATTTTCCCCAAGTGGGAATCGAATTCACAACCGTGACCTCATCATATTATTCTACGTATGTAAAATAATATTTCAAATACTTATAACCTTCCTATAAATGAATTTAATCCATAAACAGCAGCATAACGGCAAAATGAAAATATTAATACGATATCCCAGAGACGCAAGTTCAAAGTTCGAGTCCCGTTTTGTTAAAAAATTATATGTTTTCTTAAGCATTTTTTTCTACTTTAGTATGAAATAAAAATTTAAAGACGCTGAAGCTAGAGTGCAGCAACTAGCTACGATTATAATAAAAGCTACGTCGGAGCCTGCGAGCGCAGCCATACGTATATATGTATGTCAGACGGAAGTAAGTAAATGTCTGTGTGACTCACGACACATTCTGTCTCGGAGGTGATGCTGAGGCCAGCTACAGTTACAGTACAGCACAGAGCCAAAAGCACCATTACAATACAATAACTTGTTTAATTTTAACCACTATCGCTTCCCGCTTGTATTTGTTTGTGTTATATATAAATGTCAGTGCAGTATAGTTTGTTCAGTCATAACCGGAATTCAAAGTAAGAAAAGCGTGACCGGTCCCGGCGACGCGCGTCGCGCGGGCGGCGCAGCGTGAGTTATAACTGACTCGTGTCGTATTCGTAGCTAACGAAAATACTAAATTTCTGTCCTGTACAGTTTAAAATATTTATTGAAGCGTAAGGTAAAGATGGTGTCATCACTAACTTATAAAGTATTGTATATACACATGCATAAGTACATGATATAATATTATTATATAACATTAATATCGATTTTCAAACATTAAACATTTATCACCATATTTTTTTTAGGTACACGCTGTATCCTGCATTTAGCAGAGTAGTCAGAGGGAACTGTACTCTTTTAGAGATATTTCGTGTGGAGTGGCGAAGAAATAAAAATAAATAATTTTGCTGAATGGAAATCAAACCCACAATCATCACGTTAGCCACACGCTGAGCCGCAGTGCCACGACAACTTGGAAATTGTTTAAAAAAAAAAGGATTATTCATAATAATACCAACATTTAGTACATATTTAATCGTAAAGTTCGCTCGTTACGATCTCGGGATGATTCATTAAACTACTTCTTTTGACGATCTCTCTGACATTCAAAAGTAAAATATTACGTGCGTAAACTTTAACGGTCAAGAATTGTCATTTAACTGTTTTTATATTTTTAATTTTACTTTAGTTGTTATTACTGCTTTGTTATGAAAAACTGTAAATAATAAGTAATATGTACAGTTTAGATAGAAACATATTATTTTCAAAGTGAGCTCATTTCGTTTTCGTAAGCCGAGTGTTGTAAAAATATACTTGCGGCAAACTTTCAGCGAAATATCAACGGAAAATGGAAAAAAGCTCTCATATTTATTATCTCCAAGAAAAATGTTGCAGATAAAATACTGGTTTAATAAGCTAAGAATTATTAAGTACACCAAAGTTGGTGAACTTTATCACCGTGGAAGAGGAAGGCTTGTGTTTTTTGTATAATTTGAACGCGTGGCTTATGTCGAGTGCTTGCGAGTTACGCGAGTAATGTACAGCTGTACTCGTCACCCCCAGTTGTACACAATCCGGGTACCCACTAACATGAAAATTTAAGCTTAACTTATAAGTAAGGTAATAGATATTTTCATTGAATACGTGTACGTTATTGTATTCTAAGGTCATCGTTTACGAAAATGAAAAATAAGTGTTTCACTATGTCACTAGGCTCTACTTGTCCTTTAACGTAGCATAGAGCGTAAATCTGTTCTTACAAATATTTTCAAAATAATGTGCAGTAACTTACAGTACTTACAGTACACTTTGTATATGGTTTTCTATGATTTTATTAGGAGTAAACGTAGCACTGTATTCTTTAAAAAAACATATAATATATTTCAATACACAAAAAATATTAAAAATGTGTGACTGTCGTGTGTTTTTAAATTTCAATTTATAAAGGCGCTGATCCCGTCATAAGTTTAGGTGTCAGGCCGTCATTAATTACTGTGTAGCGGACGTCGCGTCGGGCCGGCGGCCGCGTCACATTTTGTCTCAATTTAACATATTTACCTACATTTTTGCTGACGGCTTCAACCCTTTCACTTACCCTAATTTATGACCATAAGTAAGAATGTTTTATTTGTACTAAGCACATAAGGGCGGAGGGCGGAGGGCGGAGGGAGGCTGAAGGGGTGCTTTTGATCGTGATAACGCAGGCCGAGCGCTACACAAAGAATTGTCGGGATTAAGACCGGTGTCGTCGGATATATGTTATTTTGTAGTGAGATTTAACGTTTCTTAAACTTTGCTTACATTTGTTGTCGAAATTGAGATCGCTTATAACATATACCTACTTGTAGGCTCGTAATACGTTCGTAATATGCGTTGATTTATGCTTTTTTTTTATTTTTGTAATTAACATTAAAATCCGCAATCTTATGTAAAATGAAAAATCCCATTTCTTTCTATTCTAGTTAGAATTTTGTAAAATACTTCCAATTTTCATCATTCTGAGTTCAGTAGTTTCGTATTTATGCTGGCTGTCAGTTACTACAGTAACGCAAAAATTTTATACAAAATATAAACTAATATGATTTTAATTCATTACGCCATAGTGATGGAAGATAACGGGACAGCGTGATGCGACGAAGCATGCGTAAAGATAAAAATATATATAACAAACATTAGACACCCGACAAACAGCTTTTATTAATAAGTTATGAAAAAGACAAAAACTTTCACAAAAGTTATTAAGACACTTTTAAAAATAAATGTTGAGCTTTTTTTTATTTTTCTTGTTTCGTAAGTTGCGAACAGCTTCAGCGCCACTATGTCAGTGCTTACCTAACTTCCGGCCGCCGCCGTATATCAGTCAATACAGTGTGTGAGAGCATTATAAGTACTTTCAGCTATTGTCCTTAGTAGCTAAATAGAAGTAGTAAATATCAGAGATAATCGATATCTAAACATTATGAAAGCAGAGAAAAAAATAATTAACATAGAAACAGTTTAAATTCATAAATCATTTTTTTTTTTCAGTTTCACGCTGTATCCCGCACACAGCAGGGTAGGCAAAGGGAACTTCAGTGTTAAGACACTCCGTTGGGGAACGGAGTGTCTTAACAAAATTCCGAATTGCCGAATTTTATAGACATTGCGTGTTGAGTGGCAGAAATCAACGCCGAGCGTTGCCTCGACACCAGAGCGAAGAAAATGGAAATCGAACCCATAACCGTCGCGTTTAAGGGCAGCAACCTTTACCACTGCGCCACGATGACCTCGAAGGCCGAAGAAATCAAAATTGATGATAAATATGTCATTAGAAAAGTACATTTCTTCACACTACTAAGTTAATTAAGTTTTACGGGTATCAAATTCAAAATTCAAATTACTACTGTAACCACCTTTGAATCATCGAATGAATATATTCTATATATAGTTCTCTTTTCAAAGTGTGTGGTATAATTTAATTATTACATAAGCTGGCAGATGCGGCAGCTAGCTAATAGTAATTCATGCCATACATCTTTGTCCTGTAATTATTCTTGAACAGTGTAATAAGTTTTACTTGTTAGTATTGTTTTTACAGATACTTTAAATTGTTGTAGTGGCAAGCTTAGTATACATTGCGGACTTTTACTATATACACGTAAGCTCAGGGCCATAAAAGATTTATTAAATATTTGGAGGCGAAAGCTTGGCGTAACAAGCTTATCTTTATTTCTTGAATCGTAAATGATTCTCATATCGCACTTATGTTAATATAATATTTATAAATTAAGTTTTGTACGTTTCAAAATGCAAAAAAAAATACAGGAATAAAACCATTTCTAGTATTTTTAAACTATTATTCTATATTTAAAAAAGAAAAATACTTTTTTAGAAAACTTTTTAAAAAGATACCGTAGCGGGAATTGAATCCGCGCTTTTTGGAATACTCAAATGTCGCTACGTTCAAATTTTTATGTTTTTTATAACAGTAGTATTGACACAATACGCTCCTAAAAACCTGCTACGAGCGGGGTGCAGTGTGAACATGAAATTAATTCTTAGAGATGATTAAGAAATATGTTTTCGAATTTCAATAAAAACAGATCGGATGTGTTTCACGTTGTCTGTCCCTGTTGACTGTTCTATAAACAGTCTCCGAGACTCTCTGCTCAACAAAGACTTAACAAGACCAAGTATTCATGAAAAGTTGGCGATTAATGCTGTAAGCCGTGCGCGTGGCACGTCCCTCAGCCATATACTTCTTGTTTGGATGATATAAGCAGAAAGAACCTAGTGTTGAGACACTCTTTTTATCATATTTCACAATTTTTTAAAATCAAATGAGTGGAAAATCTAGTTAATTCTTTTCATAGCAAATGAAACATGTAAATAAGATATTCCCCCGTCGTAGCGCTGTGGCACAAGCGTGTGACAGTTGTGGGTTCGATCCCCACTTCTCCAGCAAGAAGAATGCTGGTACATTCTAGATATTTAGTCAACTAATGTAATAACCGCGTTCGCTGTCGACTGTCGCACGGAACGGAACGGAAGTTGAATATAACACAATCCGGGTTTACGACAGTTATATACTGTGAATACATTATAGCCAAGTATTTTTCAATATTCAGAGGATATAAAATGCTTTAGTGGCTGAAGGCGGCGGCTGAGTTATTGCTCAATTTTTTCACCTACTCATCCCATACCTTTGATATTTATTTATTTATTGAAATATATAATATAAAAATTGGGAGCACAGCCTTTGACTATAAAGGTGACGCATGTGGGTTCGATTCCCAAATGAATTTATTTTCTCTAGTACTAAAATAAAGAGCGACGCTAAATTCCGCCACTATTCTAACACATTACTTTAGAATTATGATTATATTTATTAGTAACGAATATAT